>RJWH01000222.1:506935-980781 GCA_004363575.1 Solenodon paradoxus | reverse complement strand
TTTAGCTATAAGTAACAGGAAGCTTGAATTGCAGGGATCTAATTGTAAATATGTTTTTATTTACTTGACAAGAAAATTGGAGGGAGGCGGTTTCAGGGTAAGTTTAGCATTTTTTTTTGACATAGGGACACCAGATTGTCATTTCATCCAGTTTTTGGCTTTTTCTTTGTGGTCACAAGATAACTGCCACATCTCTGGGCACTGTATCCTAGTCTAAGCATGCCCAGAAGGCAGAAAGGAGGACCCCATAAAAGATTTCTCGTTCTGGAATACCTTCATTTAATCAGGGAGAAAAAATAGTTTCCAAAGTCTTCCCAGTATAATTCTGTTAGCACTACCTTCATTTGTGGAAGGACTTGAAACATGAGTTTCTAGAATTTTCACTCTTTATCATGGTAGGAGGGCAAAAGAGAAAGTGGATTTGGTGTTGAGTCAGGCAGCAGTGTTTGCCATGGGATCATGCCTATTGATCTTAGTCCTTCAACCTCTGACTTGGAAATAGATAAGCCATCTGTTTTCCCTTCCTAGGGAGTAGCAAGTTATGAATAAATTATACTGCTAGAGCCAAGAGAGTCTTTAAGACAACGTACTGTTAATCCAAGGCCCTCATTTCATTAAACCCACATTAGTTCTATTGCTCATTTGATGGCATCTGATGGTTCTCTAGACTAGGAAGTCTTAGTGTTATAGGAAAAAGGGTGAAAAATAAAATCTGCTCCCCCATGCCCCCCGACCTTTTCTCCAGCACTGAATAATCTTGAGATCCTCCCCCTCCTCAGTACTCCTGTTATTTCTGATAAACCAGTGTGCCAAAGCTACAGGCTCAGTGCAGGGCAGATGAGTGTGCCCCTCATTAACAAGAGAAATAAGAAGAAATAAATGCCTTGGCATATACTTGACAAAGGAGGAAGAAGACCTGTACAATGAAAACTATAAGGCATTATTAAAATAAATAGAAGATACAAAGATATAGATATTCCGTGCTCATGGTTGGGAAGAATTCCTGAAACATCTTTACTAGAGTCCAGGAGAAGCTCATTAGATAGATACATGATTAGTTGAGTGAATTTAGTTAACTGTGAGTAAGCTGAAAGCATTAGAGAGCACTGTGTCTTCAGGTGCTCTGAAGCAAGAAATTTGAAAAGCTGCCGATCCAATATTCTGCCTAAAACACTATTTTCATCTCACTTGAATTTCACCTTCCTAGTTTTCTTAATCTCAGGATTTGATTTTTAATATAAACTTCTTTCATTTGTAGAAGACACTTCCTTTGGAAGCAGGCCTGGCTGATGTCTATTGTGGGCTCAGCTCTAAACCAGAAAACTTGAACAACAGAGGCTAAGAGAGGCAGGGTGCTCTGGAGACTGGAATGCAGCTATTTTACTTCCCATCTGAGCCCTTTAAGTAGGTCCAGTCTTCCCATGCCAAGGGTCTCGGAACGCGAACACAGATACCAGCTTATACTTCAGCCTCCCCTGCACTTCTCTCTAACGCATTTCACCTGCCATTCTCACTTACCTCTTCCTCGGATCCTTATTCTTTAGTGGCCCCGGCTCTACTCTATCTCTGAGGCAGTGTGGCTTCTGCTGCCCAGTGCTTGAGGTTGAGAACACACCCAGAGGCCCCCACTGAACCACAGAGCCCATACTGACTGAGGAATCCCAGGCCCATCATTCTAAATCAAGAAAAGGCAAGGACCCTAATTGTGACCACTCTCTGGATCTTGCAGGTTATTCTGAATTTAAACTACTTTTCTCAGGAATTTTCTGAATTTGGACTGTGCCTGTCCTGGATCATCAGTTTATCTGCTCCACCTTCATGGTCTGACTCCCAGAAATGGGAATGATTCCTGCCCTGTCAAGGCCATCCCCATAGACTTTCATGTCTGTGGATGACTGGGGCTGGTTTGTGAGCTCTCATTTCCAAGTTTCCAGGAATGCCAATCCATCCACAATACCATGAAACTTGGTCCTGGCCCAAATCCATTAATTTGAAAAATGTTTATCACAAGGAATTTGCAACCCAGATGTCAGCTGGAATCCTTTTGATTTTTGAGATTCAAATGACTTTGACTTCAGAATACAGTGAACGAAACATGGTTTCCTAGAGTCCTTCTGCCCAGTTCCCACAACTGAGCATTCTTTATTCTCTGTGTGACCTTGTGCAAGTGACTCAATCTCTCTGTTTCTTTGCTTGTAAACAAGGCATAATAGCTTTATCGTTTTGGAGTGATGATTCAATGAAATTGAATATTGCAAGAAAAGCATTAAGAATAGGGCCAGGCACACGTTAGCTCTGCTGCATGAGGAGGAAAGATTCCTTGGATGACTTTACATTTCTTCTAGAAACTACAACTCTGGCTTTCTACTGCAGCTAGAAGAGTTTCCAGAGACAGTCTTGTCTCTGGGTCTCTGATTTTTTTCTATACTGTACTCCATGCTCTATGCCAACCTGATTTCTTCACTCCCCCAAATACCTCTGATTGATAAGGTCGAGTATGCAGAGGACTTCCTGAATTTGGGGGCAATGATGGGGATTTTTAATGCAGTACCTCACAACTTAAGATTTAAATATAAGATATCCACGTCTTAGCATTTCCTTAAATTCCACAGTCCCCAGTCTCCATATTTCTCCCTGTCTCTCTTTTCTGATGACTTCTTTCCTTACCTTTGTTTCTCTGTCTGCTTGGGACTTTACTCTTTGCACCAAAAATTCCCAGTAAGGTATTTTCTCTTGTCCTAAGGGGAACTCAAGTTGCAGCTTTTTGAATAACAAAAATTCCCCTTTCTATGGTGGTGCTGATACTGTGAGCAAGATTTAAATGGGCACTAATAATTAAATGGCAACTAACAACTATCATTAGCATGTGTTTTGCAATTTACAAAGCATTTTCAAATTCCTTATTGTCTCATTTGGATGAATTTCTTTTTCTATTTATGCCTGAAAGGTTTATGAATAAGGGTTTCATACCAGAGAAGGGACACATGCACACATGCTCTCTGTTTTGTGTGGGCTCTGATAATCACATAAAGCTCCAGGAGGGACCACACTCCATATCAATTTAAAGACAAAGTCATTGTTGCAATTTCTATTGATCCCACAACCTGAACTGGAAATCCTTGACACTGAGGCCACGATAAGGAACTATTAAAACCTTGCTTTTTTAGTGGGTACACATAATTGAGTTTCTGAAAATTCAGGGAATGGATGGGCTCATCTTCCTGTGGGATTATCGGATCATTTCTTAACATGTCTGAAACCTGAACAAGAGCCAGACCCTAATGAATTACTCAGAACCCACAGTTCAAGCAGAAGAAATCTGAATTTCGAACAAAGATTTAAGTACTTCCAAGCACACAGCCTTTCATCTTTAAGGGCTAATTTACAGTGTGCATTTTATACATCGATATAGGGCCATGTTGCCTAGGAATACCTAGGCCCTTATTTCTTAAAAAATGGGGAGGGGAGTTGGGAAGGGACAATTATAAGTAAAGTACCCTCTGGTAGAGCTTGCCATGACATGTGTTTCATTGAGAGAGACTGTAAATGTTTCCCACATGTGTTTGTGTGTCGTATGACGCTTCCTCCTGAAAAGCAACAATACAACTGCACCATTAAGCAACAGAGAAACTAGTGTGTCAGCGAGCTTGTTGGGGAAGACAAAGCAGGATCATCTTGTCATACTATAAAATGAATTGTAGTTTGGCCCTGCTTCCTGCTTGTTTCTGGGTTCCACAGTTTAGGGACTTGAATACAACCTGTGGATGTCACGTGGGGTGTCACCACCTTAGGGAACTTCCCACCTTCCTTTGGCTCTCAGGGTCCCTGCCATAACTGGGATGGGAATTTACTGGAAGCTGAGGACTCAAACCCGTCATTGCCTAGTTTTTTTCTAAGTGTCCATGAATAGTGGCAGAAATGGAGCACACTGCCTATCAAGTATGTTAAAAAACAAAAATTGAACAGAGTTAGTTTTAAAGACCTAATTGGCTTTATCAAACCATTCCTGAATAAAGCAGCATTCCATCTAGCAAGTAGAAAGACACTGCAAGTAGTACAAAACTGAGGCATTTTATAATCAGAAAGGAGGTGGGACAGGGTCAGTATAGAGAAAAGATGCATTATTTCAGGAAAAGTTATTTTCCTTTAGGGGAAGAGAGGAGGAGTGTGTGTGTGTGTGTGTGTGTGTGTGTGTGTGTGTGTGTGTGTGTGATCTTGCTAATTACCTCTAGTGCTGACCAGGAAACTCCAGATTGGTTCATTAAATTCCTACTTTTGGGAGAGGCAGAAGCTGCAAGTAGATTAGGTATGGAGTCTTGGCAATGGGGTTGGAGGTGGCTTGGAATGGCCAACTCAATTTGAGGCATGTCACTAAGGTTCTTCGCCAAAATCATAGCTTTTAACACATTGTATTGTATTTGCTAATCATTTCTCAGTATCCATCATTAGATCCTAAAATTCCGTGAAGACAGAGACTGTGTTCTCTTTCTCACCACATATTCAGCCTCTAGGTCAATGCCTGTGTGGGAGTCAAGGGAAAAGTTCCCCCATGTCTACAAAGTTCTTAACAGGCTGGACAAAAGAACAAATTAATGTAGGCATGATTAGTAAGAGAAAAGCCCAGATTTAATAATAACACATATATGGAGAATTTACATGGTGGTAAATGCTGATATTGCTGGGGCAGAACCACATTTATAGCCTGAGTGGAGGGAAGGGGGTCTCAGGTCAGAGACGAGGGGTCTCCACCTGGCAAGGAAAAATGGCTCATCATTATTCTTAATCTAAAAATAAAGATAAGTAACTCCCCTTTCTACATTCTTCTAGAGAATAGGAATAAAAGACCATTTCTTTTATGGAGGAGGGTAAAGGCCCAGAGGGAGCAGATGGTTTCCTTAAGGGAAGGGCTAAAGGTTTAGAAGAATAGGAGCTTCTCCTTTGCCTCTGGGGCTGTCTTCCACTGTCCTTGATTTTTCATGTCAGAGTGGAGAACATACACAGAAGAACAATTCTGAGAATGTGGGGTGTCATGTTTTAGGGCCACCACCTGGCTCACAGTAATCAATTAATAAGTATATTGATTGAATAAATGGATGATTGTACCAACAGAACAAAGAAATTAGTCTTTTCTGAATTGAATGCCTTTCTAATTGATGCAGGGATAGCACAGCTTAAATTCTATAGGGCAGTATGCAGATGTACGAGCAGAAAACTAACTGGCAAAATCCAAGACGTATATGAGCAAGGACCTACCATAGCAACTTGAGTCAGGACACACCCCTAGGTACTTGCAGCTGTGTTTTACTCCAGGGAACCTGCACACGCCCAAGATAGAAGAAGCCCCCACCCCTCATACAGATTCAAGAATCCATCTTGCCGGAGTGAGATGCAGGCAGCACAGGTCGTAAACACATGTGTGCATTTCTTTGATGTAACTTTACCAGCCCACAGGGCGCTTGAACTCACTAAATCTGCTTTTAATAAACTTGCTGTGTGTTCCCGACCAAAAGGTTCTCTCCACAAATTCTTTCTGGAGGGACCCAGCATCTCATCAGTATGTCTCGTTTGCCCTCCCCCACATCACTAATGACATTGATCACATCCCCTAATTTCCTTAGATCACTTTATATCTCTTATATAACACACAAATAGTGAATTTTGAGACTATCACTCTTTATTCATTCTCTTCCTTGGACATGAAAATATACAATTCAATCATAAAAGCAAAGGTCAAAGGGAGGCATAATTTCTGGAGAACATGGGAGAAGGGATGCCTAAACTTGTCCAGAGGTCAAGCTTGCTGCATATATATGGGTGCCATCAGCTGAGAGTGAGTCTCAGTCACATCCTAGGGGCAGTTTAAATGTGGGCAGCTGTTTTGCCGTTGATGACTAGAGAGCACGAATGGGTAGGCACAAAAATGTCAAGCCTCCTGTAACACCGGATTCCAAGTAGGAAGAAAAATTTTCTACTCCCCCTACATTTTGCGTTATTGATGTCATAATTTACATATTAATATATTGTATGTACACTAAATTATTCTAACTGTACCTATTTTTAATAACATATCTTTTAATTTATATTCTAGTGATTCTAAATAGTCACATCAGTTTCAAGCTACAGAAAGCTAAAGAAAAAAACCTGAAAGAGGATAAGAAAAGAAAGACAGTTAAGAAATTACCTGTGTAGAGTAACAAAGATCAGTTACACCTGACTTTTCAGAAAACATGGATGCATGAAGTGAGTCAAACAAAATATTTAAAATAATGAGAGAAAAATAATAATGGACTTGGTACCCTGTGAAATAATCATTCAAAAGTAAAGAAGCATGCAGGTAATAGCGTAGACTAACAAAATTTGGTGCCAGTAGACTTGCCTAGCAAATTACATGAAGAGTTGTTCAGGATCCTCTGGTACAGCGGTGGTCAGGACAAATGTCTCTGGAGGAGTATAGGCCACATACTCCTGGGTTCGAGTCCCCGGTGAGGTGTGGGGAGGGAACAGTCAGTGTGAACAGCAAAATAGGAATAAAACAAGTTGTGTGTCTCCCTGCCTGCCTACTTGACTTCATTTCTGTCTGTACCTTTCTTTTAAAAAATAAGTAAGTAAATACATACAAATAAAAGAAGTTTTTCAGAGAGAATAGGTAAGTGACTTGGATTTATATAACATAAGAACTCTCAAGAAGTAAGTGAAGATAAAATAAAAACATTTTTCTTATTCTTAATTGTCATGTAGATAATAGTGCATCAAAAAAATTTCAACAATGTATTTGATTGCATATGATTGTTTTATATCTCTATCTACCTACATAGGTAGATATGTACAATATAATTTTACATGCTTATATATAAGTAAAAGAATGCTAATGATGATACAAGTGATGGGAGGAAGGAATAAGGATAATTTTGTTATTATAAGGTGCTCACAATACCTGTGAAGTATTATTTGAAAATGGATTTGGATTAGTTATAAATGTATACATTTATACAAAGTCTAGGGCAACCATTTTTAAAAAGTTAAAAGAAATAAGTATAACGTATACTAAGAAAAGTGAGAAAATGGACAAAGATAATATGCTGAATTAAAATCACAAAAGTCAGGAAAGGAATGGAAGACAGAACTAGGAACAAGGGCAACAAGTAACTAATGTGGTAAATATTCATCCAGTTATACCCCTGGGTTTGAGTCCCTGGTCCAGGGGAAATAACCAGTGTGAACAACAGAATACAAAATATAAATAAATAAAAATGTTTCTTTCTCCTCTCTCTTTCGGCCTGCTTGCCTACTCACCTTCATTCCTACCTGGACCTTTCTTTTAAAAAAAATCCAACTATAACAATAATCACTTTGAGTGCCCAGAGTCTAAGTACACCAATTAGAAAATAGAGATTGTCAAAGTGAATCTAAAAACAAGACCAAACTGTAGCTTGTCTATAAAAATCCTACTTTAAATTAAAAATATATAAAATTACATATATTAAAAGTAAATGAAGTAAAATATATCAAGCTAACACTACCAAAAACAAGGCATGGATAGCTATTTTAATTTCACGTAGAGCAGACTACAAAATAAGGAAGGTTATAAGGGATAAAAAAAGGGCATGATAATGACAAAATGGTTACTTCATGAAAAAGATAGTAATTCTTAATGTGTTTGTACCTAACAACATGAAGGTTCAGTTATGTGAAACAAAAGCTAATTGAATTACAAAGAGAAATAGATGAATTCACTATCATAAATGTCAACATCTTTCTATCAGAAATGGATACAGCAGAGAGAAAATCACTAAGAACATAGTTAAACTCAATAACATCACCAATCACCTAGGTAAAATTTAAATCTATGTTGTATTTCATTCATCAGTAGAAAACACATTCTTCTCAAGTACATGTGTAACATTCACCAAGATAGACCATATTCTTGGTCATAAAACATAATAAATTTAAAATAATCAAAATCATGCAAAGTCTGCTCTCCAAATCCTATGGAATAATGAATGAGTCAATACATCAAAGGTAACTAGAAAATACCAAAGCATGTGAAGGTTTAAAAACCACTAGTGGTACACCCTTGTGGGATAGCAGTTAGATCAATAACCTCAAAAGGAGTACAGTCCACATACCTCTGGGTTCAAGTCCTGGTTCCTGGGGGAACAACCATTGCAAACACCTCAAAATAAAACAAAATAAAATCCTCTGGTCTCATCCTGCTTGCCTGCCTATTCTTTCATTCCTGTCCATACATTTTATTTAACAATAAAAAAAACCCCAAACCTCACTTCTAAATAACACATAGATCAAAGAACAATTCTAGGATAAATTAAAAATAATTTGAATTAAATGAAAATGAAAACATAATATATCAAAATTTGTGGGATGTAGTAAAAGTAGTAATGTGAAGGAAATGTATAGCATGAAATGCATAAAAAGAAGAGAGATCAATATTAATCATCTAACATTTTGTATTTGAAAACTACAAAAAGAAAGGCAAATTTGATCTGAAATAAACAGAGGAAAAGAAATAACTAGAGTAGAGTTCATCAAAATTAAAAATAGAAAATCAACAGAGAAAATGAAAAATATCAATAAAATCTTTAAAAAAATCACTAAAATTGCTAAGTTCTAGTCAGGCTAACTAAGAAGAAAATAATGGATACAAATTACTAATGTAAAAATAAAATAGAGTAGATCTTATAGATATCATGGAAATTGAAAGGATAATAACTATTAATAACTCTAAGCCCACAAATTTGATATCCTAGATGAAATGGACCAATTCCTTGAAAGACACAATTTTCTAAAACTTATACAAGAAGAAATAGATAATCTGATTTGACCTGTATCTATTAAAATTTTTGAGTGAATAATTAACCTTTTAAAACAGAAAGTAACAGGCAAAGATGTGGTCACTGGTGAATTCTATGAAACATACAGGGAAGAATTGTGCCAATTCTCTACAATCTCTTTCAAAGCATAGAACCAGAGACAATACTTCCAAATTCATTCTATGAGGCCAGCATGACTCAAATACCAGTACCAAAGAAACTACAAGAAAACTACAGACCAATATCTCTCATGAACAAAGATGCAAAAATCTTTCCACAGGTCTCCTATTATGCATATATTGTCTTTGCTATGTCCTACATTTCTCCGAGACTATTAATTTTGTGCTAGACTGTTTTTGTGTTTAGTAGACTGGGTAATTTCAATGGACTTATTTCAAGTGTGGTGACTCTTATCCTGCTATCCAAGTAAGCTATTGAGCCCCTCTACTGAGATCTCATTTCAGTTATACTTTTCAGCTCTAGACATTTTTAAAAAATAATTTTGTCCTATTGATGTTCTCTGATTTGATTTTCTCACACTTTCCTTTAATTATTTAGATGTAATTTCATTTTATTTTTGGACACATTTTAAATACCCAACTTTAAAGTGTGGTTTTTGTTTTTTATAGAGTCCAAAATCTGAGTTTTTCCTCAGGGACATTTTCTATTGCTTATTTTTCCTTTTAAGCGCTAATTCTTTTCTTTCTTTCTTTCCCCCCTTTTTTTTTTAGGCAGACAGGAATGAAGGCTTGTCAGGGGGCAAGCAGGCAGGAAGCAAGAGGAGGAAGAAGCATTTAATTTATTTAATTGGCCCTTAGGATGCATGTGGACTGTATTCCAGGCCTAACACCTGTGTCACCAGGGCGCACAGTTCCTACTTCCTTTTTCTCTTTGTTTATTGGTATATTTTCTTATCTGTGCATGTCTCATCACTTTTTGTTAAAAGATGGATATTTATATAATATAATGTGGCATTTCTAGAAATAAATTTCTCTCTTCCACTTTAAGTTTAGTTTGTGCTTGCTGCGATTTGTTTTTGCTGTTGTGTATTTGTTTCATGACATTTCTGAACTAATTTTGTTATGTGTGACTATTGAAACCTTGCTCAATTAACTTAGTGGTGAGCTAAATGGTTCTGGAGAAGTAGGATATCCATACAGGAAATAAAGCTTGATATTTTCTCACCCCGTAATATAGAAATTGGCTCCATTTAGGTAAAGAACTAAATGTTACAGAAAACATGATAGTTTCTGAAATATAGGATGACATCTACAAGATCTTAGAGTAGACAAATATTCTTAGAACAGTAACGGAGGGTACTAACCTATAAAATTGATGTTAATTTATTTTATCATACTCTAGAATAAAAGAAAAATATGATCATCTCAATAGATAAACTCAACATCTCACAAAAAAACAAAAACTTTTTGTTAACAAAATTAGAAATGAGTAGTTATTATAGGTTAAGTATTCTTTTATGTATAGATCTATTCCATTGATTTGTTTGTTTACCCTGACTCCAAGACCACCTACTTAATTTTAGAAATTTGATATCCAATGGAATAGGCAGCCTAATATTTTTTATTTTCAAAATTGTAATGATTTTTGATTTTGTGTATTTCTTATAACATTTAGAATCATCTTGTCAATTTCTACAATAAAGATAGCAAAAAGTATTGGGAATTTCTTTTGAATTGCACGAATTAATCAATTTAGGAAAATTGGTATCTTGACAATGTTGTGGCTCTCAATATTTGTGCATTGTATATGTTTCCTTTTTTAAAGATATTCTTCCATCAGTAATGTTTTATAGTTTTTTATGTAAAGATTTTATATATTTTCGTCAGATTTTTTTCACAGATGTTTTGATTTTCGGACATTATTGCAAACTTTTTTAAATTTTCTTTTTGCTGGTGTAAGGAAATATGATTTATTGATGCATTCTTTAGAGAAACAGAACCAATAGGATGTATATAGATATAATGAAGAGATATATTTTAGAATTGACTCACTGTTATAGAGGCCAGGAGGCCAAGAAGTCCCTGATATGCTGACTGTAAATTGGAAAACCATAAAAGTTGGTGGTATATGGTTTGAGTTGAAGGCCTGAGATTAGGAGCTGGGGCATGTAAGTCCTGTTATGAGTCTAGAAGCCCAAGAGCCAGGAGTGCTGAGGTTTGAAGGCAGGAGACAATGGATGTCTCAGCTCAAAAAGAGAGAAAATTTACCCTTTCTCCACCTTTTTGTTCTATTTGTGTCTTTAATGGACTGAACTGGAAAAAGATCTTTAAACTGTCTACTGACTCAAATTATAATATCTTCTAAAAACACCTTCACAGATACAACTATAAATGTTTACCAACGGTATCCTTTAACCCCAGTCAAGTTGACCCATAAGATTAACCATCACAATTGGTATATTTACCATGAAAACTATAGCCTTGTACATATAGTTATACATTTTCTTAGTTTTTTATTTATACTTTAGACTTCCTTCATATGCAATCTTGCCTTAAAAAAATAAAAAGAAAGAAAAATGAATGTTTTATTTCTTCCTCTCCAATTCTAATATTTTTCTGACTTCATTATACTGGTTAGAACCTTTATTAAAATGTGAATATAGGGAGTGATAACAAGTATCTTTGATTCATTCAAATCTTGGAACAAAAGCTTTAAATAATTTACTATTAATTGTGACGATTGCTGTAGGTTTTGGTAGTCTTTAATAAAGGAAAGACATTAGTTTTCTTTTTTAAAATTAATTCTATACATCAAAATAAACTCATATATATAGGTTCCCCGTTCCTCATATATATGTCAACACACCCTCCCCTCCACCAAATCACCAAACATTTGTCACCATGGTCTAGGTTACTCTACCACAACTGCCCCCTCCCGAATTTCCTACTGGTAACCTCAGTTCAGTTGCAAATGTCCAGCGATTGGGTTTATTTCATGTTCCTTTGTTTTGTCTATTCAGGTTCCACCTATGAGTGACGTTATCTGGTTTCTCTCTTCTTTTGACTTATTTCACTTAGCATAATCCCCTTTAGATCCATCCAAGTTGATTCAAATGACAGGATTTCATCTCTTCTAAGGGCTGTGCAGTAGATACTCTCTTCTACTCTTTGTTAACAAAGAGATTGTTTCTTTTTATATGAAAGGATGTTAAATTTCTTCATCTGTTGAGATCATATTTTGTCTTTCATTCTGTAAATGTGATAAAATAAATTTTTTGTTCATTTCTCCATAATCACTATTTCCACAACTTCTTGGGAGGAGCAGTAATAAGAAACTTCTTACATCTTCTAACAGAGAAGGGCCTATGATACTTTAAGTTCACCCATTCAAAGAATTACAATATATTCCACAATTTGAAAATGATGATCTACCCTAACGTTGAAGTTGATTGTTAAATTACCAGTCTTTAAAAACAAGAGTATTTACCAGAGGTTGCCAGCTGGTGACCAGGAAGATAATGATGGCTCACAGTGAGTGCACAGTGATTTTAAACGTTTCCTTCCCTTATTTGTCTACAGATTTTACACTTACATTTCTGATTTCTGCCTTCTCTTAAAAAAACAAAACAAAACAAAACAACTAACAAAGGGACCTGCCAGAAACAGTTATAGAGATAGACTCTCTTTGATCAAGGTAAGGCATTTGTTCTTTAATTTGCCACAGGAATCACTTTCTTTGGCTTTAAGAAGTCATAAAAGGCTTCTTAGTCCTTAGATTGTCACAGTAGGTCACTCCAATAAGAGCACAGCTGGCCCAAGGACTCAGCTGTTGAATAGGCTGGAATACCTCTGAAGGCATCCAGGAGCAAAGGCTGCCCCTAAGAAATGGCCCAGACACTTGCAGCGTCAGCACCTGCGTTAGGACATCAAGTACCCCACCATGCATGAGGCTGGTCTCTGTCTCCATTAGAGAGCTTGAGGGAAGGTGCAGGGAGGGCAGGGCCGGCTTTCACAGTGACTGACTTGATTTGGCCCTGGGAAGCATGGGGCACTGGCCGATATGAGAGGCAGGCGGCTGGCAAGAACCGTTACCCAGGTGGCAAGTGAGCCTGTTGTCTGAACAGTCTGCCACCAGTTCTTAGAGGCCGGCCAGGTCTTGAGCTGTGGCTGCCATAAAGGCCTGAGCAGACGACACGCCCTCCAGGCTGAGGTGAGGCGGTGGGAGTAGCTCTTGGGGAGCTAGGTTGCTCATCTCTACCAAGTGGTACAGTCAGGTTAAGACGCACACCAAGTCAGCGGCTACCAGGTTGTGGACCTGGGGTTCACCGAGCCCACGCGGAGCACGCTGCGCCCTCCAGGTGCGCACAGCCACGCATGCCCCATGCGGAAGCACCAGCGTTGCTTGGGCAGAGTGGTCATTCTGGGACCTGCGGGGCCACTGCTCCTGCTCTGGCTCTGACTCTGCCCAAGGATGTCGCCAGCTTCTACTCCAGGAAATTCAGTGTCTGGTGTCTGGTGGCCTCCTGCTGGGCTTCAGGCTGCAGGGCAAGTACCTCCTCCTCCTCGGAAGCTCAAAGAGGTGTTTTCCTTCCGTTTTAACCCTCTGCCATGTGTCCTTAATGTGAATCTGCTGTGATGAATTCCTCAATGTTGTTTTAAAATGGTTTATTTTAGATTTTTTTTTTAATAAGATTTTTCTCTTCCTGCTTTTAGCATTTCTCCCTTGATTTTAGTTTCAAAAAGTTTAAGTGTGTTTCATGGTTAGGTTTCCTTCTGTGTGTCTTGGAGCTAACAGAACTTCTTGAGTCTGTGGCATAATATCCTTTTTTTTTGGAAAATGATGATTGTTCTTTCCTCAGATTATTGTTTTTGCTCTCTGTCACCTCTGGAGCTCCAGTAGCAGGTATGCTAGACTTTTCTGCATATCTCATATAATTCTTGAATTTTATTTTTAGTATTGGCCAGGTTTTTGTCTTTGTATTGAGTCATTATATTGTATTCTAACCTATATTTTAGTTTGTTAAACATCATTTGAATAGTATCTGATCATATTTTAAACTTAATGCCTTGAGTTTTTGAAAACAGTCTTAGGTATCACTCACATACTGTATAACTTGCTAATTTGAAATGGACCATCAAGTAACTTTTCATGTGTCCTCCTGGTTGTACACCCATCCCCACAATCACTTTTAGAACATTTTTATTACCCCAAAGAAACCCATCAACTCTCGATCTCCTGTGGTAGCTACTCCTAGGCAACCACTATCAACTTTCTGTCTACACACATTTCCATTCTGGACATTTCATATAAAGGAAATTGTACAATATGTGGTTTTCTGTAGCTGACTTATTTCACTTAGCACCATGTTTTCAAGGTTAACTGTGTATAATCAGAACTTAATTTTTTATTTCTGAATAACACTATGTTGTATACATTTTATTAGTCATGTCTTTATTCTTGAACTGTTTCCCTCGAGTGTTTTACATTTTATTTATTATATTTTTCAATTCTAGAATGTTAATTTGATTCCTTTTTATATTTTCTAGTTCTAACTCAATCTTACTAACTTCTTGAGCATTATATGTATGTCTGAGATCTGTAATACCTGGGTATTTTGCTGTTGCTTTGTTTCTATTCTATACTTTATTGTCAGATATTTTGTATGAAAAATGGTAGAGTTAATTTGTGACTGGATCTTGTTGTCTTCTTCCAGATATGGTGTCAGGATGTGGTTGTAAAAGTACTAGAATAAATCGCCTTTCCCTTTAAGAAAAAAACCAAACATAAACAAACTACTAGTCACCTTAACTCAATCAAGCTGGATTTCAGTTTGACAAAGCATGGTCTGCTTCTGGTTTATTCGATGCCTTGGACCTTTAGGTTCCCAATCATGAAGGTGTAGGGTATTTATCAGAGTCCTTCCTCCTTGGTGGTTTCCGAGTTTTAACTTCTCAGGCTGAGTCTGCTGAAAACTGTTCCATTTCTCAGATTCTTAGCTGTCACTTTTACTTTCAACATGAGTAACAGCCATAGTATAAAAGTGACCCTAAGTGCTTACCTTTTCCATATCTGCCCTACACATTTCATATTCTTGGTAGATCTCATGTCTTTAAAAATATTTATTTTAACATATTTCACCTAATCATCTGTCTACTCTAAACTGGAAGATTTTTCTGAAATAATTTTAGTCAGCTAAGTCTACCCCCAAATTTCCTAACAATCTGTTCTCCCAAGGATCTGGTGAAGCAAGCATTTTTACAGAGCTAATTAGCATGTAATTTAGTACCTCTCTCTAAAAGTAGTAGCCAAATAGTCCTTGGCCTTAAACAAATTATACATTTTGAGCCAGCAATTTCAGTTCTGTGAAAGAATCAGAAATAAATTATTAGAGATACAAAAAAATAGATGTATCTTTAATGATATAAAATTTAATAGAGAAAATTCATTGTTAACTAAACACTCACTGATGGCAACAATAACTAAATTATAGTACATCTGTAAGATAGGATAGTATGTGGTGATTCAAAATATTTTGAAAATTATGTACTTAGGAAAATTAAATATATAAAAGTAGAACATTAAAATTTTCATATAGCACAATATAAAAAATAAATTTAATGTACTTAACCCATAACAGTGAGATTAAGGATTGTTTTTTTACTTTCTTTATATTTTAAAAATATTTTTAAAGTTTTAAAAAAATTTATTTATTTTAATATTTATTGAGATAACTTTGATTTACAAAATAAAGCAAACTCGTATGTGTAGTTTCACCGTTCCTTAAATATGAGACAACACACTATGTGCATCACCAAAATACCAATAGTGCTACAGTGTTTTCTGTTGAGCCCTCCACCACTCACTCCCACCTCCACGCTACTCACCGGTAACCTCAGTTCTAGTGTCAGTATCCAAGGGTTGGTTTTATTTTATTTGTTCGTTTGCATTGCCTCTTTGTATTTCACATTTGAGTGAGATTATCTGATATATTTTTCTGTGTGTATTACCTTCTCATCTGCAAATAGTGATATTTTTACTTCTTTTCCAACTTGGATTCCCTTTATTTCTTCTTTTTGTCTGCTCCAGCTAGAACCTCGAATGCCATGTTAAATAGCAGTGGTGGGAATGGACAGCCTTGTCTCTTTCCTGATTTTAGAGGAAACGCTTTCAGTTTTTTATCATTGAATATGATGTTGGCGCTGGGTTTATAATATGTGGGCTTTATTATCTTAAGGTATATTTCTTTATCTCAATTTTATGAACTGTCTTATGAATGGTGCTGAATCTTGTCACATGCTTTCTCTTCATCTATTAATATGATCATAGTTTTTCCTTGCCTTTGTTGATGTGGCATATTACATTTATAGACTCGCATATGCTGAACTAACCTTGTGACCTCGGGATAAGTTCCACTTGCTCATAATGGATGATCCTTTTGATGTATTGTTGGATTCAGTTTGCTAATATTTTGTTGAATATTTCTGCATCTGTATTCATCAGAGATATTGGTCTGTATTTTCTTTATTATGTGATGTCCTGGTCTCCTTTTGGTATCAGTATAATGTTAGCTTCAGAGAAAGTATGTGTTTCCTGTTCAAATTTTTAGAAGAATTTGAGAAGAATAGGTACTAATTTTTCTCTGATGTTCTGGCAAAATTCATTGGTAAAGTCTTTTGGTCCTGGGTTTTGATTTTTTGGGAGACTGGATTACTTCTTTATTTCCTTACTTCTGATAAGTCTGCTCAGGCTTTTCATTTCCTCCTGATTCAATCTTGGTAAGCTGTGTGTTTCTAAAAGTCTGTCCATGTCCTCTAGGTTGTCCAATATATCACTGATCATAGTAGTTTCTTATGATGCTCTGTGTCTGAAGTATTCATTTTAAATTTCTCCGCTTTCATTTCTGACCTAGTTATTAGAGTTTTCTCTCTTTTTTCTTAGCTGAGCCAAAGGTTTGTCATTTTTTCCCTTAGACCCAGCTTTTGGTTTTATTGATCTTCTGAATTATCTTTTAGTATTTCATCTAATTCTCCTGTATTATTTTTTCCTTTCTTTACTGATTTCCGGCTTCAGTTTTTTTTTCTCTGGTTTCTTTGCCATAAGATTAGATTTTTCATTTGTGATTTTTCTTATTTCTTGAGATAGTAGTGGATTGCTCTAAATTTTCCTCTTAGTACTGCTTTTGCTGCATCCCTTAAGTTCTGGTAACCAATGTGTTTATTCTCATGTTTTTAAATACTTTTTAATTTCTCCTTTGATTTTCTCTTTTACCCAATCATCATTCAGAAGCATGTTGTTTAGCCTCTACATAATGTGGAATTATCCAGCTTTCCTTCTTTTTTTTTGTGGTTGGTTTCTAGTTTCATGCCATGATTAGTGAAGATTCTTGAAAAGATTTCTTTGTAAATTTGCTGACACTTGTTTTGTCTTTCAGTCTATGGTCTATCCTTAAGAATGTTCCATAACATTTGAGAAAAGTGTGAATTTTCTGTGTTGGTTGAAGTATTTGGTAGTTATCTATTATACCCATCTGTTCTAACTTTTCATTTAAAACTGTTGTTTCTCAGTTAATTAATTTCGTCTTTATTAATTTATTAATTATTAGTTTATTAATTAATTTGATCTATCTGTTGTTGTTTGTTGCAGTTTTCTATTATTGTATTGCTGTTGATGTCTCTCTACTTTTGTTAATAATTGCTTTATGTGATGCTCTTTCATTTGGTGCACATATATTAATGACTATGTTTTCTTGCTAAATTGATCCCTTAATCATTATATAGTGTCCATTTTCTGCCTTTTACCTTCTTTCGTTGAAAGTCTATTTTATCTGATATAAACATGGCTGTCCCTGCTTTTTTTAGGTTACCATTTGATTGTAGGATTATCTTCCAGTCTTTGACTTTGAACTTATGTTTATCTTTCAAAATTAGATGAGTCTCCTATGTACAGCAGAAAATTGGGTTATCTATTTTAATCCATTTAGCCACTCTCTCCCTTTTGCTTGGTGAGTTCATTCCATTAACCTTTAGGGTAGTTATTGATATGTAACTATTGCCATTTTGTAATTGTTTTCTGGGTGTTGTTGCAGGCTCTCTTTTTTGTCTCATTCTCTGCTTAGGTGCTTTGAAACCATGTCTATGATGTTTAGTTTTGTTTTTTCACTTTCTTTTATATTCTTTAGATTTACACTTTGAGGTTGCCTCTGGGGTTTACATAAAAATTTATACACTTATAAACTGTTTCGACTTGACAGTAAGTTAGTCTGTCTTGATCTTAATCTAACTGACCACATTTTTACTCTTCTCTGCACATTTTTAGTGTCTTGCTGCTTCTAGGTGGGATTTCTTTTCATTTTATAGAACTTCCTTTAATGTTTCCTGTAAGTCTGATTTAATGATGATAAATTTCTTTTACTTTTATTTGTTTATAAAGATTTTTTTATCACTCCCTTAATTCTTAAGTGATAATCTAGAGGATAGAATACCATTCATTGGAAATCCTTCCCCATGCCTACCCCCAGCACTTTGGATATACCATGACATTCCCTTATGGACTGTACAGTTTCTGCTGAGAAATCTTCTGTCTGTCTTACGGGGATTCCTTTGTATATAACTAATCATTCTCTAGTGCTTTTAAGATTCTCCCTTTATCTTGTATTTTTGTGATTCTAATGACAATGTATCTTAGTATATGTCTGTTGTGTGTGTCTTTTGTTTGAAACTCTCTGACCTTCCTGGGTCTTGAGGTCTACTTACTTCTTCAGGTTAGGGAAATTCTCAGCTATACTTTCTTCAAGTTCATTACAGTTTCTGCCCAGCCCTCTCCTTCTGGGACCTCTGTAATGCAAATATTTTCTCTTAATGTTATCCTGAAAGTCTCGTATGTTGCATTTGTTTAATTCTTTTTCTCTTTGCTCATCTGCATAGGCACTTTCTGTTTCCCTGTCTTCTAGCACACTGATTTGACTGGTGGCTTTTTCCAGTCTACTGTTCATCACCTCTGTGGTGGTCTTTGGCTTAGCTGTTGTGTTCTTAGCTATATGAATTCTGTTTGGAACTGCCTAATATTTTCCCTATTGTTATTGTAGTTCCTTTTTTGTTCAGCAATTGTTTTCCTGATTTTAGTGAGTATTGCTGCTTTCAAGTCTTTATTAGGTAGGTTACTTAATTCTGTTTCATTCATATTTACCCTGGCGTTTTATTGATCCATCTTTTCACATACATATTTCTCTGTCTTTTTGTTCTGTTTGGCATTCTATGTTTATTTCTATGCATTATTCTATGTTCATGGATGTAAAGAACTTATATTAGGCTATCTGGTTGCATAGTTTAGGCTTGTTTGTCTGGACACTGGTCTTCCTTTAGTTGTATTATCTCTGCACTTGTCAGAATTGTTGAAACTCTACAGTACACCATGTGTTGGGCCTGAGAATTCAGCCTATGGGGTTGGAATACAGAAGTTTCCCTCAGAGTCACAGGCATGAAAAATAAGTCTCAAGGAGAAAGACCCAAGAATTGTGGGTCTAATTCTAACAGAGGCCACAGGAGAGATGGTAACTGCTGGTAGCAAATCAGTCTTCTGTGAAAGCCCTCAGTCTTCCTAAGAAATGGCACAAGTTCTGGGACCTGGGGGTGAAAGCTATAGAAAGTGCCAAGTAGATAGCAAAGCTGTTTAGCAGAAATCCTGACCTGGTGGAAGATACTGTTTCAATAGACCCTTTCAATTATCTCTCCTGAGTGAGCCAGAGAATGGAATACTTCTTGCCAGGAACTGTTCAACATTCTGCACTGGCACTGCAGACCTGTTTGTCTGTCCTTGGCAGTCCTCAGAGCTCTAATAGTACAACATAAGTGTGCTAATGGTGGTAGATATGGGTATTTCAGTCTGGGGCCCTTTCTGCAATGTCAGCCTCCAGTGCTGACACTATGCAGAAGCAGCATCTTGGCTCACAAAGGGGCTGTCCCTATTTTCTCCCCATGCTAAGGTTTTTGGTTCAACAAATGAAAGTCAGTTTTCAGGTGTGGGGGCACATGCAGAGCGAGTGATTCCTTCATCTCCGGGCATAGTGTCCGAATCACAGATCTCGCCCCATGGCCCTGGGGTTTCTGAACAGGATGCTATGATGCCAAGACAGATCAGCTTTTCCTACCTTTTATGAAGATGTGTGTCCTTTTTCTTTGTGGACTTGCTGGTCTCTGTCTCTTTTCAAAGGGTGTTGTTGCTAAATGGGTGTTGTTTTGTTATGTCTGTGGGGAGGAATCAAGCTCAAGATCTTAAAGTCTGCTGCCTTGGAAACAGAACATCTGTCTTTTAAAGTTTTTATGTTGAGTATGTACTAATTTTATAATCCAGAAAATGTCACAAAATAATCCTAAAGCTTCTTTGAATCCAGAAGATTATATAAACCATTTTTCTAAGACAAAGTCTTTAGAAGTTAGATATTCTTTACATTTAAAAACTTTAGCTTCTGTATTTCACACTGTGAAATTAAGACAACACAGGGAGGAAACCATATAGGAAATTGCTGGGGATATGACACAGCATCCTCACAGTGTTTCAGGGTCTAGTCTGCCCCCCTGGCTCTCATCTTTTCAGTAGGTAACAGTGCTTTTAGCCCTTGAAAACTTGGTGATCTTCAGAATTTTATTGATTGAATCAATACTTACGTAAAAAAATGTAGAATAGATTTTAAAGAGTCATTTTCATTGTGTGAGAAATGTATCCACCAGATTCTGTTCACTAAAAATGTTGCTCTAAAAGCATTTGAGTATTATTAGGTTAATTCTCTTCTTGAAATTTCTAAGTGGCTTTCATAAGAACCATTTTCCTCCTGTTATTTATGTAGCAGTTCATTTGTGGGGCCAATCTTATTTTCGAAGAGGAAGATTGAGGAGGGGGCCATTTGGTAACTAGAATGATTATACAGCATCTCCATATGGGTACTTTATTTAAAATTCTAGAATTAATCTTTAGTTGGTTTCTCATATCTGCTTTTTGGTCCATTTGGGCTGCTTTGATGAAAATACCATAGACTGGGTGGTGGAGACAGCAAACATTTCTTGCAGTTCTGAAGGCTGGTAAGTCCGATGTTAAAGTGATAGATTCAATGACTGGGAAGGGATGCTTCCTAGATCATAGATGGCAGATTTTATTGTGTCCTCATATGGTGGAAGGGAATTTTCTGGTTTCTCTTTTATAAGGGTACTAATTGCATTCATGAGGGCCCAACCCTCATGACCTATTCATCCTCCAGAGGCCCCACCTCCTAATACCCTCGCACTGGGCTAAGTTTTGAATATACTAAGTTTTGAGGGAACACAGCACTCTGTCTATAGCATATGGCTTCTGTTTTGTTTCTGATGTCAATTAACTAATTTCTCCACTTATCACCATCTTTATTCCCTACCTTAATTTCAGAAAGCCAGCAAACATTTTGTTTATTGCTTCAGTTATGGATAGTTGTGGAATTTTCCAGAGTTTTTCATTGCTCATCTTGTTAAAAATTTTCCCGATATATACATAACCTGGGTTCTGTTTTCATATTTAAACTTTGACCTTCATGATATAGCTAAGGGGGTTTCTACCCTGAACTGTTGCTCAAAAGCATATTTCAGTTTCATTTGAAAGCATTTTTATGTGTATTTCCCCAGAGCACCTTAGATGAAAATCAAATTTTAGTTTAGAGCTTTGTATAGACCAATGTCTCTTTCTTGCTTCTTGTATACCAATAAAATTATATATTTGATTTTAACCTCAATCTGCTTCTGTTTAAATTATGAAACTAAGGTTAAGGGCTTTCACTGTTAGCAACTCTACCTCAATTTCTAGATAAAACCTTCTATAGAGAACATTTTATTGGTCTCAAAGCTCAACATACCATATATGCCAGCTTATTCTGTTCACGCTTAACTGCAAAAACACACAAATCATTTATGCACTAAAGTATGTTTCCACTTTTTAAGTTTTTGAGTCTCATCTTGTTTTTGAGGCCAGGTTGGTTGCTGGAGCTTCCCTTTTCCTCTCCCTTTTTTCCCTCCACCCTTGTCTTTGGTGGGGAAGGAGAATGCAGACACAAGAAATTTTGGGATGGGGTCACTTGCTACAGCTGACCCTCTCCTGCTGGCCCCTGGCTTACCTGGGTATCTCTCAGTGGAAAAAAGACTTTTGGACTGGGCTCCAGACTTCACACTGGTACTCAGACTTCAAAATCATACTCAAACAAGCTGGGCAAAAATGCGTCTGTTGGAATTGGAGGCTGTGGAATCAATGTACTTAAAATCCCTTCTGCTTGTAGTGCTCTTATCCCACATACCTGCATGGCTCACTCTTTAACTGATCAGATGTTCTGCTGTCAGGTCATTGCTGACCATGCTCATTAAAATACTTTTCTCCACTCTTGCTCTTAATTCTCTTATTCTACACTATTTTTCTTCATAGTACTTGGCATCTCTGGCATGTATATGAATTTGTTTGTCTCTTTACTCCTTTTGAAAATGTAAACTCTGTGAGAAGGCAGTACTTTGATGCATTGCATACATATTACCAGAAGCTAAAACAGAACTTGGCATTTGGTAGGCAATGACTAATGAATAATTGATTTAGTAAATGAATGGAGATGATCATGTACATCTCTTCAAGGTGGAATTTGGAAACTTCTTACAAACAAAACTGGTTACAAATAAATAAGGCCTGCAAGTGTTTTAATCAAGGGCTGAGACAAATAATTCTAAATAATGAGTTATGACTATCTCTAGGCCCAATATTCATTGGATACATGTCTGATATTTGGAAAACAGTAAGATTTTAGATAAAACCAGAAAGATTCATTACTCTGAACTGTAAAATTGGGGTGCTGAAATAACTTTGCTGTGAGGTTGTTGAATAGAGAGATAATTGTTTTCTCCTTTTAAGTATTGGTTTCCTATTTTTGTGTAACATTACCATAAATTAGCAGCTTAGAGCAATACATTTATTATCTCATAGTCCTATAGTCCAGGTAAGGGTGGCTGGGTTTTATGTATAGGGTCTCACAAGGCTGAAGTCAAGGTGTCAGCAAGGCTGGGCTCTGCATGGAGGCCTTGGAGAAGAATCTGCATCCTAACTCTTTTGGGTTATTGACAGAATTCAGTTCATTGTGGTTGAAGGATTGAAGTCCTTTTCTTCTAAATCCAGACAGGGCCTACTTTCAGCTTTTAGATGGCACCTGCATTTCTCCCCATATTAATTTTGCATCTTGAAACCTGTACATCAAATTCTTCTTGTGTTTCAAATCTCTCTGATATCTTCTCCTTCTGCCATAAATTGGAGAAAACTCAAGTTTGCAAAACATTCATTAGGTGAAAGTTGGGCCCATCTCTGTAATCTCGCTTTTGTTGTATAAGATAACTGTAACAGGAATGAAATATCATTATATTCACAGATTCCACCCACTGAAGCCTCAAGAGGGTTGGGTCACAGTGGGTCATTTTTGGAAGTCTACCTGACATACTCATTTCCTTGCACATAAGAGTCTAGCTTGGTATTAAGACAGTTCCTGGCATCAGAAGTGGTATCAGATGGAGGAACAGTGGTATCCCCTGCATCCAGGAGACAAATGGTGAGAACTGTTTAGCCCTGGGGAAATCTGGAAGGAAATGGGATACTTCTGGGAGTGGTGGTACCCTTTGAGCCTGGTAGGGGAACGACACTTGTAGGAATGAACTTTTTTATGGACCTCTGAGAGCTACCCTGTAGGGGCCTATATAAAGACCTGCAAAGTGAAACCTTTCAAAGTGCAGGTGATCCTGTAGCAGCAGTTGGGTACCACACACTAGTCAGGTGTGAGTTAGTACTGTTCAGGTGGCCGTGTACAGAGGGTAGTGAGGACTGAGTAGTAAGGACTGGGAAAATGCCTCCAGGTCAGAAGAGGTGTTAGTAACTTAATCTGAAATCTTAAAGATCTAACGTTGAACTCTTCTATAGTCTTTCAATTTCAAGATCATAACCTTGTACATAGCTAAACTGGAATATAACTGTAGGCTGTTAAACACAAAAGCCAATGCATTCTATAATTCCTACTGCCAGAGAAGGGAGAGGTGTGGTACGTCTGCTGTGACTCAGCACTCTCATACCTTGGTCATTGGCTGACCACAATGGCCTTCCTGCTGAGACCTGCAGAGAACTCAGAATCATTACAACCCTGCTCCCAGCTGCCACTGCCAAATAAATATAGTAAAATCCAGGATGGAGCTCTTCTGACATTCCTGGGCTACACAACTTCAAATTCCAGCAATCCCAGGAGCAAAAAGATTTCTACTATTTCTTACTCTAGCTACACTATTGCATATTGTAAATGTAAGAGGAACACCTTGATTTCCACTATTATGTACCGTTATCTGAATCTGACAAGAGAAAGGGAAGTGAATTAAAATCTTTTGTGCATTTTTTGAGGCTGTTATACAAACTTACATAAATTGGAGGGAATCTCCTCTCCTAGCTTCTACTTTTCTAATGAATAGAAATGGAATTAAAATGATTAAATGGAAGGAATATAGATCCCAAAAGGATGTAGTAAAACTGTCTGTGCTGTTTAACCTTCTTAGAGGAAACGTGATGCTAACACTATGAGGCTGTGCTGTGTTCCCAAAGAGAAGCCTTAGGATTGCTGTTGGCGAACTCAGGCTAGTGGAAGTTACCAGCAGCTGTGATCTATTACTGAGAGAGGTAGGGGGTCTCTTGGATGGTACAGCAATTCTGTCTGGAGCTGGAAAAGCAGACAAGGGGCTACTGGGGCTTTTGGTCCTGTCCTTTGAAACTCCAAAATTTGACTTTGTATTGGTATCTCTAGAATGGATCTATGCATTTCAGCCAGTTCATACTAGAGAAGGTATTTTTGTCCAGGTATTGCTAGAGTAGAAAGTTGAGACAAGGAGGAAAAAAAGTCTCAGTCTAAAAGTAAACAATGGTTACCTTTAGCTTGACTTTCCAGGGTCCAGTGGTCTAACCTATTTTCCATCACTTCTCAGGATCTGGTGGGTGCACACTGGCTTCGAGACTTTCCGTGTGACTGTCCTCTCTTCCTCCTCTGTTCCTTTTTTGCCTAACTTCTCAATCCTCAGATTTCGACTGAAGTGTCATGCCCTGCAGAGCTGATCAGATGCTCTTTACTTGGGCTTGGTTTATATTTGTAGTTATTACTTAGTAATGTTTACTAAATAAATAATCGTGTGGCTCTGTATTTAATAAGAATATAAGATCCTGAGAGCAGTGTTTATCTTTTTTTCACTGCTTCGTCTGCAAAGCCTGACTCAGTATTTAACACTCAGACTCAGTGTATGTGTGTTGCATGAATGATTGAAGGAACCCTTAAACTAGGACATGGCCTTTGAAACACTGTCTATGATAAAAACACGCAGCAAGTGGGTTTTATTTTTAGTACACCTCCTTTCTCTTGCAGCATCTCTCTTCCTGTAAACATCTGCACCTTCTGGGTTCACTTACTTAGGGCTTAGCCCTGGGTTGGCTTTTGGTTATTTCCTCGAAGAACTGGGCTGTTAATGATCAGGGCTATTTTAAGCTGTGCTTTCTAACTCTTAACAAGATATTTCTAAGTTTCAGCTGCTGAAAGATTCTAAATTGGTAGCCATAGTATGGATGTAAGCAATGTAATATAGCTATAAGAGGAGCCTCTCAGACTTCTCAAGGAATCTCCCAAATCAGGCCACATGAATATGGGGATAAGAGGGAGAGAAATTTTTTGTCAGTGTGATAGTGGAGGGGAATAGATCAGATCAACTGTTTTTGTTTTGTTTTGTAACAGAAAATTATGATAGTTGAAAATGCCTGACGAGATAACTATTAAATGTATTAAACTTCCAGCAATTATGTAACTAAATAAGGGCTCAGCTAGGTTCACAGGTGGGTGGTTGGTGGCTTGGTTGGTTTTTTCATATCAAGTCTTGACTTTCTAATTAGCAAAGTCATTGAGACCTTGATGACCTTGTCAGAAATGAGTCTTCTGGTCAGAATTAATCACTTGTGCCTTGGTGCTCCCAGAGTGGTTGTTAGATATTTTATTTCATTCTATGCTCCCCCAACAGACAGCAAATCATTTAGGACAGGAATCTTATCACTCAGGTCTATGTCAGAGCTTCAACCATAGTATATCATAGTCAGTCTTCAAGAGAGGTGTATTGATTTAATTAAATTAACTCTATTAGTCACCTGCCCTGAACTTACCGTCACTACCAAGCATTGACTGGCCACGGAGAAAGAAGTCTGAAGAATCTGGCTTGTGTGTCTTTCTCCTTCTTGTTTCCCTTTCTTCTTCTCTTTTCTCCTTTCCCTTCCACCTGTCCTCTTACTTTCTTTTAATCCTTCTCTCTCATTCTCTGTTTCTAGCTCATTTTATCTCTATATGATATACTTTAATTGGAGTATAGTTGACATAACATTATTTCATTTTCAGGTGGACAAGATAATGGTTTGACCTTTATATACACTACAAAATGATCATCATGATAAGTCTATTTGCTATCTAAGCAACTTTCAAATTTGCCATATCCTATTATTGAGTATAATCCTCATGCTGTACATTGCATTTCTTTATGTTACTCATTTTGTAACTGGAAGCTTATTCCTCTTGCGTACCTTCACTGATTTCACCAGCCCCCTTGACACTCGACCCTCTCTTATAACCACTCATATGTTATTTGTCTGTATGAATTTAGTTTTATTTTATTTTTTAGATTCTACATATAAGTGAAATCATATAGTATATGTCTCTGTGTATTATCTGTTTCATTTGGCGTAATATCCCCAACGTCTGTCTGTTTTGTCACAAATGGTAAGATTTCATTCTTTTTTATGTATGAGTAATTTTCCACATTTTAATTATACATTCGTTCTAGGTCCCTATGGTTGGGATTTTTACAACTCGTCAGTGTTACAGTGGAAAATATTTCTTATAGCACCTAATTTCAGGCTGATTGGAGCCAAGACTCTCAGCTGCCAAATATTAAAATATGTCAGTATGTCTAGTTCTATGTGACCACATTTTTAAGTCCTGCTACCTATATGGAGGTATCCCCTTGGAAATAGTTGTAGCAGTTGGGATTCTACATGATGTATAATTTCATTTCTGGGAGGTACTGGTGATCTGTAACTAGATGAAAGGCAGGTGCAAAGATAACATTCCCCAGCTTACTTGAGAGCTCCTCTGGCTTAGTGCCATGACGCTCCTACACAGGGTCTTATGGTGGGAATGGTGTGTCCGCTGGCTCCAGCAAGACGGGACGGGGCACTAAAACAGCCCTCCAGCTCTGGTTCTATCATAGTGTTAGTGCAAAAGGGGCTCCATCAGTGCCTCTGTTCTCAGAGAGAGTTCCCACAGACCCTGCCCACTGCAGACACTTTCATATTAGCTACTGAATCTCTTTCCTGTATAACCTAGGTGCTTTTCAAATAGTCCCTTTAATACTGGAGACTGGGTGAGTGAGTCTGTGCCCTTGTCCTTTAAGAGCCAATTCTGTGTTCTCTGTTATCTCTTGGTCTTCTGGTCACAAGCTCTATTGGATTTCAACTTTAGGAGATTTGGGGTCCTGTCTACCTAGTGCAGTTTTCAAGGGCCAGGAGGCTTGATGCAGGGCACACACCTCTCACTCCTCACAGAGCAGCTCCATGTGAGAGCCCTCACGATGATTGGTCCACGCAGGAGTGGGGTTTGGCAGACCATGTCTCTGCCTCTCCTATGTGTTTTGGTGTAGCCCCTTTGTCCCTTGCTATGAAGGAGCTGCTCCACTCATTTTCAGATTATTTTCTGTGATCATCATCCCATGTATAGCTGTGTATTTGCTCATGGAGAAGATGAACCTGGTAACTTCTTACACTGTCCTTTTGAGCTGCCTATCCTTTCTTTGTTTCTCTCATCTCTTCTTTCCTTCTCTGTGCCAGATTTGCGGGTTATTAAATGAACAAGGACACCTTTCCAAGAGTAGAAGTGAGGGTGAAATTTCAGCCCACATTCTGCTTGCTGTGGTGTAAGCACTGGCAAGGGACTCCGTCTGCCCTGAGGGCACATCTTTTTCTAAATTACACAAAAGTGTTTGGGGGGCTAACAGCAATGTTCTTTCCCTAGAATATTCCCAGTGGAAGCAGTCATTTCTATTTTTCTCTTGACCAAGGCTTCCTCTGAATCTCAATAGAAACCTCCATTACTTTCCTTTTCCCACCTGCTGACAAAACCTGGACAGATTGGAACTATGTTTGTATCAGAAATATACCATTAAAGTGTTTCTGCAATATTCTAGTGCTTTCATCATTTTTTTTCCTCCAATGCCAACCCTTTATTTTTGTTGAATCTCTTTTAAGTAGAAGGGGTAACCTTTCAATCATTTGCCTTAGATGTTTAACTCTTTTTTTTTTTCTCCTCAACTCTATACATAACTAAGCCCGCTTAAGCTCTGTTGGCAGTGGTGATGTTTATTTAACAGTGGTGTTTGTTTCATAATCTTTGACTGGAAACATCGAGGATGGGATTCCTTTGCTTCTAAAAGCTGCAAGACAATCAGAAAACTATGGACTTGGATGTTCAAGTTCTGGCAGTGCACTTGAAATTAAGATTTAGTTCTCAATTTCCTTTTTATCTATAGTATCTTGCACATTGTTTGTTACATTATAAAAATTTACCAAGACTGTTTAGTGCCTTAGTGAAGAATTGTATTAATAAATCCTCCTTAAACTACAGGCTGACTGAAGACTCATCCTAGTGCTGAAAGTAGCCATTCTAAATCCACATCAAGGTGGGTTCACTGGCCTTCACATTCAACTGACCTCTGATGAGTTCTACCTCTGGTGAGAAGTAAGAAATGAGAGCATGCTAAAGTTAAGCCAGTTATAAAAATAAAGCACGTGGGAATGCCAGAAAGACAAAAGATCAGCTCAATAGCCGGACAGCAAGTCCTCATAGCAGGTCACTCAGCTTTGGAGTACAGGAATGATTGTTCTTTGATCTACTGCTCCACCCCGGCAGTAACAGTAATTTCCGTCTGCCTCTGCAGTCCCGTTGACTGGCTTCTTGCTTTCCTCCAGCCACACAGCTTCTGCTTGGTGCCTGGTCTTGGCATATCTCTCAGTTCCTGGAGTCCCTCCTTTCTGATGGTGCTATCTCAAGGTCCCTTCACCCACTTTTCAAGACGGGCTCTAGTGGGCTGACAGGCCATGTCCAGCAGAGGCCCTGCTGCAGTGTACAGGGCCCTGGTGCGAGACTGAGCAGGGACTGTGCCCTATGTATGACGAGCCCCTCAGACGGGGTTGTGGGGACAGGTATGCGAGGCTGCCCAGAATGATCAGAGTTCATGGTCTGCATGTCTTTGGATTGCTGCAGTGTTTTATATGTCAAACTGGAATGTATTTATAACAGTTAGATCTCATTAAGCACTGATCCATTTAGTGACACTTGACCCAGCAACACTTGGCAATAAATATGCAAGTCCAGTATGGGATTGAACTGTGTAGTGAGTAAAAGGATAGTGAAACAGGTCAACCAGTAGAGGGAGCAGCGTCAAAGCTTCTGCCAGAGGGCACTGGCAGGTCTTGGAGACCTTGCTTTACTTGTTTCCCAGTTGCTGTTATTGGACTGTGATTTCTTTTTATGTCATTGACTCACAATGGCTGACAGAAGGCACGAGAAGTGCCCAGGGAAAGAACCATGCTCACTCAATATTGAGCTTCCTTCAAGAAAATGGGTCTGAATAAAGAATTAGTCCATTAGGGATTGGGAGAAATCTGTTGACATTATGAAAGACCGTCATATACCGCAGCTTGAGGACTGACTAAAGATAGTATGGAGTTAGAAGAAATGATGGTTGGAGCTGATCAGATTTCAGGGGGTTTGATTATAGTCACCATCTCTGGAAGAATCATGCTGTAATGATTCCATTGGTGCTTTTGTTTTGGGGAATGCACTCTATTCCCCTTCTGTTCCTCATGAGATTTCTCAAGAAGTGAACACAAGGCAGTCACCAGAGCAGAGCTCGATCTTTCTCCTACCCTCACACGCTGGCACTCACTGGCATTTTCTCTGTCAATGCGAGGAACAAGCTGGGTCAAACCTGTTACTTCATTCCACAGTGAGTGTTGAAATGAATCCAGATACTGTTTTCTTTTGGGGGACTTGGCAGCTAACCTAGCCCCATGTCTGGGATTGGGGTACAGTGGATTGGGGAGAGGCTGCCCAGGCCATTGTCCTTGACTCTCTGATCTCTCCTTTAAGCAGCAGACTAAGTCACTGGCACCATCAATCTAGCACATTTCGTAAACAGTAAATTCATTTTAAAAATCTGCTGCTGAGCAGCCATCTGTCTCCATTTTTGTCAATCTGCTATTATAACAATGCTACTATACTGGCGGTTGTCTTTCAGTGAAGACTCCTTGATCTGAAGGCAAACATGTTAAACATGAAGACAAGAGCTATGAGTCAACTGACAACACTTCCACCCACTAGCCTTTCATCACCGGAGCCTGGGATTTAAATCTTGTTTTTGACCCAAGGTGATGATATTGATGGTTTCTGTATTTTGCTGGGCTTGATTTATATACTTTAAGATTACAGAGTGTTCCAACATCCTGATTTATTACTTATGTAGGAAGAAGGTAGGCAAATGTCATTACCAATTTAGTGTTGCTGGTAGATAAACTGAGGCATGAGAAGGTGAGTGCCCAGTCAGATAGCCGGAGGAGAAATAGGAATGTACCTTGGAACTATGATCTCTCTCAACAGCTGAGTCACTTTGTCTTTCTTTATCTGCATTGAAAAAAAATGTTGGTGCCATTTAAATATTCACAGAAGCACCACACATGGGCATTTTGCTCTCCAGAGATCAGTCTGAACGTAGTCAAGAGTATTGGGACTAACTCTGACATGAGTTGTAGGAAGAAGCTGACACTAGATCCCAAGCTAGTTTTTAATACATAACATTCTGCAATGCATTCTCCTTGCAGGACTTGGGACATCTCTCCACTAATCATTTTTATTCGGGGGAAACATATTAAATAAACCCAGAATCCTCAATAACATAAAATCTCTGAAACCAAGCCAAGGAATCAGAGAGTAACAGAAAGTATTGTATGTAGTGGAAATACCCTCCTGCCCAGGAAGCTTGCTAACTTCTTCTCGGTTTCTACTCAGTCTCTACTTGCTTGTCTCTAGATGTATTTTCTTGTACTTACCATCAGTGCACACCCTTAAAAGAATGATAAAGACTTAGGTAGGGAGAAGGTTTTCAAAACTTTTGAAAATTCTCATATTTCCATGGCTATGGCATACCTTATCTATTCATATGGAGACTTTCTAAAACATATCAGATCTAATCTCTAAGCATGGATTTCAAATAAGGAAGTTATTCTCTTTTGCTCCTTCCTGCAATATCCGGTTTTTCACTACCTGCTTTGCAATACCCACTTCCTTCTGGGAAACTGTCTTTGACACACTCCTTCTGTCTCTATGTTAATCTTTGTGGCTTTTCTTCTGTTTTGTTCTTGCTTTTGATATTGAGCATAGTGCCTCCTTCTTGCTGGATTTGAAAGGGCCATCTTGCCTCTTAGTAATCAGAAGATGCCAAAAAATAATACTCTGCCTTGTTCTTGTTCCTTGGGGTGATAATTAATTTTTAAGCATCAGCCTGAATGGGTTATGTACCCAGTTATTTTGTCCAACAATAGTCTGCATATTGCTGTGAAAGAATTTTTTAGATGTGATTAAATCAGACATTGAGTAAAGCATCAAAATGTGGGTGGACTTCATCCAATCTGTTGAAGGCCTTTAGGGCAAAGATGAAATAGCCCAAAGAAGAAGCAATTTCAAATTTGCATCAAGACTGCTACATAGAAATTCAGCCTGAGTTTCCAGCCTGCTGGCTTGTCCTGCAGTTTTCAGATTGAAGACTGCAGCATCAACCTGAATTTCTAGGTTGTCAGTCTGCCCTGCAATTTTGGGATTTGCTAGTCTTCATAATTACATAAATCATACCTGGAAATAAATCTTCCCCTCTATCACCCTCCTCCTCCTCTTCCGCTCCCACACACACACATAAACACACAGACACACACATGCACCCATACAATGTTCAAACCTGTTTTTAAGGGTCAATTCTATGTTTGTATATGTGCTAACATACACACTCATGTGTACATGTCTGAGGACACACAGATAAATACACATGTACACATACATGCACAGAGTTGACCCTTGAATCAGGGATTTGAGCTACTTGTATCCACTTAGAAATTTATTTTTTTATAAAATAATGATGTAAGCTTATGGTATTGATAAATACATTACAATAATGTAAATGTATTTTCTCTTTATTACTTTCTTAATACCATTTTCTTTTCTATAGCTTTATTATAACAAGACAGTATACATACAGCATGCAAAATATGTGTTAATCAACTAACTGTATGTTATCTATAAAGCTTCTGGTCAAAAGCAGAAAAATTTTAGTTAAGTTTTGGGGGAGTTAAAAGTTTTACAAAGATTTTTGACTATTCAGGGGCCTGGAACCCCAAGCAACTATGTTTTTGAAGGGTTAACTGTGTGTGTGTATGTGTGTGTGTGTGTGTGTGTGTGTGTGTATCCAAATGCATACTATCTATTGGTTCTGTTACTCTAGAGAACTCTAATATACTTGGGTTATCTAAAACTCTCATTTCTTTCTCCCCAGACAACCAGCAGATAAAACCTTTTGGAATAAATCTAGTCTTGTCTCTTACAAGCTATGTGATCTTGGTCCAGTTGCAAATGTCTCTGAACCTCCATTTATGCTACCTTTAAATAGAAATAAGGAACTTTTCTGCTATACTCAGAGAGAGGCTCATATGGTGGTGTTTTGGGTTCCCACTGTCTAGAGCCTGGACATTGTGCCCCAGTCTTCAGCAGGAACTTCTGGTTGGCACAGAGGGCACCTGTGTACCATTAGGTCTACTGCTGCTTTGGATTGAGTAGCAGTTAACTTGAGAGCTGTAGCAGTCCACTCACCCTGACGTGTCTCCTTGGTCACAGCCTTTTTAACTGCAGTCTGCAATTCCTTTATTTTTTAAGGAAATATACAGGTGGAAATGAAGTAAAGTATGCAGGCAGGCAGGAGGAGAGAGGAAGAAGAAGCACTACATATGTTTTATTTAGTTGTTTGTTTCCCCAGTCCTGGGTCTTGAACTGGGGATGTTGGGTTGAATGTGGACTCCGCCCTATGTAACCTAATAATGCAAGGGCACCAAGGCATGGCTGCTCTTCCTTTTCAGTCTCCTCAGGATGCTTGCAGAACAGAGATCAGGTGGAACCTCCCCAAGATGTTCAAGAGAGATGATGGTTCCACAGAACAAGGAGGAACAGTCACTGAGCAGTCTTTTCTGTTCCTCTTCACACTCAGAAACAGAAAACAGGAATATGATTGATGGAAAATAAGTAGTTTATTTTTCCTTTTTTTACAAAAGGAATAAAGAGTATTTGTTGCTAGGTTATTATGAAGAGAAAATCAGGGTACAGCTGCCACACACTAAACATTAGTTGTTTCTTTGGTGTTAAATGCATATAACAATTTCCATGTACTATTGTGTGAAGAAGGGTTGGGGAAAATGTGGAATGACCTTCACAGTGTTCCCAAATCATGTTTTCTCTTTTTTTGGAAGAAGCGCAGTTGGTGTGGTGGTAAAAAAACATAAGCATTTGAAGGGTGATAAACCCAGCTTGACATACTGGTTTGCCCATGTGCTAGTTTTACAATTTAAAGAAAATTATTTTACCTCTTTGACACTCAACAAGTTTTTATGTATTAAAAGTAAGATGTGGATTTATTTATATTCTAATTTAATATTTATTGAGGTAACTTTGATTTACAAAATAATGTAGGTCTATATGTGCAGGTCCACCATTCCTCAAATATTTGACAACACACCCTGCCCACCACCAAAGTACCTAAAGTCCTTCACCGCTGCCCTTTGGACCCACCACCACTTGCTCTCCCACCCCTCCAGGACTGGTAACCCCCGTTCTGTTGTCAGTGCTCTAGGCTTGGTTCGTTTCATCTGTTTCTTTGTTTTGTTCATTGTCTTCTACCTATGAGTGAGATCATGCAGCATTTGTCTCTCTCCTGACTTAGTTCACTTAGGATAATCCCCTCTGGTTCCATCAGTGTTGCCACAAATGGCAGGTTTTGTATTTTTCAGGACTGAGTAGTGTTCTAATGTGTATATATACTGCCTCTTGTTTATTCCATTCATCTTGTGATGGACACTTAGGTAGCTTCCAATTCTTGGCTATTATAAATAATGTTGAAATAAACATGTGGGCGCATGTATCTTCACATTAGTGCTTTTGTGTTTTTTGGATAAATATCCAGAAGTGAGATGATAGAATCATACGGGATTTCCATGCGACTCAAGATTTAAGACTCTCAGTTTGACCTTAGCTCAGTAGAGGTGGAGATCTTTGGAAATGTACCTAGGTGGGTGCACTTAGAATATATCCTGAGAAGGAAGGAACTAGAAGATATTTGGTTATGTGTCTGTCACCTGCCTGGGAAGCAAGAGTTCTGAATATGAACTATATCATGCCACTGGAATCTTCCCACAATATTGCCACTAAATTTGTCTCAAATTACTTGGGACTGAATTGATGGATATAAAAACTTGGCGAAGGGGCTTTTTATTGGAAGACTAAAATCTGGTGACTAGAGCAGCAAAAGGCACTGGGGGGGCGGGAAGACATGTAGAAATGAAACAGAACAGCTGCCAAATGAGGGTCTTTGATTGGAACAGCTCTGAGAAGTCCCAGCTGAATGCACAAAAGGGTTGGGCCTTGGAGCAAAGTGAGGCAACCCCAGGATAATACTTGATGGTAATGGTGGTGTTATCCATTTTTAAAGAAGAAAAATGAGATTATTTTCTCATACTCTACAGCAGTGTTTTTTAGCCAGTAGAGTATGTCCCCCAAAGGTACACTTGCCAATATCTGGAATCATTTTGATTGTCATGCTTGGGTGTTTGGGATACTATTGTATCTAGTAGACAATTAGACATATGTCCCTTGATGCACAAGTCAGTGCCACAATAAAGTGTTCCACTCAAAATGGCAATAGTGTCAAGGTGAAAAAACCTGCTCTGAAGACCTTCAGGCCCTGAATAAAGGGGAAAACAATTCATTAATTACTATAAAAGGCAAAGGAGTCACATTCTGGTAGACGAATAGGAGACTAAAGTGTATTTTGGAGGTTTCCTCCAAGACAAAGGATTTCACTGGATGTCTAGTAATAGTGCTGTAAATGCTGCTTCACCGAAAAGACATTAGATAAAAAATTTGGAAATGATTTTGAGAGCAATTCACCTCATTGCCTCGAATGATGATGGGTCAGCCATGAGAGATTCCATGACAGGAACATAGCTTCCCTTGATAAAGTGGTCTTGTTTCTGCCATTCAGTTGGTGCCATCTGTGGTGTCTTCTATTGCTCAAGGTTTTATCTCCCCAGTTAGGAAACAAGCTTAGAGAAGCCAAGGGCTGTGGATTCTCTCTTTTATGGGCCTCTCACCAATCTTAACAAAGGACTGTCTCAGGAAAGTAATGTTTAATAAAGGAAAGTCACCACTTGACTTAATGTAGTCCAACAAGTTGACAAAATGGAAAAAAAACCCCAAAAAACAGAGCAGGAAGAAGAAAACCATCCTCAGTGATGAATGTTCTAATATTAGACTTCAGTGTAGGTATTATATTTCTTCAGAATATTAATAAGCCCTCACTGGAATATATCATCAAGATTTCACTAGAAAATTAGAAAGGGCAAGGGAAGAGTTTCAGGTTGGAAGGTGTTTTGAATATTTGACATCATCGAAATAAATTAAAACAATGAAATTGTTATGTTTAGGATCAGATTAATAACAAGTCTGTAAGTTTTAGGTTATTTTTATGATGACAGATGTGGAGACCTCAAAGGATTCTTGTGTTCTGAAGAACTGTTTGTCTATTTTTTTTTCAGATTCTTCACATTGCAAGGGAGCAGAAGTAACGATCTTTCTAGTCCACTTTATTTAATAGATTGTGACCTGCTCAAGATCACTTAGTTAATGGTAAAGCCAGGGCTAAAACTAGTTTCTCACCTACTAGACCACTGCCCGGTGGTGCTTTGCTTGTCATTTTTCATGGATTTCTGACATGCCAGGTAGGGACATAAAAAGATGATAGATTTTTAAAATCAGGACAGGTGGGTACATATCCCAGCTTTGTTGCTTCCTTTCTGTGGGGCTTTCTTAACTTTTCTGACTCTTGGTTTTATCACCTGGCAATAGAGAAAATTACCATGAACAGTTTACTTATCTGTGCCATAAAACCTTCTAGGTCTTCTAAAGTTCTTTATCATACTTCAGTTATTACAAGTGTTTTTCAGACTATAATTCAGGGAACACTTGTTCTGCAAGATGTGTTCAGAAGTGTTCCATGATTAATGTATGTAAACGTGGGAGACAACTGTTAAATAAAGGTAAACAGAAGAATTCCCAGAGCCTTTAATAGGTTGATGTATACTGTGTCTTGCCAAGAGAATCTAATAAGCATTATTTCACACATCATATGACCGTAGAACCTCTTTAGTGGGATATCTTATAATGTCTTGGGGAACTACTTTCTATGGAAGACAGGCTGGGAGTTAGAGTAGATTGATTATATTAATGCACTCTTGTTTCTGGATTCATGCATGTGACTTATTTTGGTTAATCGGGACTTATTTTGGCTAGTTGATAGTCAGCATGTGTAATGCAAGTAGAGGCTTGATAAGTCCTTGTGCATTGAGACTTACTCTCTCCTTTTTACAGTCATGATCTTGATCATACTCTTTTTCTTGGCCCTTCATCAAAATGATGAGTATATGCTAAAGTTTGTGTGCTAGAAGGATGAGAGAGACTTCTGGAAGAGATTGGATTTATCGTAGCTGTGGTCACTTGAGACATGCTTGTCCTAAGCCAACCACCAGTGTCAACCATCACCAGAAACATGATCGCAGCCAGCAGTTAGCTAAAGTAAAAACTGTGTAAGTGAGCTCAGCCAAGATCAGGAGAAATTCCCATCTTAAATCACAAACCTACAGACCTGTGATCTAAATAATTGTTTGCTGTTTTTAGCTATTTATTATATGTGGCAATAGAAAGCTGATACAGAAACCGGAATGAAAATTAATAGAGAAGTGGAGTGTCTATGCTCCAGTGCCAACTATTCACTCTATTCCCACACACAAAATACTCCCTCTCTTCTCTTAAGATCCCTAAAGCTTATATCTAATCACCACATCAGGCTCAATGTTCAAGATCTCAAGATGTATAACAGGCCTGATGTGACTCTTCGGATGCAGTTCCTTTGACATGAAGACCTATGAATGAAAAAGACAAGTTATTAGCTCCCAAACCTAATACTCTGGAGTGAAAAGGATGGGATAATCATAGCATAGAATCCTATTTAAAAATAGAAAGAATGGAAAGTGTAGAGGCACAGATTAATAGCAGTTCTGAAATATGGCCTGGCAAATGCTTCCTGGACTGCTTGTTTTGGAAGAGAGAATTATTCCTTGACTATGACTCTGTGCTCTACTATTTGGAATATTTTTGCTTTTCCACTGTCTTTGGCCATCTCTGTGTGCTAGGAGCAAATTTCTCAGCCTGTTTCCTGCTTCCTGCTTATTTAAATGAGGATTCAGATGCTCTCTTACATGTTCAACAGTCTTTTGTCCCTTATTATAAATTTTTTTTTGGATTTCTTATGAACCTGATGCACCAAAAGCAACACTTACATTTTTCTTTAGAGCTAGATCTCTTTCTAAAGGTATCACTGTTACTTGGGCAAATCAGGTTGCTGTGGGGCAGTAGTTTCAAGATTCCTTTCAACCCTTTGTCTATCTTAGGGAATCTGCTAGGTTCTAATTTATTTCTTTCAGAGATCATAATAAACTGTATTAAAGATAAATATGATTGGATCCTTGTTCTCAACCTTATTTTGCTTTAAGAATCTTTTGTTGACTGGAGAGACTAAAGATTTTGTTTTCAAAGCAGGAATTTCTGGTCCCCCTGTAATCCCTTTAAATTTGCATATATACCTGTCAGTTATTTCTTAAACACTTCTTTTTCTTGTAGGATCTTATCAAGATGCAGGTAATGAGTCATTGACACTTTCAGCATTCTGCCTGGAAATGTTATTGCTCAAATTCCAAGGTTCCTTAGTCACATTTCTATCTTTGGAATTACCACATGTGGAAGTTATGCCTTTTTCTCCCCGCTGCCACTATATAACCTATGTTGTCATTTTTCTCTTCATTCACAGTTTTCTCATTATTTTTCCAACCTCTGTTTACTGCTTGGTCTTAAAACCAGCACTACATATTGTGGTTTTTGTTACGACAGCTTTCTGATTCTAATAACAGCTTCTGGGGCAGTTGTCTATTGCCCCAGATAAATCTACATAACAAGTCATCCCCAAATCAATAGCTTAAAACAACCTTTGATTTAGCTCATAAGTTTGTAGATCACAGCTGATCATCTGCTAATGTCTCTTTGACCACAGCAGGACAAATGACCAAATCATTTGTGGGAGGACATTGCAGTTAAGGTGAAAGAGGTATGTAAGTATTATAGATTGCCTTTTAGATGGAACTGTTAATAACCTCCGTCTACCATAGGAATTGTTCATGTAAATAGAAGAAATCCTGAAGAGAACTTTACTTCAGTGCCTTTTTGGAACAGGGCTTACTGATATCCTTATTGGTTAACTGTCTTAGCTTTTTTGTCTTTTCTGGCTCTTGAATAAATTTGTTTGGAGTATTTTCAAATCTATTTACATTTATACTGCCAGTACCAGAGTTTCTTACGTTTGTTACTTACAGGATTGAGTGGCTCTTTCTCTTTTTTGTATAAGCTAATCATCCTATTGGGAAGTGACTAGCCGATATAAATAGGAGGACAAGGAAGAACCTGAGGAGATGAAAGCATTGCAGAAAGCAAAGGTTTCTGAGTGTCAGTGAAGTTGTAAATATGTGTAAATATGGTTATATGTGTAGACATTTTCCTGGTGTGATATATGTGCATGTATGTGTTTTTATTAGTGTATGTACATGTGAATATATACATATCTGTGCACATGTAAATCATGCATATATTCAGGGTGGTGAAAGACATTGTCATTGTCTTCCATCCTTCATATTTCCAGTTTATTAAAAAAAAAAAAAAAAAAGGACTGTTACAATTAACTTGATAAATAACTGAGACAGTGAGGTGAGTACTCACAGGAAAAATTCCTGTGGAAAAAGAAGGAAATGTGAAATGGGAGTCAAAGAGTTTATAAGAGCAAAGCAGGAATTGGGGGGCTTCTATTCCTCATCCTACTCTTCTAGGCTCAAGAAATTCCACATAGCAGGAATCAGCATTTTCTCAACCTCTTTCCCTCTATGCCCTTCCTTAAACTTTGGTGCTAGGGAAATAGGTGGTAAAACACTCATATTGTCTCTTCATAAAGTAATCTGGAACAGAGAAGCACAAGATAGGTTTTCTCCTTTGAATTCTTCCACCAAATCCTTAGGTGTTCAATCCTTATTGGTGATACAGAACCAGGGAAAGGATACTTAGTGCTTTATTTTTTCCAAGAGTGGGATGTTTCTCTCTTTCCTCAGAAATACTTTACAATTGAGGAAACACACTAGGCCTGTCCTTGCCAAAACTCTCTTCCAAAGGCCTGGTTTGTTATTAGGAACTTCACTGATTCTTCATTGCTTTCCTGAGTCCCTGAAACCTCCCAGTGAGGCCATGGGAACCTGAACTTCTTTGGAAGTCCTAGTGCTTGTTCCACAGAGTTCACAGGCTCTTGGGACTGGTGGGAGACTTCTGTTATGTTATATTAAAACATTTATTATTCCAGGGAGGAATCAGGGAACTAATTTCACTTGGTATGTCAGTGATGACTTTGAGGAGGAATCATTTTCAATTGGCAGGGAACTGTGTGTCCATGAGATTGAAAACTTGGCAGAAGATTTCTGTAGTCTTAGATCACCCAGTTAATAGATAAAATCACAGAAAGATTATTTAAGATAGTTGCTACAATTATCTCCACTTAAGAGATTAAGTTACATGTCTGTGATCACTCACCTGGGATAATTCCAGGACAGTGCTTTTAGACATCTCACGGTACTGCCTTCAGGACCGGTAATCTAAACTCAAGACTGAAAGTCTGGAAATTTCTTCCAAGCCTTTAACTATATTTTAGCTCACTCCATATTTCACTGTCCTCTGCTACCCATGGTTTGATTGCATACCAGCCCCAGTATGACAGAGCCTTTTCTATGACATGCATTGAACCAGAGTTCTTTTATCTGATCAAGGAACAGAGAATGAGGTACAAAATCTTACCCAGTTGCTGCTCAGCCTTAGAAGTGACATTTATCCTCATGAAGAACTCATAGTACTTTTTATTGAAATCTGATTTACTGTGATGTTGTCATACAAAATGATGCATGATATGTTGATTTGATGTAACTGTATCTGTTTAATAAATTACCCACCATGGTTTTCATACATTATCTCTGATCTGAAGACAGTGTTTGACTTCTCAATTTGACTTCTCAGTCTATCTCAAAATACACCAGAGGAACAACTCCTCACTTATACATAAACCTATTTAAAGACAAAAGATTTATTTATCGCTGAGTCCTCAAACTGACCAATTCTTAGCTTTTACTTCTGAAAAGAATACTTTCCAAAAAAGACATTTCAACCAGATGGATTACACGGCATGTGCTCAGATCTGAAAAGCAGATGAAATAGAATATTCTGGTATCTGATTCAACCCTTTTCTTATCTACACATATCTCTTCTTAAGTGAACTTGACAATGTTGTGGGTTGATATTAAGATAGACTACTTTAGTAAGTAAGAAAAAGAGTTTCATACCCAACAGTATAAAATGACCTTTATAATAGAAATTTCTTTGTTCTGGGGAAGATACTACAATTTCCAACACACAATAAATATGTTCGCTAGACAAAAAATGCATTTCATTACATGAAGTACACTTTCTATTGTACATTAACCACTTTTTTGCTTTGTATAGAAAAGTATGATTTTCTGTTGTAAAATGTCTGCAATTTATTTTTATGAGTATGTTTTTCCCATGAAGTAAAAGCATTCCATTACATAGCCCTGTACCAATAAATGTACATTCTGTAAGGTGAAAGGTACAGTACGAACCTTTGAACATTATTATTTGTGTATCTGTACAGTTCTGAAAGCAGGCAAACAGTTAAAATTTTGGACCAGAACAGCTAATTGTATTAACCAATCTATAATTACTGGAGTCACTGGAATCCTTTACTCTGATACTCTCAGCAGCTATAATAGATGTGTATGTTCCCTAAAATAATACTGCCACATGCCCCTGCAACAGCTGTAATTTCTCCTGACAATGTCTCTGCTGGGTAAAAATAAAAATCCTAATTAATACTTTATTTAATCCTTGTATTTTGTGTACCTAGTTGACCATCATTCAAAATGGCAGTTACCCAGCTCCATATAGTTTCTTCACAGTTGAATGTATTTGACCCTGATTACTGTTTATTGAAAATATCCCAAATAAGTAAAAAGGAGCTGCAACAAAGAATTCTGACTCTACATTTTCTCTCCACTGAGAGTCAGTGTGACTGTGACTTGCCATTTGCCTCTAAGAGTTGTGAAAGTCATTGCTGAGTTGGAGAAGACAGTTGTTTTGCATATGTTCATCTGACACTTGACCATATTTAATGGGATATTTGTGATGCTTGCTTTTTATTCTTCTGTTTAGAAACGTGTTACTGACTGTTTATCCCCAAGGACAGGGATAGGCTGATAGCAGAGGAAGGGCTTGCCAACTCTGGTTGGGATGATTTATCTAAAACATTATTTTTGAAGAAGCCAGTGCCTTCAGTCTACTTGATTATATTAAGTATTTTCTGCAAGCTATCATCTTAATAATCATAACAACCCTATGAAGTAGGCATTAACACTTTGTACCATGAATCTGGAACTAGTGCCTCACTGTGACCAAGTAACTTTGCCTTAGTTACAAAGCCAGTGAATACTGGGATTGGGACATGACTCTCACACAGCCTGAATACTTTCCCACACTGCTTTAGAAATTTCCAAATATTTGAAGCCCAGAAGTGGAAAAAAATTCACTTGTAAGAGGAAGAAGATACACCGTGTATGTTATCACTCATATGTGATACATAGAGAAGCCACACAAACACAAAAACTAAATAAAAAGAAAGTAATCCTTTACTCAATGAATGAAAATTAGTGGTTGCAAGAGGGAAAAGGGGCTGGCAAATTGAGTGGAGGGGATCAATTGTATAGTGAAGGAGGAACTGAAATTGTGGTGATGAAACTATATAGAAATGTGGATTTATGATGCATACCTTAAATCTATATTAAAATATGGTGCAGTGTTCCTTCAATAAAATTAAATTAAAAAATAGTGAAACTTTACTTACCAAAAGAAGAGGAAATATGAAGATGGTGGAACTAGACACAGTATTTTTAGTGATCTAATATATAAACACATTCACTATAACTTATTTAACTCTGAAATGCTCGTGTTTATTGCACTACACATAATCCATTCAAATACTAATGATAGACTGAATATGCATGTAAACCTTTACCCTTTTGATATAAGGTGGAAACAAGCTGTAAGATTTTAGAACCCATTCAAATACTAATGATAGACTGAATATGCATGTAAACCTTTACCCTTTTGATATAAGGTGGAAACAAGCTGTAAGATTTTAGAACCCATTCAAATACTAATGATAGACTGAATATGCATGTAAACCTTTACCATTTTGATATAAGGTGGAAACAAGCTATAAGATTTTAGAACTCAAGTATCTATTTTCTCACATTATGAGAAGAAACTATTATATTATGGTAAGATTGTGCTCATGTTTTTATGATAAAACATCTTTTATTGAATCCAACATGTAAATGCTAGTGTTATTTTTAGAACAGGGATGGAAGGGAAAAAAACAAGCTCAAAGGAAAACATCCTAACCCTTAACCAAGAAAAAAACAACCTGTTTCATATCATACTGTTTAATGGATGTTTCTTTAAACAATCTCATTTTCCACCAAATTACTACCATGTTTTTCTACTTTTGTCACTTCATTTTTATCACTATTGCTGTTACAAATGAGAGATTTATCCAAATGAATCAAGCTTCTTACACTTTTCAGTGTTGTTTCTGATATGGTATTTAATAATAATATTTAAATATTTTCAAACATTAGACCACTGACTCTTCCTTGCTCAACAGGAATAGGGCACTTAAGCTGACAAGAGTCATACAGTGGAATATTACTCAGTCTTGAAAAAAAAAATGGAGTTTGGATGTATGCTACACTCTGGATGAACTTTAACAACATACTTCCAAGTGCAATAAGAGAGACAAAGAAGAAGAAATACTGTAATATTCCAATTATATGAGAGATGTAGTGTAGGTAAATTTAAGGAGAAATACAGTAGAGGTTAGCAGGTGCTAGAAGAATAGGCGGACAAGTTTTTAATGAGTACATTTTTATTGGGGATATGATGATGAAAAAGTTTTAGGTATAGTGGTAATGAGCTATATACTATTCTGAATATGTTAAATGTCACTGAATTATATAATTATGGATGAATGAAATGATTTTTTACCACAATATTTTTTTAAAAGAAGGCAAGAATTCTGCCAGCATCCTAAAACTGTATCTAATACCTAAATAATCATGATTCAAACCAATTCAGAATGTGCCTGTGTGAGCAATTCTTTCATTTAGTTCATTATTTCAGTATTTATTTAAATGCCATAATATGCCATGTCAGACTCTGAGGGAGTAGTGGCATGAATAGGAAGATTTCCTGCCCACAGGAATGGGAGAAACAATCACTTCACACATTATTGAAATATAGCATATAATGGCTTCAGTAGAAATAATAGTGAATATCAATGGGAACCTAGGAAAGGTGGTACCTGAGGAGATCAGCACTGTAATGAAGAGTTCAGTTGATCTGGATTTGAAATTTGAGAAGGAAATTTGTGGGGTTTTGTGTTTCAATAATATGTAGTGGATTACCTCTCACATTTTCTGCCTTGGAATTTTGGATCTAAGATACTTATAACCTTTCACATATTTTGTATTTTTCTCCCTGTATGTAAGCAAACTGGTCCCAGGAGGCAAAAAATTTCTTGATTCATTCTCTATCCTGTGTTCTAAAATTTATAAGCAAAACCACTTTGAGGAATAATTCAAAGAAAATGAGAAATGATCATATTCCTTACAGAACTTGTAGTCTAATAGGTAGATAAGGCAAAAACAGCTGGGAAGTAAGTGCCTTAAACAATATGGGATGGCTGTGTAGGGACAGTAGAAATTAATTCTGCTGAGGGAAGGAGAAAAAATTAATGAAAGAAGGAGGCTTTACATTTTTCTCTTAAGCATCTGTAGTGTGACAATAAGTTGTGAATAAGGTGATTTCATTTGGATAAAAATATAGAAGCAAAATCAGAAGGCAAAACATGTTAGTTTTGCAGTGAAACATCAAATCAGAAAGGCCCTTTGGGGCCAAGGTATGAGGATCGCCAAACCTTGCACATTCTGCTTATTCCTGGAATCCAAGAACCATGATATATTACTCAGTAGATTTAAGAGAGAAAAGCTAAACAAACTTCACACCTGTCATGTACAAGGGAGGGTGAAGCTGTGATCCAAAGATACTGATGGGCAATTGGCTCCTCACAGGAGGAGTGGGAACAGATTGAATTAGAAGATGACATAATGAAAATAAGAACATGGTTTGGATTTAGTCAGTCCTGGGTTAAAACCTTGTATTCAACATTTACAAATTATACAAAACTTGGTCAGATTTCTTCGGACCTTTGAGTGTCATCCTCTTTGTGTAACAATAATAGTATCTTCACATAGGGCTATGAAGGGTTATGTAGACTCCAGATGGCCCTCAATGGTTCCTTCCCCAGGTAAATATTTAATGCTCTATTCAAACCTGAGTGTTAGTCATTTAGAGATTTTTTTTCCTGCAAAAAAATAAATTATTCACATAATTAAAGTTAAATGCATAATATTTCTAGACAAGTGATATAATTAATTTCAAGTATAAATGAAAATATCATAGACAAAATTGGTTCTCCTGTATCAAATTGTGGATTTTCCTACTTCAGAAACTTCTCTCTCTGATTGCTCAGTTATTCATGTATTTTTGGAGGCTGTATTAACCATTTCAGTTCTCTGAGTTTCCATTTGGGGCTCAGAACCATATGTCTAGAAATAGTGTCTTCTTTTCCTATCTAATATATAGTTCTTCCAACTCTTTTTCCTAATCAGAAGTTAGGGTTTCACCTTATGTAGCATATCCTTCTGCTCATGTGACTACTACCAATACTCGAAATATGAATGTACATTTGAAAACATTTGCCAAGTTTTCATTTAGAATTAGTCTATAGATTTCAGTATCTTCCCTTGTGCCCCTACTTTTAAGATTTTCTAACCACTTTATAGAATTCATTTTTTTTCTAATTTTTCCTTTGAACTTGTTAGATTTTTCTATTTTACAATGACATCTGTAAATGAGTTTATTTCTTTTCTGACTGTTAAATCCTTATTTGTGTCTCTACCTAGAGTTAATGGTGTCAGGATGATAGTGGTAGTGGACATCAACAGATGGTAATGGAAAGGCCTCTAGTGTTTCATTGTTTAATAGGATGCTGACATTTAGTTGGAATCTAATAGCACCCTTGTCATATTTTCCTTCTCACCTGGCTCACATCACATAGAAACTTTCAGAAAATGTGTTGTGTTTTTTCCCCATTGAACAATGAGCTCATTAAGGAGATGGTCTTTTCTTATTCATCTCCATATCCACAGCATAGTTTACTGACTCTGGACAGAACATACATATAGATATTTATGAAAGTTATGGATAAGTACCTTAAGTTATCGGGGTTCAACATGAAAAACCTGAAGACAATTATGTCCAGTAGGAAATTATAAACATTGTTTCAGAACTTAATGGGACATTTACTATTCAGTTGTCTTCCTAAAATTATATTTCATTTAAAATTAATCAAATCTTAAATATGTCATTTTTGTGATTCTTATATTAGAAAACAGGAAGGAGATAGAATCTAAAGCTGTATTTTACTTGTAATTAAAAGAGGGGAAGCCCAAATTATGTAAACATCAGTAATAAATCTAGGAGTTATAATAGTAACAAATTTGTACCTGCCTGTGAGGACACCAGAAAAAAAGTAAAATTTATGTTGATTATATTTAGATAGCTTGATTTTTCAAACAATTTTTACTTTAATGCTGCACACTCTCCCTTCCTTAGTGCTTTCCACACCAGTTTTTTTTTTTAATCTGTTTCTGTTTGAGATAATGTTTTGTCTCTGAATGTCACTCATGCACTTAATCATTTAAAAATGATAGGATATGTATGAGCTGGGATTGAATGACATGAAATTATTTTCCAAGGTTAACTTAAAAGCATAGGAATAATTTGCAAGGAATAATTTGCAAAACCAATATGGTAGAAGTCATTTATTGAAAAAAATTATTATCTTTGCTATAAAATTTGTAACAGGAATATTTACTGAATTTTTGATGCATAAACCTGAATATTACATACCAAGTACAAGACAGTAGCACTATTTTTGCTTTATTTACATTTTATGAAAATTTTTATGCAGTCCATGTTAAAAGAACTTATGATGGAGAATCGTTAACATTAGAAAAATAATATTCTTGATAAAGCATTCTCAAGGAGTCCAATTACATTTTCTGCCTCTTCAATAAGGCAAAAGTCCCTGGAACAGCATATAACTTAATTTACAAAATACAATAACTGTTCAGACACATATTCAAGTTTTCTTTTGGTATGATTTTTCCTCACTGTAACATTACGGTGGGTTTTTTTGTTTGTTTGATTTTTTTTTTTTTTTTTTTTTTACTAAAACAAAGAAGAAAGATAGACTTTCAGGAAAATGTCATTGAATGATTTCAGCTATACATTACATACACAACTCTGTAGCCTAGCAACAATCATTGCTACACCATTATTAACTTTAAATATTTTGCTTGGTGACCTATTCTCAAATGTGGCATATTTTAAGATCCTGCCATCATTATGACTAGAGAATCATTGTTTAGTTTTCATAGGAAACAGATCTGTCACGGCGTGAAACTTTGTTTTAAGGAACTGGTACACAATTACATTTCCACTCACAAGAGAACGTCACAGATGTAACTAAAGTCAGGCTCTGCTAGCTCCACAAAGGTCCTACCTGGACCAACCGCAAAACTCCTGGTTTTACACAGCACAGGAGTGGGATGCTAGCTGGGTTCAGACAGTTTCATTTCCAGATATGTTTTGGTTTTTTTTTTTCTTCTTCTTCACCGTTAGGTAGTTTTAATTCCTTCAAAGGCACACAACTTCCACCTTTTTTCCAGCGTTGCTCCTACGCCACTGAATTCTTGTTTAAACATGCGTGGCAGCCTCATCAAAAGCATCTCGATTTCATTTGCAGATATCTGTTAGAAAGAGAGGAAAGTTACTTTGGAGGGAAAGAACTCATTTTAAGATGGCAGAGGATTTGGCAAGGATGTGTTTTCTCCCTGAGACAAATAACATACAGTTTTTTTCATCTGGCTGTCAGGCAATGTCCTTATAAAAGGAGCACTGGGTGTGATTATCCTCGTCAGCTGTGAGTAGGTCTCAGGTGGAGCATGAGACACAGGAGTGCAAAATTCCAGGTACATCCTTCATATGGATGGCTACCCTTCTGGCAGTGCCATGCCTGAACAGCCCTCCTTTGATAGGAAAGGAGATGGGGATGGGATTTAAGAGGACGCAGAGCAAATTCATCACCACTCCCGGACAGCTTTCTCTAAAAAGGGTGGCACTTTACCTAACTCAATGAAGGCCGGAGGGCATGTGGGTGGATTTCTTACCACTCTTTTTTTTTCTTCTTTAATCTGTTATAGGGACCAGAAGGCCATAAAGATTTAAGAACAGAAATGAAACTCCAAACCTACAAAAATAAGTCTTGTCATCCAGTCATAAAATCTAGGTTGCATATTTAGTACAATTATTTTCCCAATTAAATTTTTATACTAGTAATTCATTTTATCTGAAACAACAAATCAACCACAGTCCATGTGCTCCAACACAGCTGTTACTCCTGTTTTTCTGGAAGTGTTTCCATCCTAATTCATGTGTGTGCACAGGGATCTTATTAAGCAAGGAAGACCTGGCATTGGGGGTCTGATATTGCTCTTTGAGCCTTATATCTAATACTGTTCCATGCTAAATGATCCCTACACCAAGATGATTCATCTCTCTAAGTCCCAGCAAATGGGAATAACATTTTATAAGGATGTTGTGAAGATTACTGACTTAGAAAATATTTGGGCACACAGAAATGTTCAGTGAATCAGTCTCTTTTTTTTCCTGATATAGTCACTGTATAGATATGATTTTAGAAACTGCCTTTTTCATTTGAGAATTATTAAGACTAATTTGAATGAGTAACCAAATGACTAGGTAGTCAAATCAACAGTTCATTTAATATCAACATGGGAAAGATATATTCAATATTCCTGGACCTATGTTAATATAGACTATTAAGTAGAGGGAGTCTGGTGAATTGAAATAAATTATATTCTAAAGTTTTTATATGAATTATTATTTTGAAATTTGAATGTTACCCTGTAACACCATGCTAAAGGGATTAGTAGATTCCCAGGTTATCCCACAGATTGCTAGAAGTTTCATCATGATGTTGTTTCAGTGAGCACTGTGCACAGGACTTCTCCAGCATTCTCATACACTGCTGTGAGATATGCAGAACACATATTGTGATCTATATACATTTTCCTGTTTATTTTGCAACTTTCTTCAAGTATAATTGACATAAAATGAACAACATCTATTCAAAGAATATAAGTTTGATGTTTTAACATGCGTATACAACTGTGAAACAATCACCACAAGCAAGTTTATAAATAAAGCTATTCCCCAAAGTTTCCTAGAATGTTTTTCTAATTCCTCTTCCTACTCTTTTTCCTGCCATTTCTAGGCAACCATATCTACTTTCTGCCACTTTTATTTTTGCTTGCACTTTCTGGAATTTTTAATAAATGGAATCACAGGGTGTGTATGCTCTTTGTCGTGCTGTTTTGTTCTCTCGGTTTGAATGTTTTGAGATTCATTCTTGTTGTATGAATACTTGATTCTTTTTGATTGCTGAATAGCAGTCCAGTTGGTTATACTATCATTTATTTAGGTATTCACATGCTTTAAAAGGTGAAGGAACATTGCATCATTACATTACATAGGTTTAAGGTGTGCATTATAGTAAACCCATATCTCTATACCATACGTTAAGTTCACCATCATTTCAGTTCTTCACTATAAAATTGATCCCCAGTACTCAATTTGGCCACGCCCACTCCCTTCTCTTCTGAAACTACTATTTTGCTTTTATTAACTAAAAGTATTTTGGTTTGATTTAGCTCATTTCTTTGCCTGAGTGGTGCACTATATCTGTCTTTCTTTCTGGCTTGTCTCTCTAAACCTAATTCACTAAACATAGTATGTGCTGGGTCCATCTATGTTGCTGCAATGACAGAATTTCATCTTTTTCTGATGACTGAATAGTATTATATTTTGTATCTATAGACCACATCTTCTTTATCCACTTATCCATCAATGGCCACATAGGTTTTTTCCCTGGTCTTGGCTATTGTAAATAATACTGCAATGCATATGGGGGTGCATAAATCTCTGTGAATTGGTGTTTTGTGTTTTTAGGGTAGATGTTCAGTAGAGGAATAAGTGGATCATGTGGGGCTTCCATTCTCAATTCTTTAGAGGACTCTCCATACTGCTTTCCATAAAGATTGCACCATTTTACACTCTCACCAACAGTGTATGATAGTTTCCTTTTATCTGTATTTCCTTACCAGCACTTGCTGTTTCCAATCTTTTGGATAATATCCATTCTCACAGGTATGAGGTGATATCTCACTGTTCTTTTGATTTGTATTCCCCTGATGACAAGAGAAGTAAAGCAGCTGTTCATGTGCCTCATGGCCATCTGTATGTCTTTTTTAGAGCAGTGTCTATTCAGAGCTTCTGTCCATTTCTTGAGTGGTTTGCTTGTTACTCTGTTGTTGAGTTTTATGAGTTCTTAATATCCAAAATATATAAAGTCCATGTCAGATATATGACATTCAAGTATCTTCTCCTATTTAGTAAGATGTCTTTTTGTTTTGCTGATAGCTTTTTTCACTATGTAGAAGCATTTTAAGCTTCATTATTGTGAATTTTATTTTCCTTGCCATTGAAGTCGATTTCCCAAAGATACGTTATATCAATGCCAATTTGTGTTTTGACTGTATTTTCTTCTATTTATTTTATGGTTTCAGATCTTACGTATAAATCTTTAATCCACTTTTGAATTGGTTTTTGTGTATGGTATTAGGAAGTGGTCTAATTTCAAGCATTTTGCATGTGGCTGTCCATTTTTCCGAATACCATTTATTGAAGAGACTATCTTTGCCCCACTGTATACCCTTAGCTCCTTTGTTGTAAATTAATTGTCTATATATTTGTGAGTTTATTTCCAGGGTCTCCATTCTATTCCATTGAGCAATATGTCTGTTGACATGCTCACTTGATGTTATTATTGCTTTGTAGTAAAGTTTGAAGTCAGGAGTGCGACACCTCCATTTTTTTTTCTTTTTTCTCAGGATTGCTTTTGCTATTCAGGGTCTTTTGTAGTTAAAACCAAAAATCATGATTTCTTATTCTGTTTTCATGAAAATGTCCTTAGGATTTTTATGGGTATTATATTAAATTTTCATATTACTGCTTTAGGCAATATGGCTATTTTAACTATATTATTTTCCCAGTCCAGGAGCATGGAACATATTTCCATTTCTTTGTATCCTCTATTTCTTTTAACAATGTCTTACAGTTTTCAGAGTATAGGTTTTTCACTTACTCAGTCAAGTTTATTTCATTTTTTTATACAATTGCAAATGGAATTGTTTTCCTGAGTTTTCTTTCTACTGGGTGTGTTATTTGAATATGGAAATGCAACAGATTTTGAATATTAATTTTTTACTGTCACTTTGTTTCTAGTAGCTTTTTAATGGGGTCTTTGAGGGTCTCTCTGTAGATATTCATGTCACCTGCAAAGAGAGATAGTTTTACTTCTTCCTTTCTAATTTGGATACTATTTATGTCCTTTTCTTATTGTACTGACCAGGAATTCCAACACTATATTAAATAGTAGTGTGGGCATCCTTACCTTGTTCCTGATCTTAGAGGAAAAATCTTTCAGGTTTTTCATAACTGAGAGTGATATTGGCTGTGTGTTTGCATATATAGCTTTTATTATGTTGAGCTATGTTCCATCTATATCCATTTTGAGAATTTTTTTAAACATGAAAGTGTTGAATTCTATCAAATGCATTTTCTGCATCTATCGAGATGATCATATGGTTTATTGATGTAGTGTATATCACAATTATTGACTTACGTATGTTGAATCATTGTTACATCCCTGGAATAAATTTGTCTTCATTGTTATGTACGATTCTTTTACTGAATTGCTGAATTCAACATGCTGTTATTTTGGTGAGGATTTTTGCATCAATATCCACCAACTATTTTGGTCTGTTATTTTCTTTTTTTTTGGTGATGTCTTTAACTTTGGAATCAGAGTAATGTGGTTTCATAAAAAGCGTTTAGAAGTGTGTCTTTTAATTTTTTTTTGAAACAGTTTGATTAGGACTGATATTTTTCTATGTACATTTGGTAGAATTCACTAGTGAAACTATTTGGTTCAAGTCTTTTGCTTACTATATGACTTTTTTTTAAGAGAAGAATCATCTTTATTTTATTTTAGTTGTTCAAACAGTTGCTTCCCCCCAAGGCCCAAGACTTGAACCCAGGTGTATGCAGCGTGCTCCTTTGCAGGTGACTGACATAATGCTGCTGCACCAGGGTACACCAAGGGAAACTTTTGATTACTATTTCAATGCCTGGCTTCTGATTGTTTCCATCTGTTCAGAAATTCTGTTTCTCCCTGATTTAGTCTTAGAATGTTATATGTGTCCAAGATTTTGTTCATTTCTTCCAGTTTATCCAATTTGCTATCATAAAGATATTCATAGTCTTACCATCCTTATAATTTCTCCTTTTCATTTCTGATTTTATTTGTTTTTTCTCTCCTTTTTTGAGTCCAGCTAGTGGATTTCCTATTCTATTTATCCTTTCAAAGAACCAGCTCTTGATTACATGATTTTTGGAATAGTCTGTTTGATCTATAGTTGATTGATTTTTCCTCTAGTTTTATTATTTCCTTCCTTCTAGCTTTTGATTACATTTTTAATTTTCATAGTTCTTTTATTTGAAGGCTTGGGTCTTTCATTTGTGATTCTTTTTGTTTCCTGAGGTAGATTGTATCACTGTAAATTTCCCTTTGGTACTGTCTTTATTTTCATTTGACTCCAGGTATTTTTTAATTTCACATTTAATTTCCTCACTTATCCAACAGTTGTTCAATGACATATTGTTTATTTTCCACTCATTCTCAGTTTTCTTCCCCTTCCTTTTTTAGGTGATCTCTTGTTTGATGCCATTGTGATCCAAAAAGATGCTAGAGGAAACCTTTTTAAATTTATGGAGACTTGATTTGTGTCCCAATATATGGTCTATTCTTGAGAATGTTTAATGAATACTTGAAAATATGTAAAAATCTACTGTTTCAGGTTGAAATAATCTATAGCTATCTATTAGTTTAGTAAGTCCATCTCATCTAATTTGTCATTTAAGGCTATTCTTCATTGATTTTTTGGTCTGGTTGATCTGTCCTTTACTGTGAGTGTGGGTGTCAAAAGTTCCCTGCAATTATTGTGTTTCTGTAATGTTTCCCTTTAAGTCTGCTGTTATTTGTTTGATATATTTGGGTGCCCCTATATTGGGTGTGTGTGTATATATATGTGTATATATATATATACATATATACATATATGTGTTTGTGTTCTGTATTATTGCTGTATTGATCTCTTTATCATTATATAATGACAATTTATCCTTTTTTTTCCTCACCTTTTTTGGCCAGAAGTCTGTTTTAACAAATAGGAGTTTAGCAGTTTCAACTTTTTTAGATTCACCATTGTTGGAGTAGTCATTTTCCAGCCATTCACATTAAGTATGTTTTTTTTTTGGTAGATCTTAAGTTTCTTTCAAACAAAATGTAGTTGGATTTTAATTTTAATCCATCCAGCCACTCTATGCCTTTTAATTGGTGAATTTAGCCCATTTACATTTCAGGGTGATTTTTGGTAATTCAGTACTCACTTTTGCATTTTGACTTTAGTGTTCTGGTTTTGTCTATATGTTTATTATCTTGCTTAGGTTTTTGTGAATTTTCTTCTGTTAAATTTAGATAGAAGAATACTTTCAATATTTCTTGTAGGAGAGGTCTCGGCAGAAAATTCTTCCAGATGTTTTTTGTTCAGGAAAACCTTTTTTTCTCCTTCATATCTGAGAGAGTTTTGCAGGATATAGTATTCTTGGCTTGCAGTTTTTATCTTGTAGCATTTTGAATACATTTTTCATCCTCTCCTGGCCTATAGGGTTTCTACTGAGAAGTCTGACAATAGCCTGATGGGAGTACCTTTGTGTGTCACTTGCTTATTTTCCCCTGGCTACTTTTAGAATGCTTTGTCTTGGATTTTTTATTTTTCGACAATTATATGCCTCAGTGTAGGTGTTTCTGCATTTAGATAACTGGGAGTTCTTTTTTCATTGACTTATATGTTCATTTCCTTCTCGGGGTTTGAGAAGTTTTTAGCAATTATTTCTTTGAATAAGTTCTTGGTTCCCTTCTCTCTTCACCTCTCTCTTACCTTATGGATACCCCTTATTATGTTGCTTTCCTAATGGAGTCAGATAGCTCTGAGTGTTTCTTCACTTTTTTAACATGTGATTTCTCCCTTCTTTAACCCAATTTCTTTCAACATTCTATACTCCAATCACTGATCCTTTCCTCCATTTTGTCAATTCTGTTTCCATAGCTTTCTTAAGTACTTGATCTTATTTATTGCATTCTTTATCTCCTGAATATCTATTAATTTCTTTTGTAAAACTTCATTTTTTGTCTTCTACTTGTTAACTTTATTTTTGAGCTTGGTGATTTGTTTTGCTGATGCTTCTTATATTTCTTTGATCTGTTTTTCTGAGTTTTCCTCTATCTGTTTGAGTTTCACTATGATTACTACTTTGAATTCTTTATCTATTAAAAAAGATATAATCCTCCATGTCTTTGCAATTGGGTTATGTTGAGGTTTCATCACCTTTTAATGTCATAAAAGCCTAAGATTTTAAGGTATATTGATCCCTGTATCATTGTTGATCCAAGCTGAGTTGCTTATTATTTTTTATTGGCAGGTGGCAATATGATTTTATTTTATGTATTTTTATTTATTTATTTTAAATAATAATTTTATGGCTTCTTTTGTTTTCAAGGCTATATATTCATTTTAGGATATGAAAATTGACTCTTAGTCTATGAGTACTTCACATCTCACAAGAGTTCTAACATCCATTATTATTCTTTTTCTTCTTAGGTGGGTTGGATATAGTCATGTTTTGACTGGTTTCCCTTTCTGTTTTCTTCTGTTTTTTTCCCTGGAGATATATTTTGACGTTACCATGGGATTAGCATTAGAATTCTGTTTATTTCCTATTTTTATTTGAAAGTAGATTAGTATTAATATTACACTCATTCTAACCATTCACATTTTTATTCTCCTCTTCTACTCTCCACTTTTTATGTTTGTTATCTTATTCTTTTTAAGCAGGGTTTCTTTACACTCTATGGAGTATCCTTTAGTATTTTTTGTAGAGCTGGTTTTGTGATGCTGAATTCCTTTGACTTTTACTTATCTGAAAAGCTTTTTTTAACCATTGTGAATAATAATCTCATAGGGTATAGTATGCTAGGTTTAAAATCCTTTTCTTTCAGCACTTCTTTCAGCTTTATTTCAGCTATAATGTTATTAATTTCTTTTATATTTTGCTTCATTTCTCTCTTTGTTGTTCTCTTTCTCTTCCTCTGTTATTTTCTTGATTTCCATTAGTATGTTTATCACTGTTGCCCGAAATTCATCCTCCGGTAGTTTGCACACTTCTGTTGTATTGGGATTTTCCCCTGGAGTTTTTAGTGGATCCATCATTTTGCATATATTTCTCTGTCTTTATTCTGTTTGGCACTCTGTTTATATTTTTATGGGTTAGGTTTCTCTGCAGTGATGGCATTGTGTAGGGTATTGACTTGCACCAGAGAAGCCTGGATCTTGGTTTGAACACTGGGAATTCTGAATTGTGTGATGTCACCACTGCTTGGATTCTCTGGTTAACATTCTTCAGTAGATCCTGTGTTGGGACCTGAGAGTTCAGCTTATAGGGTTGAATTTGTGTGGGAGATGCAAAGCCTTCCCCCAGTGTCCCAGTTGTGACTGATAACAACCACCTAGTTGTTGGCCCACAATCAGCAATCTGACTGCAGTTCCGCCTCTATCCACAGGTAGCACTGTGGGTAGCCTTGAAGGTTCCTTCCTTCTGGGACTCTTGAGTTCCTTTAAGCCTGGGGGTGGGATATCTGATGCACAGGTCCTGCATCTCTGGAGCAATATGGTGAGACGTGGAGGTGTGGGGGATTCTCTTAGCTGCCTTCTGGTTATGGTGGCACCCTGTGTAATTTTCCTTTGGGGTGAGGGGTTCTCCTGCTTGGACCACTGGGGCACTGTTCTTCTTTCTGCCTTGTGCTATGACCTTCTCCCCCAGTTCAATGTCTCTGTCCTGTTGGGCAGGCTCCCTACCGTCCTCAGAGTGACTCCTGGGAGGCTCTGTTCTTCCAGGAGTTCCACTCCTTCCCAGCATTTTTCTCCCAAGGCTGGGAGCCCTGAATCCTACATCTTTGCCTACCTTGTGGTAACTGCTGCCAAAATGTCTGCAGTCCCCAAGCCAGCCCTTCCATGCTGTGTGTGTCTGAAGAATAGGTGATTTCTAGTTGTTCTGTGGAGAGGGGAAGCCAACGCATTCTACCAGGTTGCCATCTTGATGGCCTTCTATTTTTTTTTTTTTTTTTTTACCCTCGCAGTTCTGTATTAAGGATCTCTTGCTGAGTCAGGGAGGTGAAGGATGTTACTTGCTTGGTGGAGAACATATGCAGGGTAACTGATGCTTTCATCTGTAGGGCATGAATGAATCTCTCCATATGGGCATCAATGGGTCAGCCTTCTTCTCAGCAAAATTGGGCCCAGCAGTCTCTCTCTGTGGTGATGGAGGCCCTCTCTGCTGGAGCACAGGTCCCCAGGGATATGTGAGGAAGAATGTGGTCTTCTTTGTGCTCCTTGCTATGCTTCTGAGCCATGTAGGGGACTGGAGCCCCAACCTCAACACCTATTTTTTGTACTTCATTTAAGCCAAGTATGTGCATCACCAACAATCTTTGCTCCTTCCTCCCTGGGACTTGAGGCTGGGCCCACTGGCCTGTTAGTTGGTCCCACTGGCTGCTTCTGCCATAGTTGCTCTGCTTCTGCTAACAAACTTCCTGCAGACTCAACTTCAGACACACAAGAGCCTGCAACTCCTCAGGCGATCACCTTGATGCAATTGTGCCTGACTTGTTGGGGGATACTGTGGTGCTTCCTGCTGCCATTGCTTCCAGGAAGAATAGTTGGGAATATCCTTCAGTTACAAAGCCAGAAACTACATCAGCTGCTATTTTATCTCTCCTAGACTGTTAATTCATGCATTCACCTGTTGATGGTCATTTGGGATTTTTACATTTTTGACTATTATCAATACAGCCGTTACAAACAATTTTGTACATATCTTCTTGTGAACTTATGCTTTTATTTCTCTTAAGTACATACCTTGGTATATAATGCCTAGGTCATATGGGATAGGTATGTTTACATTTTTATGACTCTTCCCAGATTCTTCTTTGAAGCCATTGTTTCAGTTTATGTTACCGCAACTGGTATATGTAAGTCTCAGTTCACATTCTAACCAAATTAACTGTGACCATCTTTCAATTTTTTTTTTTAGCCATTCTAATGGATGTGCAGTGAGAGATATTTCCTTGTGCATTTGTTTCCCAAATGAATAATTATGATGAACACCTTTTTCATTTACTTATTTGACATCTGTATATCACTTATGCTGGTGGTTTCTCAGATCTTTTGCCCATTTGATTGAATTTTTAAATCTTACTGAGTTGTAAAAGTTTTTAATATTTGAGGGGCAAATCCTTTATCAGATATTGTGTAAATATGTATGCTCCCAATCTGTGTCTTTTTCATTTCCCCTAGAGTGTCCTTTTTTGTAATTTAAGGCATTTAATTTTTTTTATTCAAGTATATCTGAGACAACATTATTTTAGTTTCAGATGTATAGCAATAGTTCAACATTTGTATGCATTGAGAAGTGGTCATCAATTTAATGAATCTATTTGTCATCTTAGAAGACTTTTTTGCCATTTTACCTTAGAATTTTCAAATTTGAAATATCATATTATTGATTATAATATCCATGTTTATGGGATATATCTTCTTCACTTATTTTGTAACTGGGAAGTTACAAAATATTGAAGTTGCAAAATTATTGTTGACAGATACGTCATTAACTGACACATGACTGTATATGTACCACATCTTATCTGTTCTTTCATCCATAAATATTTGTGTTGTTTACATATCTTGACTGTTATAAATAATGCTGCATATAAAAAATGAGCATAGGGGTACATATATCTTTTCAAATTAGTGTTTTCACTTTCTTCAGGTATATACCCAGAAGTAGAATTACTTGATCATATGGTAGAAACTCCATCCTGTTTTACAAAGTGGCTGCCCCAATTTATATTCCTACCAACTGTGTATGAGGGTTCCTTTTTCTCTACATCCTTGCCAACACTTCTTGCCTCTTGTCTTTTTGATTGTAGTCATACTGACAGTAGTGAAATGATATCTCATTGTGGTTTTGATTTGCATTTCCCTGATGATTAGTGATACTGAACATCTTTTCATGTGCCTATTGGCCATCTGTATATCTTCTTTGATAAAATGTCTATTCAGTTTCATTTTTCATTTTTTCAAATTGAATATTTTTTTCCTTTGTATTAATTCATAACATTTGTCTGATTTATGATTTAACAGTAACTTCTCCCATTCAGTAGGTTGCATTACTGATTTTTGTCTGGATGAAGGTCCCTACTATTGTATTGCTGTCAATTTTTCCCTTTAAGCCTGTTAATATTTGCTTTATAGATGTAGGGCGCATAAGTACACCAATTATATCCTCTTGTTGGATTGATCTCTATTAATATGTAATGCCCTTTATTTAAATATGAAAATTTTAATGTATTTTGCCTGATACAACTATGACTATACCAATGCACATCATTTCAGTTTTCCTCTTCGAACTTCTTTGTTTTTAAATTATTGATATTTATCATCTCTTTTATTCACAATGTTACATTTATTTTTGAATATTATACTGTATCCTCTTCATTTATTTTCATCTCTTCACTTTTAGTCTGCATATATCGCTACATCTGAACTGGGTCTGTTGTAGGCAGCATATAGATGACTCTAGTTTTAGCCATTCAGCCACTCTGTGTTTTGATTAGATATTTTCATCTATTTACATTTAAAGTGATTACTGATAGGTGTGTATCTATTGCCATTTTGTTAAATGGGCTTGTCTGTAGTTCCTCTGTTCCTTCTTCCTGCTCTCCCCACTTGTAGTTTGATAATTTTCTGTAGTACATGTGTAATCCTTTTCTTTTTTTGTGTGTGTTTCTACTTAAGTTTATATAATGTTCACACATTAAAGTTAACAGAAACTTAATTCTAAACTCATTCTAAAACTTTAATATTTTTACTCACATTCATGTTTTTATATTATTATCACATTTTACATCTTTGTGTGCATATATTCCTTATTTATTGTAGTTTTAATTTACATTACTACCTTTTTAAAGAGAGAACAGGAAGAAGCTTTTTGTTTAGTATTTCATCTTTGTTGTTCCCCCTTAAGGTCACAAACCCAGGTTCCTGCAAAGTTTGTGGACTGTGCCAGTCAGAAGTGGCAGACTTATCCACTAGGCCACCAGGGCATGACCATATTACTGTTTTTATTGCTTAATCTTATGCTACTTCTATATGTGATTAATTCACTACCTTTATCAGCAATATTTTTCTTTTGGATATTTTCTTATTTTACTTTAATGCTATTTCTTTTTGGAGTAAGGAAGTTTCCTTAAAACTTGTTGCAAAGCTGGTTTTTTGGTTGGTTAACTCCTTTAGCTTTTGTTTGTCTGTAAAACACTCTTTCAATTCAGATTGACAGCATATTGGAGTAGAGTATTATTTTTTGGAAGTTTTTTTCCTTTCGGCGTTTGAATATCTCATGTCACTCCCTTCTGACCTGGAAATTTTCTGATTAAAAAAACTGCTGATATAGTTATGTGGGTTCTCTCATATGTAACATGTTGTTTTTCTCTTAATGCTTTGAAAACTCTTTAAATTTTGGCATTTTGATTTTGGTTTGTCTTGGTGTGAATCTCTTTGGGTTACTCATTTTTGCATCTCTCTGTACTTCTGTACTTGGATGTCTGTTTCCTTTCTCAGAATGAGGACTTTTCAGCCATTATCTATCCAAATTAGTCTATTTTAAAAGTCCATTTCTTTTTTGCTCCTTCTAGGCCCCTTATAATGCAAATGCTATTCTGCTTGATGTTGTCCCACAGATCCCTTGTATATTTTAAAATTCTTTTTTCTTTTTGTTGCTGTGTGAGTGTTCAATGTCTGCTCAATGTCTTTGAACTTACACTCCATCTTCTGCTTCACCAATTTTGCTGCTCAGCCTTGCTATTGTATTTTTTAGTTAAATTATTCTTCAACTCTTGACTTCTGTTTGATACTTACAGTTTCTCTTTGTCAAAGTTCTCAACTTTGTGCACCTTTATGACCATTACTTTGAATTCTTTTTCTGGCAGATTGCTTACCACCATTTTGTTAAGGTCTTTTTCTGAGGTTTTATCTATTTTCTTTGTAACATACAAATATGCTTCATTTTATTTGATACTGTGTTTCCATGTATCAGGCAAAAAAAACCTGCCTCTCCTAGTCTTGAACAAGTAGCCTTGAGTAGGAGCTTTATGTTGTCTTTCAAATCTTTGTGGTTGTTTGGGCAGCCTGGTTTACTCTTAATTCCCCTCGTGCCAAAACTGTCAGTGTTCCAAAAAGGTAGGGTCTCTTACCATGTTTCAGGTTGGCTGAAATATCGGACTTTAAAGTACACCAATATTTTGTTTGGTCCTGTGTGGCCACAGTAGTAAACGCTGCTGGCCTTCAGGCCAGCAATCTGAATTGTCTCCTTGAGGAAAGCTATGGTATTTGGGGTCTGGGGTTCTAGATAAGTTTATTATCTCCTTTCTGGGAGGTACTCATGATGTAAAGTGAGAGTGGGCACAAAGACAGTGTACCCCAGCCTATGTTCCTGGCAAGTCCTCTACCTTCAGTGGCCAAGGCTAGCTTTCATGATGAGGGCTCTAGCTCTAGTAAGGAAGGGAGCAAGCACACAAATGGTGCCCATTAGTGCCCCTGTTCCTGGAGAGAGTTCCAACATGCCCCTTCTCATGGCCCCACAGATGTGCTAAGATTAGTTAATAAGTCTCCTTTGTGTAGGATTTCAGCGCTTTTCAAATTGCTATTTTTCTTCTGGGTCCTGGAGTGCATGACTCTGCACACCTACCCTTTAAGAACGCATGTTCTCCTCTGCCTCTTCATTCTTCTAGTCACAAACCCTGGTTTGATTTCATGTCTCTAATGAAACTCCTAAGAGTTGGGGTATCTGATGTAGGGCAAATAACTCCTCATTACTAAGAGAGAAGCTTTGTTTTAGATCCCTCTTGATCATGGGTAACTGGGTAGCAGATGGGGTTTTCTTGGGTTCTCTGCCTCTCCTGTAACCATTTTGGTAGTCATTTTGTCCCTATGAAGGAGCTGTTCAGCTCATTCTGAGATTTTTTTTCCAGGAATATTTATTCCATGTATAGCTATGTATTTGGTGTGTTTATGGTGGGAGATGAGCTCAGGAACTTCTTACATCACTATCTTCATTACCATCTTAAGTTGGCTCTCAATCTAGCTCCATTTTACAGTTCAGAAAACTGAGTGAATAACAGTGCAGTGTGTCTTCAAAGACAGAACTGGGGAAGTGCTCACTGCATGTGGATTGGGACTTGGGCATGAGTTTGCTGTAAGCCGCTCCTATTAGTAGCTTCGGGTGAAGAGCTAGAGGTACAACATGTTCTTTATAAAGATGATAACCTTAAAAATTGATTCCCTTGCCTCTCTCTGGAGACTGATTCAGCTGATCTGAGGGGGCAGCCCAGGCGATCTGTTTTTTAATTGTTAGTTCTTATGAATGGGCATGTTTGAGTCAGGAATGAGGACTCACAGCAGACAGGTCTGGCTTTTAATCTGGGGTAGTCCTTGAGCAAGCTGTGCAACTGAAAAAATGTGCCTCTCAGTTTCTTTATAGTATAATAGAAATACCATTTTTCTCAGTGCAGCTGTAAGGATTATGCTTTAAAGGTACAAATGGCACAAGTATACCTTCTATATGTGTCCATATATCACTGCTGACAGAATGCAACATGCTAATGTTAAACATTTTGCTCATAAGTCAAAGGAAACAAATCCAGAAAGGTGTGTGATCAAGCTCAGTTTTCAGTTCATCCAGACGGCAATTTTCCTCATACTGTATGAGGCCAAGTTATCCACATAACAATCTTCTTTTTCTTTTGAAGGAGGAGAACACAGGTAATTTTAATTAAGTTCAATTCCCAGTCAAATCTAAGTGACACTCCTGAGATGAGCAGTCCTTCTCCAGATCAAGCACTGCCATGGAGAAGCTGACAGACCAAGGGCACAGCCAGCTCGCCGTAGGTTTTTTTTTTTTTTTTTTTTTACCAGCTTAACTATCATCATATTTGAAAAAGTAGGAAAGAAACCTTAAGGCCTTCACTAGGAAAGAGAGAAAACCCTGAGTTTTTTGAGGGTAAATGCTTGATTTAAAGATCATCAGCTAACTACAAAAAACAACTATTAATCACAGAGAAACTCTTCCTTTCCAGACTCTTCTGAAACATTTTCTCACTACTCTTAAGGCATAATTTACAAATGGGGAAACTGAGGTCCAGAGAGATTAGGCACCTTTTATAGGGCAACTGAAGCTGTAAGAGTGGAGCTGAGGTTCAGATCCAGGATCCCTGACATTGTTCTTAAACACTGATGTCAATTGCCCCAGGGGGAGAACTAGGGAATGAGAACCCCCGATAACCTTTTGGTCATTCTGCTTACAGGTAGAAGTTCTGGGGGAAGGTCCATGTACAGGAGGGCAGAGCTTCTCTCTGGCGAATCCTATTTGAGAGTGCTATCCCAGCAAAATAACTGAACCCCACCATCCCCAACTCAGCCATCTTGTACACACATTCATATGCCAACTCTTGGGTGCTCCCACATGAACTGTTCACCAGGACAGAAATAAGTCATGGGAACTCATATGGTAAATCTTGTGTTCCATGGTGTCTTTTGACCTGAGTCCAGACTTTAGCCTCAAAGGAAGCAGGAGAGAGCATGGGGTAGCTTCTGCATCTTCACTGAGTCCTCACCAGGGACTAAGTACAGAGCACTGCTTTATGTGCACTGTCTCATTGGAAAGCTCATTAAACAAGAAAACAAGCCCCCTCACTCACTGGAAGAGAAAAATGTAGAGGCAGAAGATTTGAGTGCTATTCATGGACTATTAACCAGCTGCACCATCTTGTCTACATCAGTTTTCTCATTTGTAAGAGGAGGGAATCTTAAAGAAGCTCATCGAATGCTCTGAGAATGTGAATTTGAGTGCTGGCCCCACCATACATTAGTACAGGTTTTTGGGCAAGTAATTTAAATTTCATGTGTCTACTAGATTGTGGTAAAGATCTTAAAGTGTTCAAAAGGTCATATTCTTTCAGTTTTAGGCAAAAACAAATGGCAACCAATTTAAGTTGGTAGTACTGTGTGCCAGATACTGTTGTGAATGTTTTTCATGTACTATGTCATTTAATACATATGATCATCCATAAAAACCCACTTTATGGAGGATGAAACTGAGGCACAGAAATGCTAAATAAGTTGCGCAAGACCACACAGCAAAGAAGTAGTGAAATTGGGATTTACAAATTTCATGATTAGTGGTTTGGATAATTAGCCAAACCTCAGATTTTGACAGAGTCAGAAATTAGTATAATGGAAATCAGTGTCCTTAAAAAGTAGTTAATTCTAAGTTGATGTTGTAGTATAAGTTAGCAGCCTGATTCTGTCATAAAGGTGTAAATTACATGGGCAGGGGTGTGCCATAATTATGGAACAGACAATTTTAAATGAAATCCTATACCCATGTCCTAGACTCTCAACTAAAATCTAGAGTATATCATGCCAGAAGAAGAGATCAAGGAGAAGCTACTTTCAGGTTAGGTCAATGTTTTTTAAACCTTTCACCTACCTTGACAGAGTAACCTTTATTACAAGTACATTTTAGGATTTCCAAGACAAATTCAGTTTGTCTTTTTTATCCTTTGACCAAAGAATTTCTATTTTCATTTAATCATTTTCTTCTCCTCCTTATAATGTCAGCTCTTTTATCTTCTTACCAATAACTTCATGGAATAATCACATAACACAAAGCATCCTGTCCTTAATAGTCAAGCTCAAAGTGAAAATTCTTTGAGGTCAAGGATTCTAAGTTCCTGTTAGTCCCAGATAGAACACTGGGATCCAGAGAATGGCTGATCCTTGCCCAGCTGGTGAGTGAAGGGGTGAGAACTTGGTGCAGGGATACTGATGCAGAAGCCAGCCCTCCTTTCACAGCACTGCATTCCCTCTTTTGCAAGAATGTTAGGAGGGGAATCAAATACATGTGATTAAGAGACTTTTGTGTGGCAGTATGATTTAGGTTAGAGATAGGTGCCACGATTATGAAATCTCATTATCTCATATATCATGTATTTGTTACTTGAGAAAGTAGGGAAGACTATCATAAACATGATGCTTTTATTACTCTCTTACTCAGCTGGCTTTTGTTCCAAGAAATCGGTGGTCGGTATATTTTCAGTCTTTGATGTCAGTGGATGCCTCCACTCTTGTTAAAAAATTTTGAACATTCTTTTAGCAAATATTTATTTTCTCTAACTAAAAAAGAAAAGATGAGAATAAAAAAAGGCTCCATATGACCAAAGGGTTTGTGTGGTGGTTACACATGGAAGTAATTTATAAAATCTGTTTTATTTTTTGATGTGCTGACTCTAGTCCACTGCCCCCTTGCCAGGCTTCTAAGCACATGTATAAATTGACCCAGGTAGATATAAATCACTTTTATTATGGGGATGGCTGGCTCCATGTCCTATATCAGTCAAGCAAGGAAAGCCAAATGAAGAGGGATTTTTGTTTGGGGCACTAAAAATACACAGACTGGAGAGTCAGAGAAACCAATTGTAAAACTGGATTTCCTTCCATAGGATAAACTGACTGTTAAGTCTTTAGTGCACATGTAAATCTTGTTCATTCTTCCTATCCCTGGGCAGAGGAAGGTGTCAGCATACAGACACCTGGCAATAAACATTTGTAGACAGAAATACAAAATGTGTTGTAGAGAAAAGGGAAGAAGGAGGGAGGAAGGATACAGGAGAGGAAGGAGGAAAAGAGAAGGAAAAAAACAAAAGTGAGAAATTAGGAGAGATGAAGGAACTGGAATAGGGAGGGCCGGGGACAAAAAAGGAAATAAAATGGAAGGAAGGAAAGAGGAAAAAAGGAAGGATCTGAATGGAAAATGGAAAGAGGAAGGAAGGGGAGAAAGAGGGAAAGAAACACGGCAGTGGTAGGTCAAGCATTCCAGAAGGAAACTGCTGGAACCAGCATAAATTCAAGTTGTTCCCTGTTACATGTGACAGCCATATTTTACCCTTTTCTAACTCCTATTTCATGAAATTTCTGCTTTCCCAATTTAGCACTTTATTAATTTATAATTTCAAGTTATTTCATAGATATTATACTATTTCCTCAACTTGAATGCAAGATGTTTTGAAAACAAAGTTCTTTCCTAGATTTATTTGTATCCTGGCCATGTCTAGTTCTTCTTGGGTCCCCAGAATAGTGCTGGGTCAGAGAAAAGCAGTGAATTATACTAGCATTCACAGATCTTTGTTAATTTCTCTTGCTGTGGGTGAACAATTTTCTTTTTATTCTTTATGTAGACAAATGGAAGCAGTGTTACCTCTAATACTTCAAATTTCACGTGCTTTCCTGAGGTGCTATATAAAAAACACATTCATTATGGCCCTGTCTAAGCAACAGAAAACTCACTCCCTCATTTACATACAGTGACATGCGCTATTTAGAATACCAGAATATATATGATATTAAAGATTATTCAGCTGGGTAGTTTTGGAGACACTACTGACAATATTATCCACCATTACCCTTTAGTTAGAGTCTGGGAATGAATGCTCTCCAGTGAAGACTGATTTGAATTTCCTTGGAACTGACAAGATATTTTAATTTTGTGCTTCTAGGTGTGTATGTTTTCAGTACAGAAATTCAAATGATAAGACTCCCAGTGAGGGGAACCCATTACCCCACCACTACCACCAAAAACTTGTCCGTGGCTTCTGTCCTTTTACCCAGAGAGCACACAGGTGAGTGAGAAGCAACACCCAACACCAGTAAAAACCTGGAGAGCCTGAAGCATCTACCCCTGTCCTAGGAGTGTACTCATGAGGTAGATGCCACAACCCCTTCAGCAAAAACAAGATGTGACTTCTGCTCTGCGGCCTCTACTCCTACACAGGTGAAGGTCCAAATTTTTAAATGAAAAAAGACCTACTCAAAGACACATTCATAGTAAAACCAACAAAAGTCCATGATAAAGCAGAACTACTCAAGACTGCTAGAGAAAAGAGAAAGTTAAACTTTAAAAGATTATCCATCAGGCTATCACCAGACTTCTCAGGAGTAACTTTGCAGGCCAAGGAGTGTGGAACATTTAAAAAATACTAAAAGATAAAAACTAGCAGCCAAGAACACGCTACCTTGCAAAATTACCATTCAAATATGATGGAGCAATAAAGGTCTTTAATGATACACAAGTTAATGTATTTTTACATCACAAAGCTTGATTTTCAAGAAATGTTCTTAACGGACTACTGTAACAGGGAAAACAAGAACAAGGAACCAGTAAACCCTGAGAATAGTGATAAACAATACAATAAAAGCAGAAACAAAGACAGAACCGACAGGAGAGAACAAAATAGTAAAGGGGAAAAGAAGAACATGGAATTTGTATACAAGTATTACAAAAATAATAAGAATCATATAAGTATGATACAGTACCATCTAATAGAAGACTAGAGTGGTAAAATTAGAGACAGTTTGCATGGTAACAATATATGATAAACTCACAGCCAACACATATTAAATAGTGAAAAATTGAAAGTTTCTCACCTAAGACCTGAAATGAGACAAGAATGACACAGGCCCACTCTCATCACTGCTATTTGATGTATTTGTAGAAATCCTGGCTAGAGTTATAAGGCAATAGAAGGATATAAAAGAAATCCCAAAATGAAAATGATAAATAAAACTGCCATTATTGACATGATATTATACCTGGAATATACTACAACGCCACTCTAAACTACTAGAAAAAAATACACGAATACAGAAAAGAGGTAAGATATAAAATCAATACATGACAATAATAGCATTCCTATATTCAAACAGAGAAATAGAGGAAAGAAATTAAGAAAGAAATCCCATTCACAATAGCACTAAAAGATATAAACTCCTGGGAATAAACTTAACATAGGAGGTGAGATCTCCAAACTGAAAACTCCAAGACTTTAACAAAGAAAATAGAAGATACAAAGAGATAGAAGAATATTCTATGCTCATAGATTTGACGAATTAACATAGTTAAAATGGCCATCCTACTCTTAGCAATATAGAGATTTAATGCAATTCCCATTAAAATTCCAGGGAAATTTTTCAAGGAAGTTGATCAAACAATACTGTAATTTGTATGGAACCACAAAAGGCCTCAGAGAGCCAAAGTTATCACCAAATAAAAAACAATGGAGGATTACTCCCTGACTTCAAACTATATTACAGAATGATTACATCAAAACAGCATGGAAGGTGTCCCCGGCTGGAGCAGTGGTGAGGTCAGTCGCCTCCGAAAACCACATGCCCCTGGGTTTGAGTTCTGGGTCCAGGAGGGGAGCGACCAGTGTGAACAACTAAAATGGAAATATAATAAACAGCTTCCTCCTCTCTCATTGGCTGTCTGCCTACTTGCCTTTATTCCTGCCTGCACCTTTCCTTTAAAATAAAACAAACTAGTATGATAATGGAACAGAAACAGACACACAGACCAACAGAGTAAAATCGAGAGCCCAGAAATAAAGCCACACCTATATAAAAAGTTACTCTATGACAAAGAGACTAACAGCATACACTGGAGGAAGGAATGTCTTTTTAACAAATCATGCCAAGGAAAATGAACATATACCTGCAAAAATAAACTAGATTACTCATTAGCACCCTTCACAAAAATTAATTCAACGAGATCAAAGATATAGACATAAGGCCCCAAACCACAAAATATTATAAGAATACAGGGAAGATTCTCTAGGACATCAACCTCAAAGGAGTCTTTTGGGAATGGACGTTTATGGCAAAAAGGAACAGAAGTAAAACTAGACAATTGGGAACTTATCAAACTAAAAAATAGAATGGAAAAAAAATCACCAGAATAAAAAGGCAACCCATGGAATAAGCAAAGATATTTGCATAACACACATCAGAAAAAGAGTTAATTTCCAAAATAGATAAAGAATTTATACACTTTAACAATAAAAAAAGCAAACAGTCCACTAAAAATTGGGTAGAAAAGCTTAACTGACATCTAACTAGAGAAGGCACACAGATGGTCTACAGACACATGAAAAATGCTCTACATCGCACATCATTAGAGAAATGCAACTGAAAAAAAACAAGACCACCACACAACAATGAAAACGAACTGTATAAAAAGTAATAGAAACAACAAATATTAGAGAGAGTATAGAGAAAAAGAAATCCTCCTACGCTGTTGGTAGAAATGGAAATTGGTGCAACCTCTTTGGAAAACAATGGGGGAATTCTTAAATATAAAGGTGACTGTCATTCAACCCAGCAATCTCCTTTCTAGGAATATAATCAGAAATACAAAAACACTAATCAGAAAAAAAAAATATATATCTGCACCCCTGTGTTCAGAGCAGCAGAATTCACAATTGCCAAGACATGGAAACAACCTAAATGCTTGTCAACAGATGACTGGATCAAGAAGCTGTGGTTTATATAAACAATGGAATATGGTATATACTCAATGGAATTCTAAGCAGCTGTTAAAAAAGACTAGTGTTCCCTTTTTAACAACCTGAATAGAACTGAAGGTGGTCATGCTAAGTGAAATAAACCAGAAAGAAAAAGTAGAGAATCATTCAATCACATGTGGAATATAAAACAAAACAGACAAATCTCAACAAAACTCCCAGGATGCAAGACCATGGCTACCGTGGGAGTGGGGAGTGAAGGAAGGAGGGAACGAGATGGTGGTACAGGGCATTAGAACTCTGGTGCAAAATACACATAGACTGAGGTGCAATTTCAATATCCTAGATGAATATAACGATATAAACAAACAAACAAAAAGAAATACATATGGTTTGCCCCTGTGGTGGGAAATGTATACATGCTAATGAGCACCGAGCTTATCACTGAATGGTGGTGTCATACCCAAGTGGCAGTTCTTTCTTTCTATGTCCTCCGGCATATGTGGCCATGTTATATTGAGTCTGTTTTTCAAAATAGAATCTTCTACTCTGTGGGTCTTTGGAAGAGGATGCAGGAATGTAGAGTGGGCAGCCATACACATTTGGAGTACTGGGTCTTACTCTTCTAAAGAATATGTAACTGGGGAGAGCAAAGGAATACCTCCTCTCTCCACCTCCTAAGACAGGAAATATTTATCTGCTGATGCTCAGTGTACATGTGATTTCCTTGCTGCTTAGCATCAGTGAAGGGGCTCAGAGAGCTCTGGGCTGCTGTGCAGGGTCTATGTATTGATTAAAAATCAGTTCTAGGAATGTGTTACTTGTTTTGTTGCCTGCATCCAGAGCATGGCTTCTGACCCAACAAAGCTCCAGGAAGCCGTCTTCTCACCTCACTACCCTTGCTCTGTCTTCCTCATACTGATTATTTCTGACTTGGTCATATTGCTGGTACATGGGAGTTGAGTAAATGAGAGTGAGTGGTTTAGAAGAGGCTGAGAAGTGAATACTATGCAAATGTCATTATCCAGAACAAGAATAAAATTTAACTGGAAAATGACCTATTATTGGGCTACACAGTTTTAGGGAGCCATGTAAAATTTACATGCCCAGCATAATTTAAATTAATTATTGTCCCTCCTTCCATCTCTGATCGTTCTCATACTCAAATGTGGCCTTTGGGGAAATCCTAATAAAGCAGCTCCATTACGGACTGAACTGAGTCTTCTTTTCTTGCTCTCATCAGCAGAGGTAGGCAGAATCAAAGCATTATTTTACAGCTGTGCTAACAGCGATGCTGCCCCATCTCACAGAAACTGTTGTTCTAAGTGTAACCTTTGCAAAGTCATGCTGCTAGAGTCAGTGAACTCCCTGCGTTGTGGCAATCAGGCAGACTCTACTACTTTCATGTAACATTAGTCCAAACCCAGGAGAGGGGACAGGGACCCTCAGTGGCCCTGGTTTACAGAGGCCAGTATGTCAGGCACGGCACAGGAGAGCCTCCATGGGCAGGCGGCTGGAGGATGATGAGCTTTTGGCAGCTGACTCAGAGACAAGGCCCTGGTGGATACTTAGAGGGCAAACCTCTCATTTTGTTTTCTGCTCAAAGCCCCAAGGATATGGAATTTTAGTAGATAGCAATAACTTGCTCTCCGAATTAAAAAGTCTAAATACCCTTTCAGTCTCACTGGGATAGAAAGAATATTTTCCAATATCCAGAACCCTAGAGTTTTTAGTCAGAACATTTTTTTGATACTTTTTTTTTTTACTTCAGGCATGAGCAAAAAAATTGGACAGCTCTACTGAGCATATCATTCAGGAGATGGAGGGCTGTCTGGGAGAGACCTGTATATTTCTTCTGTGAGGAAATACTTTCATTATCTTCTAAAATAAAGGACCAGGCTGAGCTCACATGGAATTCTCCTTGACTGAAGGCCCGTTGTCTAATGACCAGAGACCAGATGTGTGATGCTCTGTTCTCAGAGACTCCTGTGGGAGAGAGCGCCATCTCACTGAGCATGTGTGATGGATGCGCTGTCCTGAGGGCAGGAAAACAGCAGGCATTTCTCCCCTCAAAACAGTTCATCACTGGTCATCTCCGAGGTGGCGGTCATCTCCACACAGGTGCACCTGTCATAGATGCACAGAGTATCAACCCATTGAAGAAGTGGAGAGGACAAGGCCCCTGAGTTTGTTCGATAAATAACACATGAACTCTTGGACCATTTCAGCTCATATCCAGTAAAGGCTTCCCACTCTGGGATTTCCAGAAAGGGAAGGCAAGAAATTCTGACAATACCAGGAAGGATCATCGCAATAGGGATGTTTTCTGAGGGCTTATTCTGTGCCAAGCACATCGGGGCAAGCATTAAGTCATGTTATCCCTGAGGCAAAGGTAGTGGTGAAATTAAGAAGAAAAAAGCAAAAACTAAGAAGCCTGTCAACAGGGTGATGTGATATAGCTTGTCCTCATTTCACCAGAGTTAACTGGAGCATTTTCTATTACCTCCCTACCTACGCAAGAGGAGGCTGCAGAGATGACAATAATATTGAATCTTATAATCTCCTCAGTCCCTTTCCTTTGTTTTGATCTACCTGGTCACCAGCTATGAGAGTAAAAGGGTATGAAACTCTGTGACTGAAAAATACTTTTTTTGTTCCAGTTGACTTATTCTTAAAGAGGAAATAGCAGACACATTATAAAGGTCAAGTGCTGGTAGGGTCATGGGTTGTTAAGATCATTTGACTCAAAATTAGTACACGGTGTAGTAATGCAATTGATACTGGTCATTGAAAATTTAGAATGATTTATATGTACCTTTTTGGGGCCACAGAACTGTGGGCTGTGTCCTGAGAAGAACATTTAACAAGTGGTCCAGTGGCCTCTGTACTTCTATGATATCCTCTTCCAGGGCTTCCTCGGCCAGTACTGGTTAATGACATCACTTTATTTGGACAGGGGCCCCTTTCATTGTACACTGGAATTTGATGCATCAATTGAACTCTCTTTGTCCCTTCTCTTCTGGCACACAGATACTGCAGTGGGCTAGGAGTGTGGCTGATTTGCACTTGAGATAAACTGGGCCTCAGACAAATGATCAGTGATATCCTGATGCCGCGTGTGACCCTTGAGGGGCACAACTGAGAGGAACCCTGTCGTCATTTTTTCCCATTTATTTCCACTTGGAGAATAATGCTGGGAGACAACCATTGATAGAGTTTTCTTGAGAGTCATATCAGATCTCTGTTATTCATGGTGATTAGTTTCACCTGTGGCTTGGAGTCCTTAACATAGAGTCCTGTGAGAATGTGGTCTAAGGATAATGCCCCATTAGCCATCCTGACCTGATTTCTCCCTTGTTTTGGAAACTTTCAGGCCAACATACAATTTTAAGTCCCTCATATACTTTTTAGAATAATTTGGCATCTACTGACAGTCATTGTTATTATAGATAACTGCTTTTCTTTCTACAAAGACAAAGGCAAATGAGAACAAAGACAATCTGCCAAAAACTGAGGTCCTTGCAAGAAGGACCCCCACATGCTATTGCATTCCTAACACAGTTCACATGGGGTCCCCCAGAGGCCAGCAATCCACATGCTACATTTCAGCAATGTGAGATATAAAGAGAGAAAGAATTTACCTTGGAGTCCAGCTGCTGCATGTATGACCAGAGATATTCTATATTGGCTCCGAAAGGATGGACATGAAGAAATGTTGATATGATGCCTGGATTAAAGAGATAAACATTGGGCATTACTGAGAGGTAAATCAGAGTCTCAGTCAAGTAATGCTGAAACCCCCATGATGGTTATGTCAAGCTATGTCATGGTCTTGCCATTTCCAACAGCATACAGCAAGCATTCAATAAGAGCATGTTGGATCTGGAGACAGCAGCAGTAATGCAGCCAGCAGGACATGCTGCCTCCTGGAATGACAGTGGTTAGAAAGCTAAATTCGGAGATAACATATAGATGAATAAAGGCATTTCTAAACAAAGACTCCTGGAAGCATTTCAACTACCAATTTTATGCTTGATTTACCAATATAAAATTGTAGTTATTGGAAGGATAAAATTATCTCTTTTCTTTTCCTCAGTGGACTTTGTAGTATGAAAATTGTTCAAACAGCTGTGTCAGGAGTCACACTGCCTCGTGTTTCCCCGATAATTACAACTTCTAGTTAGCAAAAGTATTTAACCCACATTTCCCCTGATTGTTCCTGATATGTGGGCTATTTCCCTTGCTTGGTGCTGCTCTTCCAGGGAGCTGGCTTGATCTTGCCTTCTCTCTACTGTCATTCATAAGATCACCTCAAAAGATCCAGAAATGCAAAGCGGGGTGTTGGTATTGGGCAGGGGCACAAGCATAGCCTTCCCATACTCCCCGCTCCAAATCAAAATATTGAAAATGAGGACACTGGTTGCAGAGACTGCATTTCAGTTCAGGTTCAGTGTGGGTCTCTCTTTTCAACAGGCTTCAAGAGGGCTTGAATCTGAGGATGAGCCCTCACATACTGTTTAGTGTGAAGTTTTGATGTCTGAGAGCCAGAGGTCCCAGGAAAGACCCACACCTGTGTGAAATGCAATCACGTGAGCCTTGATGAGCAGGGATTACTGGCAGCAGGTCATCCCATGACTTGAAGAATGACTTGGACTGCTCTGGGATAGGGTCTCCTGGCTTTCTCATCTCCTGTGTGAGGCCTTGGGAGCTCTGGGATGAGTATCAGTTTTTAAAGAGTAGCTCCCAGTTTATTCTTAGGTTGAGGAAGAGGGTCTAGATCGGCACCCTCAAAGACCTGTCCTCAGAATACTATTTTGTGAGGTTTCTATGTTTATAGTGAAATGAGAAAGAGAGAAGCAATTCATTATGTTCTCTGTAAAGTGAAAATCTCAGTTTTCATAGACAGATCAGATTTACCTAAAATATAAAGTGCTGTAATTTTATTCTGAGATTATATTCTTGTGTGTGTGTGTGTTGTGAAATCATTCTTCTTTTGAAACAATGGTGATGATAAAAGATAATAATAGTTTTAATGGCAAGTTGCCATGTTTGGTATACTTCAGTGGGACTATTATTTCCCCACTTTGTCTATATTTTAATCACATAGGCATGGCCAGGACTTTCCAGGCCTTTCTCAAATCTGGTGGGGTAGCATTGTAAATAACTTATACTAATATGAATTTAAAATATTAAAGCATAGAAGATGGTGAAGAGTTTACTTAAACAATATACATATTTAAAAAATAGTACATTGTTTACATTTCGTAAATGGGAGAGAGGATAGAGTTCTTACTGGAGTTGTCTCTGTTTTAGGATGATGAGTGGGGCTTCCTGTGCTGTGCCAGGCTGAGGAAAAGATGGAACTATATCCACTTTGTGCACTGAGAGCCTCAACAAATGGCAGGCAGACCCCCCACTTTGGTAAGGAGAAAGACAAGGAGGGAGAGAGAGCAGTCCACTCTAAATGTGAGGGTGTTCCTAGAGAGAAGCCTTTTCTTTTCCTTCCACACAGGGTTATCTCAGGGAGCGGAGTTCATAGGCACTGCAGGGTTGCTGCAAGGGGCAGAAGCAGCCTGACTAGAGGTGCATTTAGGCTGTGGATCAATTGATATAAGCAGAGACAGGGATCCTGGGTCAGAGCGTGCGGTACTGTGGCCTTTGGGGTGACAAGGAGATGTTTTCCATGGGGTATTTAGAAACGTCATGGTTGCAGCTGATATTAACAAACCATTAGCTTTTCTTTATAAAAGTCTTAAGTAACTGCTACCCACTAGATACATAGTGGGGCCAAAGTAAGCAGTTAATGGTTTCCCAAGCTTTTCCTATATACAGAAACCAAGTTATTCACTATTGCTAGAGAGACAACAGAAATGGGTAACTCTAGTCACTATTTGCCAAGTACTGAATCCCCACCACCTCCTTTCTCTCTTGCCTATCGCAGTCTCATCACAGAATCATTAGTGATGCCATCAGAGAAAATGTAGTTTCTAGGCCCTGGTTTTGAATCAAATTCGTTTTGGAGGAGTGTCCTAAATCAACAACTTTGCAGCTCCTTTAAAGAACTGGGATCATTCCTGAAAATGGAAAAAAGGATAGCTGTAACTAAAAATTGAATGCTACACATTCAGAAAAGTAATACTATGCTGTGATCCTCTGGGAGGAACCTGAAGGCTTGGTGAAAGGAGTACTAGAAACTGGGGTTGGAGAACTTCGCCATCACTAAACTGGTGAATAACCAAACAGATGGCTCAACAATTGCTGGCAATTTCCATGGAGAATCAGAAGTCTCTGTGTTTAAGAGTGAGTCTTCCAACAGCATAAAATGCAACTGTATGTAACTAAGAAAACAAAGAAAGAACAGAGGAGGCTTGGGCTTTTAAGCGCCTCTCAGGACCTTAAAAACTATATTAGAAAGAAACATAAATTAACTCTATAACCTGTAATAAATCCCTCATAGTAAGGCCCTTGTAAACAGGCACAGAGAGGCATTTTGAGCTTTTCCAATGAAAATAATTGAGTTTATATTGATTTTTGGACCTCACTAGCACCAAGGAAGCAGCATCTAAACAAGCCAGATAGTGTTAGATTTTTGCTGCTTCATTTACTCTTCTTTAAACATTTCCTTAGGAGTAATTAAGTGCTGAGGAGATAAGGACACAGTGTGGCAAAACAGACAAGGTTCCTGCTCCTAGGGAACACATATCCTGGATAAGCCACACAGACAAACACAAATATTAAAAATATAAAACTTTTTAAAGATACTGATATGCACAATTAACAGAGCAAAGCAGGATATCTCTTCTGCGCTTCCGATGTTTAGTTCATTGACATTACATGCTTTCTTTCTCACTAGTCTATGATGTCTTGAGGGAAGAGATTATTCTGTTATCATCATCATCAGCTGACACAGACTTTGGCATAAGGCAGCCTCTAGTTCCCAAAACACTGTTCCAGAAGAGATTGCTTCAGTATCACCTTGGATACTAGTTTTATAATAAGCAGAATCTCTGCATGGTGGGCCAAAGTTCCTGCCTTTTCAATGATTCTTTTCCACAATGAAGGCTAGTAATTTTTATAATAGGCTATTGATAAATGTTTACTGGTTGATATGAACATTTGTGCCTTGGATATAAGGTTTAGGTCAATGACTCATTTTTCATTATAGTTAGTAGCTTTTAGAGAAGAACACACTCCCTGAATTACTTGTCTCAGGTGCAGCCTAAATATAGCTTCAGTTCTATTCACTGAACTCACCCAAACCTCACCACTCAACCTTCTTTAAATGTGTTTCTCTATATTCATTCATCTGCTTCCTAACATCAGTGTGTTTAGGAGATGATTCCAGCTCAGGTATAAACTGGTTGTGTGCATATGTGTGAGATGGTGATGGTGGCGGTGGTAGGAGGTTTTGACAGAAAGATATCATTCTGCTTATCCACACTAATTCATGTCCTGACATACAGAGTAGGCAGGATGACATGTAAAGAAGTTTGCCTGATCATTGAGAATTTGAGGATAGTTCTCAAGGGTCTTGGGAACTTTTGAAGAAAAGTGACTTTATAAATAGAATTGTTGAGAACTCTATATCTAGATGGGATTTATAATGATGACTAGCATTGACAAGATGTCCATCAGCACTGCTGGGATTAGAACTCTGCTATGTTTAAAAATTAATTACAAAGCAAGAGAAGTGATACAGATTCAGTTATACTGTCAACATCTGAACGCAATTATACTATCAATAAAAGTTTTTACTCTGTTCTCTTTCAAAAAATATCCAGTGGTCTTGAATCAAAAGTATTGATTCATTTTGTCCCACACAAGTTCGATGCATGCCAAGTCCAACATGTAGGCCATATGTGAACTGAACTTGGTGTTCTACCACAGAACCAGGCAATGTCAAGCTCACCTGTGAGTTATTGTAGAATTGGAGATGTAAGATGTTATCCTGCAGTGCCCCCATAAATATCTAATTCTTTTAGATCTAATTATATATCAGCCTCTCTTTATAAGGATTGATTGTGAAATAAATAAGCCAGAAATAATAATAAAGTACTTTCTATATTCTTTAGTTCAGTTTGACCATAGCATTTTAATCCACATGAAGTGTTAAGCAGAAAGTGTGGCAGAACAGTTGAACTCCCAAGGGCCATAGTATCTAAATCTGCAATGATCCAAATAATGTTATTCATGAAATCCCACTGGTCTTCTCTAACTTATAAGACTTAAAAATTCTTATTTTATAAAATGAGCATGAGGCTATCTTAAAAGAATACATACTTTTTGCCCAGGTAAATTAGTGTCACAGAAATAATTACACATAACTAGGTGCTTCTTGTTTAGGAAATTCTAGCCTCAGTTCTATGTTCTCTGTAGGTGGAATCCATTTGAATAACCTACTTATCACTACCTCCTTCTCCAGGTAATATTTGTGTCACTGTCAATCTACATAGGCATTTGAACAAAGATGAAATACAGATGATCGACACATGAAAAATGTTCATCAATATTTATCATTAGGGAAATGCAAATCAAAACTATAATGAGACTTCACCTCATACCTACTGGAATGGCTATTCTAAAAAAACAGAAGCAGTAAGTATCGATAATGATATGAAAAAGGAATCATGCATTGTTAATGGTAATGTAAAGTCAGTGTAACTGTTATGGAAAGTAGTATATAGATTTCTCAAAAAATTAAAATGGATTATTTGATACCGTAATTTTACTTCTGGGTATTTGCCAAAAGAATATATATATATATATTGTTTCACTTAGAATAATCTCCTCCAGTTCCATCCATGTTGATTCAAATGACAGGATTTCATCTCCTTTAAAGGCTGTGTAGTATTCCATTGTGTATATGGAATTATCCATTCATCTGATGTTGGGCACTTAGGTAATTTCCAGCTCTTAGCTATTGGGAATAGGGCTGAAAGAAACATGGGGATGCATATATCTATGTGGATGGGTGCTTTTGTATCTTTTGGGTAGATGCCCAGAAGTGGAATGACGGGATCATGTGGAATTTCCATCTTCAGTTTATTAAGGAATCTCCAAACTCTTCTCCACTGGGGTTGTACCATTTTTCACTCCCACCAACAGTGCCAGAGTGTTCCCTTTTCTCCACACTTGTTCCCCAGCATTTGTTGTTTCCAGACTTTTAGATAATAGCCAGTCTTTCAGGTGTAAGATGATATCTCATTGTTGTTTTAATTTGTATTTCCCTGATAGCCAGTGAGTAGGACCATAACTTCATGTAACTTGGCCATCTGCATATCATCTTAAAAGTGTCTCTCCAATTCCTCCTCTCATATTTTTATTGGATTGCTTATTCTTCTGTTGTTGAGTTTTATGAGTTCTTTGTATGGATATTAAAAGCCTTTGTCGGAAATATAAAATGCAAATATCTTGTCCCAGTTAGGTTTCCTTTTGGTTTTAGTGATGTTTTCTTTTGTTGTGAAGAAGTTTCTTAGTTTGATGTAGTCCCAGTTGTTTATTTTTCTTTTTTTTCCGTTGATGGTAGAGTTGAGTCCACAAAGGCTTCTCTAAGATTGATGTCATGGAAAGTCTTTCTTGTGTTGTCATCTAAGAGCTTTATGGTTTCTGGTCTTATGTCCAAGTCTCTAATCCATTTTGAGTTAATATTTGTGAATGGTGTTAGAGAGTGGTCTAGCTTCATTATTTTGCATGGCTATCCAGTTTTCCCAACACCATTTGTTGAAGAGACTTTCCTTTTTTTCCATTGAATGCTTTTGATTCCTTAGTCATAGATTAACTGACTTTTTAAGTGGGACAGTTTCTGGTGATTCAGTTCTGTTCCACTTATCTGTGCCTCTGTTATTATTCCAGTACTATGCTGTTTTGATCACTGTTGCTTTGTAATATACTTCAAAGTCTGGATGTGTAATCCCTCCAGAGTCTTTTTTCTAATGACTGCTTTGTATATTCAGGGTCTTTTGTTGTTCCATACAAGTTTTAAGATTTTTTTATTCTATTTCCTGGAAATAAACCTGTGGGATTTTAATAGGAATTGTATTAAACCTATATATTGCTTTGGGCAAGATGGCAATTTTATTGATATTGATTCTTTCCAGCCATGAGCAGGGGATGTCTTTCCATTTCTTCATGTCCTCCTCTATTTCTTTTAAGAAGGACTTGTAGTTTTCATTGTATAGATTTTTTACTTCCTTTGGTAGGTATATGCCCAGATATTTCATTTGTTTAACTTCTATTTAAAAAGGTGTGATTTCATTTTCTTCTAGAGTGTTGTTTGCATATAAGAATGCAACAGATTTTTGTGCATTGATTTTGTAGCTTGCCACTTTACTGTATATGTCGATCAGTTCTAGAAGTTTTTTGATAGACTTTTTGGGATTTTCAATATACATAATCATGTCATCTGCAAATAATGAGACTTCCTCCATTTTGGATTCCTTTTATTTCCCTTTCTTGCTTAATTGCTCTAAGACCTTCAGTACAATATTAAATAGCAGTATTGAGAGCACACAACCTTGCATTGTTCCTGACCTAAGAGGAAATGCTTTCAATTTTTGCCATTGACTATGATGTTGGCTGTGTTTTTTTCATATATGGCCTTTGTTATGTTGATGTATGAACCTTCTGTTCCCATTTTATGGAGGGTTTTTACCATGAATAGATACTGGATCTTGTCAAAAGCTTTCTCTGTATCTAGTGATATGATCATCTGGTTTTTCTCTTTGCTCTTGTTGATATGGTATATGACATTAATATAGTTACATATGTTGAACCATCCTTGCATTCCTGGGATGAATCCCACTTGGTCATGATGAATGATCTTTTTTGATGCATTGTTGAATTTGGTCTGCTAATATTTTGTTGAGAATTTTGCATCTATGTTTATTAAAGACATTGGTCTGTAATTTTCTTTCTTGGTGACATTTCTGTCAGCTTTTGGTATCATTGTAATGTTAGACTCAAAAGGTATTTGGGAGAGTTCTGTGTTCTTCATTATTTTGGAAGAAGAATAGTTCTTAATTCTTCTCTGAAGATTTGGTAGAACTCATTGAAGAGGCCAACTGGTCCTGGGCTTTTATTTTTGGGGAGGCCCTTGATTGCTTCTTCAGTTTCTTTGCTTGTGATTGTTCTGTTCATGTTTTCCAATTTTTCTTACTTCGGTCTTGGTAGACTATACCTTTCTAGAAATCAGTCCATGTCTTCAAGGTTGTCCATTTTGGTGGTGTAGAGTTCTTCGTAGTAGTCACTTACGATGCTTTGAATTTCTGTGGTATCCATTGTAACATCTCCCCATTCATTTATGATTATAGTTACAAGAGTTTTTTCACTTTTTTTCCTTGTGAGTCTAGCCAATTGCTTGACAATTTTGTTTATTTTTTCTAAGAATCATCTTTTGGTTTCATTGAATTTCTGGATTGTCTTTTTGTTTTCTACTTTATTTCTACTCAAATTTTGATTATTTTCTTTCTTCTTCTGATTTTTGGCTTTAATTGTTCTTCTTTCTATGGTTGTTTTAAATGTAGAGTTAAGTCATTAATTTGCGATTTTTCTTGTTTCTTGAGATACGCCTGGCTTGAGATGAACTTTTCCTTAGAACTGCTTTTGTTGCATCCCATAGATTCTGGAAGCATGTGTCCTCATTCTCATTTGTCTAAATATTTTTTAGGTTCCTCTTTTGATTTCCTTTTACCTAAGAGTTCTTCAGGAGCATATTGTTCATTTTCCAATTAGTATGGGGTCTTCCAAATTTCTTTTTTGTGGTTGTTTTCCAGTTTTAGGCCATTGTGGGCAGAGAAGGTACTTGGTATGACTTCAGTCTTTGTAAATTTGTTGAGAGATGTTTTGTGTCCCAGCATATAGTCTAGCCTTGAGAATGTTCCATGAGCCCTTGAAAAGAAATTGAAATCTGTAGTCCTTGGATGAAGTAATCAGTATATGTCTATTAGACACAACTATCTAATGGTCATTTAAAGTGGTTATTTCCCTGTTAATTTTCTGCCAGGGTGATCTGTCCATTGTTGTAAGTGGGGTGTCGAAATCCCCCACTATTACTGTGTTGCTGTCAATGTCTATCTTCAGTCTAAAATTACCTGCTTGACATATTTTGATGCACCTTCATTTGGTGCATATATGTTAATAAATGTTATGTCTTCCTGCTGGATTGATCCTTTAATCATTATATAGTGTTCATTTCTGTCTTTTGTTATTCTTTTTAGATGGTAGTATGTTTTATCTGATATGAGTATAGCTGTTCCTGCTCTTTTGAGGTTGCCATGCAACTGTAGGATTGTCTTCCAGTTATTGCCTTTGAGTCTTTGTTTATCTTTTGGAAGACGGTGGGTTTCCTGAATGCATCAGAAGGTTGGGTTATGCTTTTTAATCCATTCACCACTCTACGTCATTGGACTGGTAAGTTCAGTCCATTAACATTTAGGGTGATTATTGACATATAGCTGCTTTGTGTCATTTTATAATTTGTCTTTTGTATGTTGCTTCAGATGATGACTTTGTTCTCTTTCTCTTTTTAGGTTGGATGGGTGCAGTAATGCTTTAATTGATTTTGCCTTTTGTTTTCTTCTTCACTTTCTCCCTGGGGATGTATTCTGAGGTTACCCTGAAGTTAGCATTCACAGTTCTATGTTTACTACTTAAGTTTATTTGAAAGCATATTATTCTTTCACTCTTTCTAACTATACACATTTTTGTTCTCTTCCTTCTACTTTTAATATTTGCTGTTCTACTGTTTTTCTGTGTGGTTTCTTTACATTTTATAGAGCATCCTTTAATATTTTATTACAAAGCTGGTTTTATGGTCATGAACTTCTTTAAATTTTGCTTGTAAGAAAACATTTTTACCATACCTTCAGTTCTGAATGAAAATCTTGCCAGATATAGTATTCTAGGTTGAAACTCCTTTTCCTTCAGCACTTTGAATATATTATTCCATTCCCTTATGACCTGTAGAATTTCATTTGAAAAGTCCACTGACAATCTTATGGGGGCTCCTCTGTATGTGACACATTTTTCTCTAGCTGCTTTTAATAGTCTTTCTTCATCTTGTATTTTGACATATTGATGATGATATGTCTAGGTGTATTTTTGTTTGGTTTCTTTCATTAGGAACTCTTTGAACTTCCTGGATCTGAGGGCTTGCTTTATTCTTCAAATTGGGGAAGTTCTCATCTATTATTTCTTCAAATATGTTTTCTTCCCCCTATTCTCTCTCTTCATCTGGGTCCCCTATTTTGTGAATGTCGTTCCTTTTGATGTTGTCCCAGAGGTCTTAAATACTGTCTTTGATTCTTTGAATTTTTTTTTATCTCTTTGCTGGTTTGCTTGATTGAGTTCCTCTATCCTATCTTCCAGATCACTGATTGTATTGGAAGCTTCATCCATCCTATTGTTAGTCCCTCTGTTGAGTTCTTTAATTCAGCCCTTGTGTCTCTTACTGCTTGATGTCTTGTTTTATTTCTTCTCTTTGTTTCCAGACATCTTGTTTACTGCCTTTACTGATTTCTGGATTCCCATTGGGATGTTAATTACAATTACCCTGAATTCCCCCTCAGGTAATTTACATACATCACTGTATTCTGATTTTCTCTTGGGTTTTTAATTGTATCCATCATTTCATGTATATTTCTCTGTTATTTGCTCTATTCAGCATTCTGTTAATATTCCTGAGGGCTCAGTTTCCCTGTTGTTGCATAGGTTTGATTTGTCCAGGATAGGCAATCAATTTCAGTTTCGCCTCCATCCACAAGATGGCACTAGCGGGTAGCCCTGAAGTTTGGAACTGCCTTCTCACTATAATCCTTGCCGCGAGATATCCGGTGGGTGGGAAATCCAGTTGGTGGGATTTCCGGAGGTCGTATGTGCGTTAGGCGGCATCTCTGCTCAGTGTACCCCAGGCTGTAGCATGAAATGGTTGATGGGAGGCGTTTGAGCTTGGAATTTCTTTGACTGATTTCTAGTTATGATTGCGTCCAGCACAATTTCATGGTGCAGGCTCCAGGTCAGCTCATGTTACACTGGCTCTCCTTTCACCCTATCCCAAGTTAGCCCTCTGTGGCTCTGTGTCTCAGCCCCACTGGGCCTGACTCTCAGTATCTGGTTCTGAAATCCTTAGCTTCTTCTTTACCATGCATCCAGAGACTCCCGCGATCTGTCCCAAATTCAAATCCCTCACCCACCATTAGTCAGCAGCAGATCCATCTCCAGCTGAAATGACAGGTGTTTCTTGTGAAAATAATTTTTTTGTTTTGTTCTGTTTTTTTTTTTGTTGTTGTGTTTTGCTTTTTGGTGTCAGTGAGGAGTGATCCATAAGTGCATCATCCCACCATACATTTTTTATATAATATTTGCATGTCCCAAATGAGTGTTGGGTTATCTGAATATGTTGACATATATAATATACTTGGGCACCCAGATGTGATGATGATTTCACCAATACATATTTCCAAGACAAAGAAGAGTTTTTGTTGTGCTCCTGACCTTCTAGACTGACTTAAGAGTAAGCCCACTGTATCTACTATATGGGTTTCATTATTCCAAGGGAAGATTCTAGGGGAATTGCAAAGAATATTTCTGATTCTTTCAAGTATATCAGAAGTCCAGGGCACTCCCATAGTAATTCTACCTAAGAATTCTTTAGAAAACCTTTGCTTCAGAACCAGAACCAGAAAGTCCTCCTCCTTCTCTCTAGCCTAGTATTGTTTTGGATTCACAGTCTGTCCCTCTGTCCCCATTGCAGTCCTTATCTAGATTCCAGAAGCTACAGGAAAGATTTTTATGGTTCCAACATTCAGGTATCTACAAAGCATGGCTGACCAAATGCAATTAGCAGAGAGGCACATTTAATGGCAGAAGATAACTACATCTTTTGGCTGCATTCATTTTACCAGTTTTGGACACTTCTCTACCTTGGCATTCTTTTTAATGACTGATTACTCTCTTTTTAACCTCAAAAGAGTATAAGTACATAGGTCTTTGGGATGGCAGGGAAGGTTGGGAAAGGGAGTCAGTCACATTTGTCATCAGAGTTTCAATAAGTAGAGTAAAATCAAATATAAAGGTAGAGATGTAATGAAGTCAGGGGTCACATTAAATTCTTGCATTTATTTTAGCCAAAGAGTTAAATCTCCAGTCTCCCTTCTGTCTAAACATTTTTTCATATTGATTCAAAAATGAGTGCCACATGCTATTTCTCTTTTGCTCAGTGCTGAAATTCAAATTCTAATACAGATAGACCATTTCAAAAAGTAAGGTGAAATATTCTGGAAAATTAACAGCTGGCTGTGTTACTTTTTATTGAAGTTCCCAACTTAATGATTTTTTCCCCTTCTAACACATTTGAATTTACCAATATTTAATTTTTTTCCTAAGACTAAAAACTTCACCAGTGGTGATGTGTTATCTTACTCTCAATGTACACTATGATAAGTATGTTTATTTTTAAATTTTGAGGTAGCTAATTGAAAAAAAAAGTTTGTATATACTACTTAGAAAACATTGTAAATGAACTGTGTTCTATAAGTAGAACATAAAAAGGAGAAGTAATCTGTAGTTGAGAGGAAGGTAATAAAGAAAGTAGAGATCCAGTCTCTTTTTTGAAAACATAGAGATCTGTGTTATCAGACTAAAACCAAGAGGGAGTTTACTGCTGCTCTTTGTATGATTTGTTTATACCCTAAAGTCATATAGTGGAAATCGCAACTCTCCCATACACACAAAAGAGAAAGTTTAACATGTCAGAGCTTAACATGTTGTCCAATATGAACAAAATTCAGTTGCCAACTATATGTGGGTTCATTTTGGGTTTCTGGAACTGACAGCACATCAACATGTCTTATGGAACTTGTGCATGGCATGTTAGCACAGCTGTGTATCAATAGAGAGGGAAAAAAAAAACATTGGTTTTCCATGGAGTACATCTAAGTTGATGTCATGTTCAATAAGCCCGTAGTTTACAAATCTGCCCATGATGGTTTGGACTCTTTTTTGCATGTAATTCCTCCTGTTCCACTTCTACAGGCCCTGCTGTACCTGTCATTTTGAGGTGAGTGCCTGAAGTATTTAGAAAATTCAACCAGGTGCTACTTCTGACAGGTTACGAACTATTGAAGAGCAATTTGTCTTATATGTACAACAGCCTCATTCTTCACTCTTAACCATGCACAGAAGAGCCAGTCTAAACTTGGACTTCACAATGGGGTCAGTGCCAAGCATGCCTGAATCAATGCTGTGTGTCAGGATGATCAAAAGAGAGCATATAAAATTTTGTCTGTGGTCTGAAAAAAGAAAAATTCAACAGATGTTTTTTGTGTGTGGGACATGCATATTTTTAGGTAAAAAAACTTCCTTTTTCCCCCTTTCCTCAGCTAGCACAGATACGCTTGCTTTATTTATCTTGGACACATGGATCCAAGGGAATCCTAGATTAACCTTTCTGGATTTCTTTAGTGTCTGTGATCTCTCTATATGAGAGATCATGACATGATCTCTCTTGAGCCTAGGGATCTGTCTTGTTTGGAACTTTTGGACTGGACCTAACCTGGCCTCTGTTTGGTAGTGATGTATCCAAATTTTGGAATTCAAATTTGTAATATGTGAGATGCAAATCTGTCTTCTTGACCTCAGTTTTGTGTATGACAGCTAGCCACCTCACATGGAGCAAACATTAAGAAGAGCAAAACCTATTGTCAGTTTATAAGCCACTAATTTGAAATGTATGTGATGTAATCTTGAGAAAGTTACCCTTACCTCTGACCAGAAAACAAAGCTGATTAAACTGTTAACAAGTTAGAGGTGAATTACTTAAATATTATTTGAATGACTACTAAGCATTATTTGAGAGAACAGATGAGGAAAACAGAATTTTCTTACCGATTAACAGAGCTTCTTTCTCTGATTTTAAGCCTTGGCTTCTTTTCTCAATGTTGTTTTCTCTGTCTTGGTTGACCAATGCAACTGTCAACACATTGATTTCCTAAAAAGTGAGAAAACAAAAACCACATAGGTATTTGTATAGATTTTGTGCATGTCAACGAAAGTCACCAGGTATCTTAAACACTAATTGCCATTTCCATTAATAACCAAAGACCAACTTTAATAAGTAATTGATCTATTTGTCCAACAGTAAAGAGTAATTCTAAAATGCAGGCTCCTAGCACCACTTCCAGCAAGTAGCTCTCTGCAATAGTGGCAAATTTGGCCCAAATTATTTTAGGTTTTGGTCCATATTTTGATTAAACTCTTTCAGCAAAAACTGTATTTATAGTTCCTTTAGCATGTTTTATTTCAGATATGAAAAAATTACCTGAAAAGCATGCACAGACTGATTTAAAATACTATACTAGTAATTTGTGTCTGGTAATCGGGCATATTGGGAAGGTGAGATAGAATTATTGTTAGGACTATTTAAGTTAAGTAAGTATATATTCTTACACACACTGCAAAAGGTAGATAAAGTGAGGTTGGGAAATTCTTTTCTTTGGAAACTGAAATGAGTTGTACAAGTTATTAACACATGAAACATTGAGGCTGGTCTATTTCTAGTTCCTTTTTTGTTAAATTTAAAGTAGTAATAAATTATTTAACTCATATCTTCCCAGACTTGATATTAGGACTCAATGTAAAATGATATAATGGAAAATTAATGATCAGAGACATATATAGATATATAATATATATGGGATAGTAGAATCAGTAGGGTAGTTGTATCTTGACAGAGGGAAATTTCTCACTGATAGGTAACAAAGAGGGATTAGCATATTGAGTGAGAGTTAAAGACATTGTTGCATTCAATAGTGAGAAATGTTTAAGAAAGATAGAGGATAGGTAAAGAGGCACAAAGAACTAACAAGTTCTGGACAAATGATTTGGTGGGTGTTACCAGAACTGAAACTTGCTATAGAATATATATTTGGCTAATTAACACTAATTAGCAAATTGGTCAAGTAAAGGAATATAGGGAATTGTTGGGCATATTTGATAACACAAATCCCATCTGAAAGTTTTCAAATGTTAAAAAAATTCCATAGTGCCTGTCAATCAAAATAGATCTATGAGCTGAGTTTAGCTTATGAGCTAATTTGTAAATCAGGTAATCAAAGACTGAGGAAAGAAGGCTCTCCTGAGAGACTTCAGTTGCTAATATTTGGAGAACATTTTGGAGACTCCTGTAATGGACAAATTTACCTGCTTAGAAGATGGAGTAATCAAAACTGAGTGAAAAGTGAAGACAGGCAAGATAAATAACTGAGGGAATCACAGTGCTGTAATGATAGCGTATAGGCAGGTAGAGGTGATGAAGCCTGAGGGTTATGGTCAGGTGTGCCCATGAGGATCAGGTAAGAGAGGATTTAGGGAATGGTCTGAGGTAAATTTAGAGACAGCTGGACGTAAATGGTCATTAGAGAGAAAAAGTTGCTCTTATACTTCAAAAAGGGACCTAGGAAACCAGCCCTAGTGGAAACACAATAAAAAACCTTGAAATAGAGCAAACCCAGAGGTTTACGAATAGTTAATTAGGACATTTTATAGAGAGGAATTCCAGGGAAGGAATTTCTTCTGCGATGAAATAACATACAGTGTTTCCTGATTAGATTATCTCATTCAGGAGAGAAGGCCATGTGTTCACTTCATTTCTCTGCACTAGTGGGGTCAAGGAGCTTGCTGAATTCTGTGAGTGGTTATTACTCTAAGGACAAATAAGTCTCATCGTGACATGGTACTGAACTTCCATGGCTGGGAGTGTCAGTGCTGAGCAGAGTACAGGCTGAGGCTCTGTTAAAATCTGTTAAGAGAATTTCAGGAGGAAAAAGTAGGGAAAAATACTAAATAGGATGAAAGTTCCATTTCATTTAAGAAAATAAAAATAACCCCAAAGCTGAGCTGAAGCTGTTATCTCCAAGAAAGGATGATCTGTTCAAGTCTGGATGATTACTAGGGTCAGATGAAATGACAGAGAAGAGTTTAGCAGATAACAGACACACATTAATTACTAAAAGTGGGTGGTATCCCTCATCATATATAGAGGATACCTATTTAGGACAGGCAGCGTGTCACGAGAGGCAGAATAGTTTGAGACCACTCAAGAGCACTCTTCCTGTGTCCAAAGGTGGAGTCATAGAGGAAGGGGAACTATGAGCACCCCTGCCCCCGCCCCCCCAAACACACACAATGCTACTGAATCAACAATGTCTACAGGAGTCAGATATGTGGCTGTTTGATGATGTTTGAGGGGTGGGCAAATGAGGATCAAGAGATAAGAGAGAGTCCCAGGACCACCTTTCTGTGGGAATAGTGTAGCTTGTGTTCTACTGACCACAGATGGTGTCCTCCTCCGTGGTCATCATTCTGTGTGGTGGACACATTTCTTGACAAAGCCTGGTAAGCCTGGACCTGACAGACAGACTTAAGTCCTTTCTGGTGCTTCTGCCTTTGAGTACTACTGTAGTAATACTGCACACAGTGGAGAAAGAGGTGCCTTTCTTAATCTTCCAGGAGGGAGAAGATTTATGCCAGGAAATGGTGCAGTGAAGCTTATAAGGCAACTCCAAAGAGTACTTGCATATTATGAAAGAATCTCTAAAAGGGGAACTATTATTTCTACTATAGTCGAAGATGTGCCCAAGCATATTAAGTAGTAGAGATAGTGGTCTAAAACACCATTTAGTGAAGTTAACCAACTTGTGATCACTCAAAATACTGCTGACTAAGCAACCTGGAGCCTAAGCCTGCCTTGGCATGACACACACGCTTAGACTCTTGCTGACCAAGTCACAGGGTCAGTGAGATGGGTGAATAAGTTTATGTATTACATTTTGCCAGAGACAAAATTTAAAGCTAATATAGATGTGTTTTAAGGAGTAGCAGACAGGATAATGATTTCAGGTAGCCACTTGATGCCCTGTGCTTTTTATCTTTTCCCATCTTTAAAAAGGGGAAGGAGTGTCTTAATGAGTTTTGAATCATAGATCCCTTAGAACAATAAAGTTAATTTCATCTGTTTGTCATTATTATAAGGTTGTTTGAACAAAAGAATTACAATTTTGACAGGCTGCAAATTTGGGGTAGTCTACAAAGTATAAAGTAAATATAAATAAGATTTATCCACACTTTGCACTGTCTCCTCAGTGCCTAGAAACCTACCTCATCACCAGTGTTGGTCCAAAGAGCTCCAGCATAATCAGGTTAAGGGAACACACAGAATATGTAACTAAGTAATTCCCCCAAGTTAAACTCTGGTTACGTTTAAACTTTTAGCACTCAACTACTTTTACTTTTAGTCACTCAATATTTATGCTACATAGATCTACCTCATCTTACTCTATAACCAAGAAAGGCTAAGTATTTAAGGACATTGAATTAAAAGTGGCAAGAAGCATGCGTCCCAGGGACCAGCAAGCAATTGTTATAAAAGTCTATAACAAAGTTTATAAGAAGTGTCAGTAGATAAAGCTGGAGAAGTAGATCATGATACAGAATTTGGAATTTATCTGGAAGGCTTAACTAAGAATGTTCAGCAGAGGAATTACATAAACACTTTTTTAGGATACTGCTTTGCTGGAGGTAGGGTTATCAGGTGGGACCTACTGTCCCCAAGTTTTTAACCTTTTTATGATGAGAGTAAAAACCCAGTCAATGGTGCGAAGACTATAAAATGTAAGAGCTACTTAAGAGGTAGAACTCAAACAAACTCTGGTCACCTGGTAAATGAAGAAAATGTTGGGAATGAATAGATGCCTCTGAAAACAGAAAAGGAAAACAGAAAGAAGCAGCTTAAGGTGTCTATGACATCTTGTCAAGATATTTGGAGAAAGCAAATGTACACATATTCAAACTTAGAAGCAAAGCCTTGACAGCTCCTCTTATGGGCCATTTCTAAGGTTTGTGTTTGCAACAAGCAACCTTGATCTTTTGGCACAAAGATAAGGCTTGCCCATTGCTTGCACAAAAGAGGTGGATTCCTCAAGTTCATTGTTCCTCTCCTGTAATGCAACTTACTGCCTGAGAGAGGAGAGAGGGGAGAGAGAGAGAGAGAGAGAGAGAGAGAGAGAGAGAGAGAGAGAGAGAGAGAGAGAGAGAAGAGGGGAGAGAGATTTAAAATACATGAGGAGCCAACAACTTCTCTGCGAATAACCCAAACCCATCATACAGAGACAAACTGATATTCAGCACCAAGGGAGCATATTTTTAAGGTTATCTGAGGAAATGCCCAGTTTATGCTTCATTTCTAACTAGGAAAAAAAAAAACATGAGGTTGAAGTCCTACCTTGGAAGTTTCATGTTCTCTACCTTGAATGTTCATCTTATCTATTTAGTAATTGAGAACACATGATACACTGGTTAGTAAGTTCTTTAGAAGTTCTCTCCCCACCCCAAATTTCTGGAGAACGGATAAAACCTTATCGGAATAGGAACGACTCATCATGAGAAATATAAAATTGTGAAGACTTTTTTTTTTCCTTTCAGCCACATCAAAATCTTTTCTCTGATTCAGGTAATATGTGTCTACTAGATGTCCTGGAGAAGGTGTCCCGGATGCCTAGGGATTATAAACATGAAGGCCATTGGGAGGGGCAGGAGGTTACCGAGGACAAACTGTCATGGTGTACCAGCTATATAGTGGGAAAGGAACCTTAGGATGAGGAACAAGAGCTTCCTCATAGTGAGATCAACAAAATGATGAAGCAAACATTCCAAGGGAAGTGGTGAGAACACATTCACTTGACACAGTAACACACACTCCAGACTACCGAATGCATGATGGTGACAATTCTCATTGACCAGAGAATGGGCAATATTATCAATAAAGCTTTTCTCAGTCTACTGTTTAACTCTAATTTCTCTGATACTTAGAAGGAATCATTAAAGGGTTAGAAAGGAGTTTTTCAATAGCTGGAAACTATCTAGAGACTTTTTTGTTTTTAGCATTCTTAAAGAGTTATGTGAGTTTCCCTTCTAAAAGTCCTTATCAATCACTTTGAGAAATGGTCGATTTATTCATTAAGAGAAGTTCTTTTTCAATGACTTACTGAGCTAGAATTGTGACTTTTGTTTTATTTTGTTCTATTCCACCCACCCAAGCCCCTAAGAATCAAGAATATGGCTTTTTCTGCTTTTAAAATCCTTTCATTATTCTGTGGCATCCTTAATTTTAGTGCTCTCTTCTTTGTACCACAAAGTTCCTTGAATACACTGTATATACCACTATGACTGCCACCCGATGACCTGAAATCTCAGATTTTTTAATCAATCACCCTGTAAAACTATTCTGTGAAAAGATTTTCAGGGTTTGCTTGTATCTCTTTATCCTCTTACAATGTGCTATTTGACATCAGTGATGTCAGCCCCTCTTAAACCAGTTGCCTCACTTATTTCTGTTACATAACAATCTTTTTTCACCTAGTTTGTTGTTTAGTTTTCACTGGTCTTTTTAATTCTCTCTGTGGACTGGGTACACATGGTGAAGGAGGTCACTTTCTTCCCCTTGTATACTCTTCGGTGTACTTTTTCTTCTCTATTCCCTTTTGTCAGAGTTCTTTCATTCTCATGAGTTCAGCCATCTTCACATTTAACTGGTTAACTTCTGTTCCCTTTCAGCTGACAATGGGCTTGGTTGCTTGAATTTATCACTGTCTACTTCAAATTCAAAATGAGAAGTGAGTGTCCATGAGGTTTGTAGAAGAGGCACTACATATTTGAGTCTTAGCCTCGGTTCTTCCTCTAAAATCTGGCTGGCTACAGGCAAGTTACTCAGCATCTTCAAGCCTTAGATCACTTGTCTGAGAGTGAGGGTGCTAAGTACGGTCAACTATCTCTGAATAATGCTCCATGGCACCTTGTCAGTTCTACAGAAGTACACAGAAGGGCCAAAGGAAGATTTTTAGCCTTCCTACAACTCTACTACTCTCTTCTCTCTTATGATACAGGACTTCTAAGTAAAGTTTCACTAGAGTCATCCTTATTTCTTTAAATATCTGAACTCAGCTCTTTCTGACATGATTCTTCTAAAAATTATATAATTCCATGTCTAAAATCCAATTCATCTCACCCATCAGATAGTTCTTCTAGCTTTCCGTTTCTATTAGTAGAACCATCATTCTTCCACTTGCACAGGCTTGAAACCTTCATCTTATCTTAGACTCATTTTCTCTTATCCACTAAGTGCTTTCTGGACCCCTCTCAAGGAGAATTTGAGTGGGTCTCTTGTGTGGCACTTTACCATTAGTTCTCCTCAGCTTTTACTCTGACCATTGTGAGAATCTCCAATCTCTAGTCTCTTCTTCTTGCAATCTATCTTACATTTTATTACTAGATCACCTTTAAAATGCCACTTTCACCTTCTCAGTCTTCAATTTAAAACTCAGATGTTTTCTAATAAACTGTGGAAAATGCCAGATTGGGCCTGACATTTCAGGTTCAATTATCCAAATAACCTGTCTCCTGTATTTGTTATGCCCGAATCTATGTTCTTAGAAAATCTCCACTCTTCTCTTTACCACTTTCTTATATTTTTACACACAGCACATGTCCCATGTCTCTTATCCCAGGCATTTATTTTGAGGTACTTGCAAATTTTCCTTATCTAAACACATTTCCAGTGTCACTCATGTGGCAACTGAGATCACTTATATATTTGGACAGAACTGACTTTTACCTGTGTTTATTTCTTCAACAGAATCTCCAACTCCTTCAGGGCATTCACCATATCTGAGAAGTGAGACAGCATTGCTGAGTGGAACATGTGTTCTAATTCTGTCATCCTTATTTATAAACCGAATAACTGAATAACTTTAGGCAGGCATCCGTTAAATTTCTCATATGTAAAACATGGATAATAACCAATGCCTATCACCCAGGGCTGCTGGGAAAACACAATGCCATATGTGAGCTGGTGCTTTTGAAAAACTTCTAGGAATATATTGTATTGCGGCATCATTATTATCATCAGTATTCACTTTTATTATTCTCAGGACTGAGTGAATACAAAAGGAGAACATAATCCATGCAAGAATTATGTATAAAACTTTGGGCCTTGACTTCAGTCATATAAAAATATATGTGCAAAAGTGATAACTCTGGTAGTGCTTAAGCAGTGCATATTTCCTATTTCTAAGTGTTCTATGGCAATATTATTATACTGCTATCCATATAACTTAAAAAAAATGAAGTCATTGACATACAGAGGTCATTTTGAAGAGTGTAAGCACAGCCATAACTGATTAATTGAAGAACATACTAAGTGATACCCCTTCTCCCCACACACACTAAATAGGGAAGCCGCCACCATGTGTCTTCCCCGGTGGCCCTCTAAGAGCTGGAGGCCTCTATAACTACTGGTGCAAGGGGAGTGGAACAGTTATAAAGATCTGCAAAGACTCACCATGTCACCTCCCACTCTGCCAACACACCACAAGGCTGAATGTTTTCTCTGTTTTCCCTATTCCTTGGCCTTGTTGAGCTCTTTGAACCTGGATCCTACTCTTGAACATCACGCTTCATGAAGCCAGGGCCCTGTAGGCCATATTAGAGATGCCAGCCAGCTATTTCAACATTCTGTACTCACACTTTTTTCGAAGTACCCAAAACAATTCATCAAGCGATATTTCAATCTTCAGTTACTTTCAAGCTGTTCCTTATGAGATAAGAACTGTGGTTGGAGAGGAAGGAGAATGGAGAGACTCTCACATTTCCCTTTGTGAGCCAGTGACCGTGGTGTGCCAGGTGCCCAGTGGCTGAAAGATGAAGGAATCACCCACAAATACTGGTCTGGAACAGTGAAAAAGTGTTGAATTTAGACAGAATAATGATGGTTTTAATTGTCGCTTTGTACCCTTGTTTCATTTTTTCTATTTGTAAAGAGTGGAATTTGAAGCAGATAATCTGTACAGTGTCTCCCTGCGACCCACTGCCATGCCTGCTCTTTGTTCTTTTCCCTGAGCTAGAGCTTCCTTTCCAAATAAGGCAGCCAACTCAGTATAGACATTATGTTCTTATCCTGGATTTCAATGCCAAAAAGACTTAGAAAGCAGAGAGGAAGCAGAGAGAGAAAAAATTGTAAAAAGGCAAATGAATGAGAAAAGGATTGATGAGAATGAGTAACTGAGTAAGTTTCAAAATTTCTTCTGGTTTCAGGGAAAGAAAGAATGCATTGATTATGAAGCATGAGCAGGATCTCAGGAATTTTATGTGGATTACAAGTTCCAAGGTCACTCTAATCTCATCAGTGACTGAAGCTTGGGTACTGCCTGTCCCAAGGGTCGTGGGCTGTCACCTGCCTGTGTCCTTGTCCCAGAACTTTTGATATTCAGAGTTTGTGTGAGGGGAGCCTCAGAGGTCCAGCAGGCTTCAGCCTCAAAGAGACAATTTGAAAGCAGCCATGTGGGGCTCCTGCCCTCAGCCAAGATGAGTGTATCACACCAACACCACATTCTACATGCTGAGGCTCCACTTCATTGGGATTCAACTGCAAGAGTCAGAGTACATGCATCATGTCAACAGACAATTCCAAGAACCACATTTTCTAAGATTTCCAGTTGCCTAGATTAAAATAGGCGAGAACTGGTTCAGGTCATAAAAAGGATGCTTTGAAAGCAAGACAAATGAAAACTCAATGTGGTTTAGGTACCAGAGACAACAGACACAGCATTTCTCCTAGTGATCTTCTTTTCAGGTCAGCCTTGGTTATATTTATTTAATAAATACTGACCTAGGGCTTACTATACAGGTAGTAGTCTAAGCACTTTACAAATAGGAACTCATTTAATCCTCATAACAGCCCTATGAGGTCGGCTCTCTGGCATTCCCATTTTACATATGAGGACATTGAGGCACAGAGAAGCTAGAGCCTTGCCAAAGATCACATACTATTAACAGGCAGACTGGGCATTTCAACTTGTGCTGTCTTGTTCCACCATCTTAACCATGGTTCAAGGCTGCCTCTCCTGAATGCCCTCCTGGCGCCTGGTATGGTTGTTTTTAACTGAAAATGCCTGTTGACACTGGAACGGAGACCCCTTCTGAGAGCTGTCTCCAGCTTTGTCCCCTGTGGGAGCAGATAGAAGCTCCACAGAGGCCCAGAGAGAAGTGCTTCTCGGACAGTCAAGGCAAAGGGCCATAAGGCAGAGAGCCAGCAGGGGTGAGTTCAAGGAACAGTGTCAGCAAAGATGGGCCTGGTTGTCTGCTCTTTTGTGGTGACAGATTTCCTTTGGACAAGTGTGACATGTGATATGGTGCAGGCAACATGGAGGGGCTTCCAGGGCAGAATGCGGGGCCAGTGCACAGTGCGGCACACATCTTCAACCAATATTTTTGAAAGAATAAATAGTAGACCCTTAGTAATATTTGTTGAATTAAATGAATGAATATATTACTGTCCTAGTTTGGAAGATGGGCTGGGGGATGGGGTGTGTGGAAAGTTGAGACCAGACATTCCCAAGACCAAGTTTGGGCCTCCATGCAGGACCAACTGAGCAGTTAAGAGGCTCAGGCAGAGGGGCCCATGGTGGTGCTCCAGCCTCTGCCCAAGTATGGAGTAACAAGGCAGAATCACAGAGGTGTTCATCAGAGAGAGAGAAAGGGGAGAGAGAAGTCACTGTAAAGAATGGAAAGATTCTGTTTGTGAGACAGAGCAAAGAGGAAAGCGAAAAACAGTGAGTTAAACATGTCAAGTCTGCATGATTAGCAGAATAATATCAGAGCCAGAGATCACAGGAATGAGATGTCCTGGCTGAAATATTTGGGAAATACTGGCTGTGAGGTCTTAGAAAGGCAGCTGGAAATGCAAGACATGAGCCCAGGAGAGCCTTTGGGTTGAGAGTGACTTTCCAGAATATCTTCCATCTCTCTCCTGTTTTTCGTAGTCCTAGTGCAGGCCAGTTGTCCCGGCAGAAGTATTAACAGGGATCCTGTCACCCTCAAAGGCATCGCTCCCTGGACTTTATGTGTGATTGCTGTACCTGTAATCATTTCTCTGCACAGGAACGATGGCCTCAGTGCTTGGCCGAGTCCCTTGCACACAGTAAATCTGCAACCGATATATTTTGAAGGAATAAATAGTAGACCCTTAGTAATATTTGTTGAATTAAATTGAATGAATCTATTACTACAGAGGGAGAATAAATTTCATGGGTGAAACTGACTGGCAGTCATAAAATTTTGTCAGTACCCTTGGCCTGCAGTGATTTACACAAAGCCTATGTGGTATAACTATATAGTGGATAAAATAAACAAACAATGCAATTGCTTTGGGCATTTTACATCCTTTTGGTCCCTAAATGTATTTGTTGAAGCATCATTTAAAAGTAAAATCATTTATCTACTATTTTAAATATTGACGAAAGTAAAATTTAATTTTTTTTAGTTTGTATTTATTATTAATTTTTCAACATGGCTTAAACTTAAATATTAACTTTCTTTGGAGACCAGAATAAAAGCTTATAGCCTTTTTCCTTACCTTTTCAAAACTTAAGACAATTCTCATTTTAATTCTTAACAAACACTTTATTTTTATATTATATACATATTTTAGAGGTAAAATTTTTTACAATTTAAAAAGAAAATAATTAAAATAATGTATACTTGCATACATGTATTATTGTTTAGTTCTTATTTGAAAAGTAGGATTATCCCATTTACTTTTATTAAGACCTTTAATTTGATAGGAAAGATGAACTTAAATCTTGTAATGTTTCCTATTAAATAGTAAAAGCATCACTGCTCTCTGGGTCATAACTTACTCATGGCTGTCTCAGTCCACGTTATGCTTAAAAAGTAGTCTCAAGTAGACAATTAAATGCCTTTCTTTGGCATAGTTTTATGACAGCATGCTAAATTAAAACGATGTGAAAATGAGGAAATATCCCTTCATATTCCAGTAATTCCATTTATTATATAAAGTGTAGATTATAATTCTTTATTTTCAGTTTTACTATATGTTACTGTAGATGTTACAAAAAAAAAACAAAAAACAAAAAAAACCCACAACTTGAACTCAAACATAGTTGTGCGTTTCTCTTCAGTATGTAAGTATTATAACCCACGCTGCTGTTGTCTGCACAAGTCCAAACCCTTCATAACCTGGAAGAGTACTGACATGAAAAATCTCCTCAGCCAATAAAAGTGGAGCATCGAACAGAAGGAACTAAAGTGAAATACTTTTAAATGTATGTATGTGCATCCAGAATTAGTCGGCTTGATTTATCTTGTATGATACTGACTCTATTGCTGGTAAAGATTAATTGCATTATGGTGCTTTTGGCATGTTATTTTCCCAGTCCATTTCTCAGTATGACATTTCTTATTTTTCTCTGCTATAAAGCACCCACTATCATAATTCTCACCTGCCGAGTTTATGTTACTAATGATAATATTAAAATTTAGAGTTTTTTTGACCTTTATAATGGTAAATTAGGTCAGGAGAATAGATGAGATACTAGTTGATAGATGAAAGAGACATTTAATTATCATTAAAGTAAACCGAAATTCACATGGTTTACCAGGCATACTGTTACATCTTAGTGAACATTAAATAATCTCCCCATCCTCACATGGACATACAAATCTCTCTCTATGCTACCTTTAGGAACATGCCATATGAGCAGGACTCCAATGACTAAGTGTTCTGGATTCTTGATGCATGGTACATGATAGACAGAGAATTTAGGATCCTCTAAATAAAAATAATATCAATGATGATAACAAAGACATTACTAGTAGTTACCCTTACTGAATACTTGGTAGATGCCAGATGCTGGTACTATTATCAGCCCAGTTTTATAGATGAGGCACAAATAAGGTAAGTAGCTCCCTAATTCACACACCTGGAAAGTACTGGCTCTAAGCTAGGGTCCAATAAAGCCAAATTTTAGTTATTAGCGTTACCGCCTTCTGTCTAAGTTACCTCTCAGGGAATCACTACCTTCTCTGCTTTTTCAAGCCACTACTTTCACACCTCAAGTTTTCTTCCAAACTGAGAGGATGGAAGTCAGTCTTTGGTGATTTCCTTTTCCTATGATATGCTGTATGGGCAATATGCTCCTTGAGGACAGTGACTGGGCTGTGACCAAGTATGTGCTCCCAATATAGCGCTAAGTACACTGAGGTGTACTTGAAGGAGCAGTTAGAAGCCACTGGTTGTGAGGCCACCTGTATCTTCATATTCTCCAAATGCATGTGATTTCTTATGAACAAGGACCTGGCAATTACTAATGGAATATTTTCTCTTGGGGGCTTAAAAATAGCAACAAAGTTCAATATTATGACTCAATGAAGTCTCTGGTTACCTCAGTTCAGTAAAGTTTGATTGGAATTTACTGAGCCTCCACTATTCTTTCATTAATCAAATATTTACTGAGCATCTACTTATGGTAGGCTTTGTGATGGACAATAAGATGCAAAGATGAAAAATGGCTCTTGCTCTTAAAGGACATTAAAGAACATAGAGAGTGGGCAACATATCAGATATACTAAAGTGCAGTATGATATAGGGTTGGTGATGGGTGCTGTGGAAGCTTTGAGCAGCGCCTTACCTAGACCAGGGTAGAAGGTAAGCAGCAGTCAAAGTGTAGTTCCTAGATTAGTGTCAAGCCATTATATAGGAGCTTTATTAGGAATGCAAATTCTCACACCCTACGCAATTTGAAACTCTCAGATGGAACCAAGCATGAAGCTCTCCATCAGATTCTGTTGCTTATATAGTTTGAGAAGTGCTGTCTTCAAGAATGTAAGACTCACAGACACACAAAAATGAGGCAAGCAAACATATCAAAGTAAAATCTGTAGAATAAGTTGGATAAGGTCATCCTCACTATCTCAGTTCTACTGTCCACAAGACTACAAGTCCGTAAGTACAAGTCCATAACTTAAAGTAAAATGCAATGAGCTGTGCTTTTCTTCAAAATTACCTTCAGATAATATATAGAAGGAAGTGTTTGCTTGTCTCAGATAAACAGAGCAAACACATTCATGGAGCTATCTGAGGTTGATGGAAATTCTACATCAATTCATTCATTAATCAGTATTTTAAATTTATTACTAATGTACTCACCTACATAAACCCTTAACTGTGTTAGGTTCTGTTAGGCATATATACATATTACTTGTCCTAAGGTACTTAGACCTGAGCTGAAGAGATAGGCCTGTCATAATTGTGTTGTGCAGACTCATTTCTTTTGGATGATAAACACTGTGAAAATATGGAGAAGAGGTTAGTGGATTTGGACTGACATTAGGATAAGGCCCCCATAGTGAGAATTGGGTTTGTATTTAAAAATTGGTAAAATTTATGTTGCCAGAGTAACATGACAGATGGAGGAAAGTTTGTCAATAAATAATCTTCATAGTTTTTAATGAGTGGTACACCTAGCTTAATCTGATGATATGTTCCTTGCTGACTAGTCATTTATTCAGGATACCAGGCCAAGAGCTGTTTTCAACAACAGGTCAATAGTTATTCTGTCCTCACCTAGGGGACTAACTTGAATATTGTTATATAAAAATAGTTGCGAGTTGTGAGATATAGGTAATGCCTGTGTGAGTGTGCATACATTTGTGTGTTACATGTGTTGAGGGTGGCAGGGAATTATACCCACACTGGTTTGAGGGCTTTACACAGATTGTACTTGATGACTTTTCTCATAGTTTCATCTTTCTAAAAGTTGGCTTGGAAAAAATATGCCTGGGCAAATCAGTTTCTAAAAGTCTCATAAACGTAAGTAGCTCATCAGCATTCACTGAACAGTCTGGAAATTGTCCAGACAAAGCAAGTCACTCTTTAATCTCACGAGGAAGCAGATATAACAATAAAAACAACAAAGAAGCTCAGCATCAAAACCACACATCTCCCCTACAAGGGCAATTTCAGGACTGGGAGTAGGATGAGGCTTATAGGATTTTCCTGAGAAAAAAAAATAAAATGATCAGAAGTGTGAAAAGGACTACAGTAAGTGTTCCAAGGCTGACAAGTCTAGAGGGGAAACTTCCGAGCTCTTGAAGGACAGCCACCCATACATCTGGTGAAGTGCTGCTTCCGTGGTCCCTGGCGATGCTGTATGTTTACATACAGGCTACTGTTCAGAGGGATGCAGACAAAGACTGCACTGTCTGTGACACCTGCACAGCTGGGAACCACAGACTCATTTCTTTTGGAACCCCCACCATCATTCCATAAAGAACATAACATGTGACGGCCTCTTCCTTTGGGTAACAGCCCTTCTCCGCAGCTCAGATTTCACTTGATTAGGAACATAGTTGGGGAAGAGGTCCACTAAGGGAGGTTTGCCGAAGTTCTGAGATTTTCCGATACCCTAAGTTAGACTCGAAGTCACAGGTGTGGGGCTGGCTGTCTTCTTGGAGCTTAGATTACAATGCCCAGTTACAGGCAGCTACAGTCATGTCTGGACCTGGGTGAGCAGCGCGCTGGGTGTCCCACACCCACCGGAAGGAGGGAGTGAGGCTGCAGGTGGTAGGCAGTAAACTCACAGGCAGCGGTACATCCCACCTATTAGACCCTAGAGAGGAAAGGCTGGCGGGGAGGGTGGGGGGTGGCGTTTATAGAGAGATGTCTCCTTCAAATCTGGAATGAGTTTTGAGGTTGAAGCATTAGAACATACTTCAACATACTGTAATTACTTTGAACTATTTCTTTCCAAATTCAACTTCTGTAGTCTCTACAGGAATCTCACCAATATTTTATTTGCAGATTAACATCAGAGCTTCTTGCTTCAAAAGTCAAGAGCCTTATTTTTTGGATGAAGTCATTATTAAATGTGTATATTCATGCAATCACAAACACACCTTTGATGAAGGTAGGTTTCTAGAGTTGGTGGCACATGGGTTTGTAATGGTGAAAGATGTTGCTCTGTGCCTGACAGGGTTGATTAAGACGTGCTGATGGACAGTAGAAAGTGATGAAACCTAGGAAAATTCTTAGTTGCAGTCTTCCTCCTTTCCCCTTTTATTCTTCTTCCCATTATTCCACCTACCTTTTATCTTTGTCATATTCCTAAAAACATCCTCAAAGAAATGCCGCATTCCAGTAAGTTAGGTAGCAATATGATGGATGAGATCTGGAGATAAGTACGTGTGTGGAAAAAGAAAACAGCTATCCTCTGTAGCATTACAGAAGTCTCCCAGGAGAGTTAGAGAATCCTGAGAAAGACCAGTGTCACAGATGGTGAGCTGACCAACACTGGCCCCAGCCCTGGCTGCTATACATCACCCCTTTCCCCTTCCTGAGCTCATGCCTATTTAGCAGAAATTAGGTGTGTGGAGATCACTGCAGAGCATTTAATATTCTAACAGCAGCAGCAAGAATAACAGTAATAATGACAGTCTGGGAAGACATGTGGCTCCAGAGTAACACAAAGAACTATGAAGAGGGGAAGCTAACCTACTTGGGAATCCTTGTTCCATGTTGTTTTCAGATCTTTAATTCTGATAATATGACAGCAGGAACTGAAGTTGATTTAGTAAAGGAGGCTTCCTACCCTCCCATACATTGTCTTTGTGAGGAAATAGAACAGACTTCTGCATCTGTTCATCAGTCAGGCTCCTGGTTTCTTCCACAAATGCTTCCAAACTTCTTTCTGCCTGTTTCTGATCAGCAAATCAGGCCGTGCCAGACTGCTTCTCATGGGAGGCAGGAATATTGATATTAAGTCCTCTAGATTTATTCGACTTTAAAATATTTCTTGCACTCAAATCACATGTCTGTATGTTTATGTATGCATCTCTTATTGATGGTTTGTTGCTTATGTGCATCTTCTTAGTTGTATGAAAAATAAAAGCTTAAAATTCTGTTTGGGCTTAAAACTCATTTTGTTCTTTTAATTTATCACATGTATTCTCTTGAGAGGGTGGGCAAGCTTCATTTGTGTTGGGGCGGCCTGTTGCATTGAGCCCTGGTCTGGGGTCCACCTAGAGAACAGGCTCCACAGTCCCGAGACCACCAAGAAAACTGACCCACAGTTCACAGCACAAAACCCCAAATAACATGGCTCAGTATTGTTCTTTTAAATTATTTATGAAGTATACGCAGTTTTCCCTTCCCTTAAGAATACAAATAGTCTTGGGAATTATATTTCTTCTCCTGTTGAGAAATTCAGTATCCTCCCTATGTGGTAACATCCAAACATGATTATTAGCTGTTTATTTCATTACTTAACCATGTAATGATTGAGCTTCAGTCTTTTTAAAGAATCAGTGAATTTCCCGTTATCCCCAAATCCCAATTAAGGGAAATCCTTCTCTATTTAAAAAGTGCTTAAAAGGTGGATGAACTAATTAATACAGTGTAAAAGAATATTCATTGCCTACTATCTGTGACAGCAAAAGCAAATATTATTTTGAAGTTCCACTGCAGGGACTGATTAAATAAACTAATGCACATCTGTGGCATGAAATATTAAGCAGTCATTAAAAGCCATATTATGAAAACATTTAATAATATGAAGGAATGCTCGTGATTTACAAGGGAAAATATAGGCTTTAAAATTATCCTATGATATGCTGTGAGTTTCAGGTAAAACATATATTTGTGCACATAGAGGTAAAGGAACTACAAAATGCAAACATTAATTTCTGAGTGATGAGATTGCAGATACGTATTTTTTTCTTTACATTTTCCAGAAAAAGAAAACAGACATTTGAAGAGTATTTATATGTATGTATATTATATCTATAAAAGTTACCAATCTGAAACTTCTGAGAGATGATGGAAGAATAAAATCCTCAACTCATCATCCAAACTCATCTGGACACAAACACAACAAAACTGCAAGTGGGTGGGGTCAATTGCATCTAAATAAGACTGGAGGATTGCAGAACCAGTATTTTGATAGGGAAAACAGAAAACATAAAAGCTCAGCCAATTGCAGCCTCTAGGAGAGCTTGAGTTGCTGGCACTTACCAAAAGCAATATCCTGGATTTCTGCTGCCCCATCTATCACCCTGTGGGCTGAGACCTAGGACCACCACCTGGACCAGATTCCTAGCCATCCTTAATGAAGCAGAGGCTCAAACCTATACAGGAACAGAAAGTGTAGTATCTTGAGCCATCACCCCAGGACTACCACCAAAAAACACAAACAAAACCAGCCTATATGAGAAATAAAAACAAAAGCTTAGGGAAAATTCCTAAGTAATGAGAAATTTATAATCTACCTAATAAAGAGTTCCAAACAACATTCCTAAAGTTACTCACTGAAATCCAGGCCAATGAATGAAAAAAAATCAGAATTACAACAAAGGAAATACGAAAAAAGTTTTTATCAGAAGTTACATATCTAAAGAACATGTGTGTGTGTGTGTGTGTGTGTGTGTGTGTGTGTGTGTGTGTGTGTGTAGTGAGGCTCAAGAGTGGACTAGGTGCAACAGCAGACTGAATGAGGAAGATGAAACATAGGGTAGTATAAAACACCTAAGCAGACCAAAAAGGGAAAAAAAGAATAAAGAAATGAAGATAGCATACAGGTTTGTAGGCTAACACCAAGAAAAGCAACATGTATATTATAAGCTTCCAGAAGAAGAAAGAAAAGAGCAGAAATCTTATTTCAAGTCATGAAAGTCAAGATCTTTCCTAACATAGAGAAGAAAACAAAAATCCAGATTCAGAAAACTCAGTTTTCCAACTAAACTGAAACAGACACATACTAATACATATGAAAAAGAATAAAGACAAAGAATACTAAAATCAATCAGAGAAAAACATGTTTCATATAAAGAATCCACAAGATAATTTGCAGATTTCTTGGGAGAACTTTATAGGCTAGAAAGAATGGCATGATATGTTCAAAGTGTTGAAAGAAGACTACCAACATAGAATACTCTGTTTCACTAGACTATTATTCAGGACTGAAGGAGTGATAAAGAATTTTATAAAAAAAAAAAGTCTAAGGGAATTTATTACCCCTAAACTGACTTTGCAAGAAATAGTAAGATACTCTTATAAAATAAATAGATACTCCACTCAAAAGCTGCAATATACCAAACACAAAATTTTGGAAAGGAAGAGAGCACAAATATGGCCTGTTAAGAATGAACCCAAATTCAATTTGTAGCAGAATGCAGCCAACAACAGAATATAAGCATAAAATCACATATGAAAACCTCAGAACAAAAGTCTTTAGAATCAAATAAAAAATGAAAATAGGATTTAAACATAATGCAAAAGGAAGCCATTAAAACATAAGAGAATAAGAGAACAGCAACAACAAAAACCAAATGAACTCCAATTGCAAAAAACACCCAGAAGGCAAGTAATAAAATGGCAATACATACTTATATATCAATAATTATTCAAAATGTGAATGGTGTGAACTCAACAATAAAGCACAGAGTAGCTGAATTGATTAAAAAAACAAAACTCAACTTTCTATTGCCTACAGGAAACCCATCTAACCTTCAAAGTGAAAGATTGGAAGTCAATCTTATAAGCAAAGGCATATGAAAATGGCAGGGAATTATATTAGACATCCTTGACTTCCAGCTAAAATAAAGAAGTATTGAGATTAGATGGGCATTATATAATGATTAAGCGGTCAATTCATCAAAAAGATAACACCTGATAATATATATGCACCCAATGTTGGAACAACAAAATACATAAAGCATTTATTAATAAAACTAGAGCTACAGATAGTAGGAGAATATTAATAGGGAACCTCAATGTTCTGCTTACAACATTAGATCAGCCAGATATCTAGGAAACAATAGTATTTAATGGCAAATTAGACTGGATGGGTTTGATAGTCATTCATAGACTACTCCATTCCCAAACAATAGAATTTACATTCTTTTTGAGTATACATGAACAATTCCAAGGACAGATCATCTTTTGGAACACAAAAGAAGTCAATAAATTTATGAAGATTGAAATCATAACAAGTAACTTCTCTCATCCTAATGGTATAAAGCTAAAACACAAACAAATTAGAAATGTTCTAAATATGTGAAAACTAAGGAATAGGCTTCTGAATAAATACTGATTCAACAAGAAAATCAACAGATAAAGTAAAATATTTGGAGATAAAATTGCTATTAAGAACCAATGAGATGTAGCAAAAAGGTGTTGAGAAAATTTATAGCATGGTAGGCTTATATAAAGAAGAAAAATCTCAATTAACAACCTAACCTTACACATAACAAATTAGGAAAAAAAAAAAAAAACCTCAAAAGTCAGTATAAGGAAGTAATAAAAATTAGAGCAGATAAATTTGAAATCAAAAGACAATGCAGAAGATCGATGAAGCCAAAAGTGGGTTCTTTGAAAAAATAAAATTGACATACCTTTAGCTAGGCTCACAGGGGGAAAAGAGAAGAAACTCTAATGTAGAGTCAGAAATGAAAAATAAGTTGCAATAGAGAACAACAGAAATAAAAAGGACTATAATAGTCTGTTATGAACATCTATATCCAAAAAATTGAATAACCCCCAAAAGGGACATATTTGTCGAATAATGTGGCCTAAGACTGAAGCAGGAATAAACAGACCTAAGCCTAAATAGGCTAATCACAAGTAATACAGTAACGGTAATAAAACATCTCTCAAAAAACAAAAGCCAGGACCAGCTGATTTTTCTGTGCATTTAACCATACTATCAAAGTATATTTAATACCTATCCTTACCAAACTCTTTAAAAAATTGACTAAGAGAGAATGTTTCCAATCATATCCTATGAAGTCATCATGTTTTGATATCACAAGAAGATAGGGCATTACAACAAAAGGTGAAAGACCAGTATCTCTGGAGAGCATAGCAAACTGCATTCAACAATACATTAAAAGGATCATATATCATGATCCATGATTTATCTCAGGGATGCAAGAATGGTTTAACATATGTAACTCAATAACTGTAATACAGCACATTAACAAAAGGAAGGACAAAAATCATATAATCATTTTAATAGGTACATTTGACAAGATTCATGACCCATTATGTTTAAAAACTCAATAAAATGAGAAGTATCACCTGATGTTCATGCAATAATCATCCCCACCTATGCTTTCTCACACAATACTCTCAGCTACATTTGCCTATCAGGGAAAAATTCATTGATCTTCCAGTTATGTGTGCTTTTCATCAAACGCATTAACTTCATGTCCCAGCTATGTTTGCTCAGTAGGAAATAATTATCTCATGATCAGTAGAGAATCATATGATTTATTCAAGATAGAATCAATATAATGGATAACTACAACTATGGGAACCTGACCAACAGGATTTTCTGTCCTGAAATATCAGAGGACAGCAATCAGACCTGAACCTAGCAAAAACCTTTGTTCCTGGGAATCTCTGCCCCTCTCTTCTAATCCTATTGAGACCTGTAATGCCCACCTTACACCATCCTTATGTTTACAATCTCTCTTGTGTTTGGGGTTGAGAAGACTTTAGAATATGAGTTCCCTTCTTCCTTGGCCAAGTACTGAATAAAGCTTTTTGGATGTTTTTCATTGCTATTTGTTTGTGGAACTAGACGATTATTATCCAGTGGGAAAAAGAACAGAAAATGTAGTAATAGAAGGAAATTACCTCAATATGATAAAGGCTATATGACAAACCCACAGCTAACAGCATATTCAATGAGGAAAAAAATTTGAAAGTTTTTCCTCTAAAATCAGGACAAGGCATGATTTTCCACACTCACCACTATTATTTAGTATTGGAGGTCTTTACCAGAGCAATTCAGAAAAATAAAAGGAATCTAACTTAGAAAAGAAGAAATGAAATTATCACTACTTGCAGATGATATGATGATTTACATAGAAGGCCCAAAGGACTGCATCTAAAAACTATTAGAGGCTAGTGGGTGGCTACAAAATTAATTGAATTTATCTGCTGCATTTTCATACAAAAATGAGTCAGAAGAAAAAGGAATCAAGAAAATAATCCCAATTACAGTCATATAAAGAGAATTAAATACCTAGGAATAAATTTAACAAAAGAGGCAAAAGACCTGTATGATGAACAAGATATTATTAAAAGAAATAAAAAATAGGAGATGAAAAATATTTTATACTCATGGATAGGAATAATTAACATTGTTAAAATGACCATGTTACCTAAAACAATAACAGATTTACACATTTATGATCAAAATTCCAAAAACACTTTCTCAGGTAATGGAACAAATACTAAAATTTGTATGGAACCATAAAGGTCCCAAATTGCTGATGCAATTCTGAGGAAAAAGCAGTTGGAGATATCATGGTCTCCAACTTCAAAGATACTACAGTGATAGTAATGAAAAGTTTGACAATGGAAGAAAAACAGATACATGAATCAATGGAATAGAATTGACACATAAAAGTTCAGTTACTTTACAACGAAGGTCTCATGAGCATGCAGTGGAGAAAGGACAGTCCTTCCACTAAATGGTGCTGGGAAAACTGGACAACTACATGCAAACTGGAGTACTTTCTAACATAATACAAAATATTAATTCAAAATGAATTAAAAACCCATAAGTAAGACTGTCATGCTCCTGGACTTCAAACTATACTATAAAGCAATAATCAAATCATCATGATATTGAGAAAAAAATTGACAAAGCTCAATGGAACAGAATTGAGAGCCCTGAAATAAACTTCACACATATATGGACAACTAATTTATAACAAAGAAGTTAAGGGCATACAGTGGGGAAAGGACAATCTCTTCAAAAAATTGTATTGGGAAAACTGGACAGCCATATGCAAAAGGTTGAAACTAGACCACTCTCTAACATATACAAACATTAATACAAAATGGATTAAAGACTTCAATATAAGATATGAAACCATAAAATACATAGGAGAAATCATTGATAAAACACTCCTTGACATTGACTTAAGAGATGTCTTTGGGAATTAAACTCCAATGCCCGGGGAAATACAATCCAAAATAAATGGGATTACATCAAACTAAGAAACTTCTGGACAATAAAAGAAGCACCTATCAAAATAAAAAATACGTCCTACTGAATGTGAGAAGATATTTGCATATGAGATATCTGACATGGTGTTTATCTCCAAAAAATATAAATAACCCCTAAAACTCAACAATAGAAAAAAATCCAATTTAAAAATGGGCAGAAGATCTTTTCTCTAGAGAAGATACACAGATGGTCAACAAGCACATAAAAAGATGTTCTAACTATCTTGTCATTAGGGAAATGTAAATCAATACAATGAGATACCATCTCACAATGATGAGAATAGCTATTATCCAAAAGTTTGGAAACAACAGGTGTTGGTGAGATGCAGAGAAAAGGAAATTTTTATACACTGTTGGTGGGAGTGGTACCAAAATGGTACGGCCATTAGAGAGAGTAGTATAGAGGTTTCTCAAAAAAATTGAGAATGCAAGTTGCTCTGTTTTACCTCTGCTGGGTAATTTACCCTAAGAATACAACAACGCTAACTAAAAGATATATGTGCATTCCCACGTTTATTGCAGCATTATTCACAATGGCCAAGATCTATAAACTGTTTAAGTGCCCATTGATAGATGAGTGGATAAAGAAGATGTGGAATATATATGTAATGGAATACTACTCGGCTATCAAAAAGATGAAATACTGTCATTTGCAACAACACTGATGAACCTGAGTTAAGCTAGAAGGACAAACAGGCGTCATATGTTTTCACTCAAGGTATATAGAGAAACTAAGGAAATAAATGAAATAAATAAAAAAAGCTTTTTAGTCAATATAATCAAATTAGTGACTATCAGAAGGGATGGGGTGGGAAAACTGGATAGAGGGTATCAATTGTATGGAAAAGGAAGAACTAGAATGATGGTGGTGAAACTTAATGTGTTATGTACAAATGTTGATTGTAATGATGCACACCTAAAACCTATAAAATGTTATGATACAATTCTCCTTCAGTATAATTAATCTAAAAATACCTCAAACACAAGGGACAACTACTCAGTCATGAAAAGGCAATATCTACTGTGAAGTTTGATACCTCCAATTTTCAGCCTTTTTCTTAGAATTACTTTAGCAATTCAGGGCCTTTAGTGGTTCTATACAAATTTTATTATTTACTCCATTTGTGACAACATGGGGGGAACTAGAGGTTATTTTGCTGAATGATATGTTATAATGAGAAAGACAAATATTGTATGATTTCATTTATATATAGAATACATCCTAAATAATACAAATGAATTGACAGGATAAAATTAGAATAAACCTTTGGACCTTGATAGCAGAGTTAAAGTTACCAAAGGGGAGGGGAAGGGAGTGGAATATGTGGGTCATGTGGTAAGAGGGATATTGTTTTTCTTTTTTCCTCTTTTTTATTTTTTATTTAATAAAATTTTTAAAGTTACCAATCTTCCATTTTAAAATATTGCTTTGCTTCTACAACTTTAATAAGTACATTCAATTTCCAAAGTAGAAAATTTGTTTCAGGACTTGGTTTTAGTTGTTTGTGTGTTTGTGTGTGTGTGCGTGTGCGCATATTCATGTGCATTGTGTGTTCATGTCATGTTTATATCTCCTTTTTTCTCTTTTTCTCTAACCTGGCCTTGGAGAAGGTATTGTCATGTCTTTAAACACACCAACTTTATTAAACATGCAGTAATCCTGTTACATGCTCCAAATTCACTAACAGCCCAGCAGGTTCTTTCAACAACTCTTCTGACAAAATGGGCAAACGGTAGCCCCAAGCTCCAGCTGTGGAAACACTGTTAGTGAGGTGCTTGGTAAGGAAATGTTTTGAGTGTTTACAGGAAATAAATGCACTGACCAAGAAGTCAGCTTCTGCCCGTTTTGATAACAATTCCTTCTCTAAGCCTTCCTTGGAGCTCAGCGCGTGCTGGAAGGTGGGTGTATTAGCAGCGTCTCTCCCAGACATCAGTCCTTTCCAAGGCAGCTGGGTTGAATGTGTTCACAGCAGAAAAGGTGATAAACCAGCTAGAAGAAGGCAGCTGCATGGGGGCAGGAGGGTGGAGGGACTGAGAAGGTAGAGGGTGGAAAAGGAAGCCTCAGTAAGAGAGAAGGGCTGATACAGCACACCTCATTCCCACCAGACTCTCCTCTCCATGGAGCCAATCTTTCCAAGGTCTCCTCTCCAGTGAGTTGCTGGAAACATACAAATAAGTTGCCTCCCGGTCATTACTCCCACTGGGGTAATGACCTGAAGGTGGAGATGGACCCCTGAAGGAATCAGAAAAACAGAGGACGAGAGTTTAGGTAAGGGCTGGGCAAAATGACAGAGAGTTAGGGGCTGGCTCAGGTGGTGGAACTACATCTGTTACTTTCCAGTGGATCTGTAGCATCCTGTACAGCACCTGGCACATGACAAGCTTCAGTAAATACCTCACATGTACTGATGACATCAACACAGCTAAGCAGTACTGACAGCAATCTTGAGGTAGGTGTGATGATTGCCTTTGTTTAGAAATTAAAGAACAGTGATTCATGGGTACACAGATCACTCAGGGTAACCTGGACAGTAAAGGGCAGAGCTAGGATTGACAACAGGCTGCTCGGCACCCAGATCCATTGAACCTCTTATACTCTGCCGCCTTCCTCAGTGAATCCTTAATTTACTGAGTGAAAAATGTAGCTGGCTGTGTTGGGAGACAGATTGGGGGATGAAGCACTGGTCAGGGCAGGAGGAGACGGTCAATCAGCTATAGACACACAGGGGCTGAAAGGACAATGACAGCTGTAGTCCCTTAGCCCAGTTGCTGCTAGGCTCCTGCTTGCTGGTGGATGCTCTTGTTCCCTTTGCTCGAGCCCAGGGGCACAATATAGAGCTCCTATATTGAGGGGTTCCTCACTGTTTTGTCTACTCCTTCTCCAGTTCACGACTGGGGATCCTAAGAACATCCTAAGACAGCAAGTTGTTATGGGAGGAAAAGATAGAGCCGGAGTTGTCTTTGCACTTTGAGAAATATGATCCCATTCTCTTGTGGGGCTTCTCTTTCTTGTCTTGTTTACTACAGCAGAGAATATTTTTCTCTGTCCTGTTTACCTGCTTAAAGGATGAAAACCACACTAGGAAACCAGGCAGAGGACTTGGCTCTTGCTGAGTTTCCACCATATTCATCATGAGGTGCGTGGTTAACAATAGCTTTCTGCTGTGCTGTACTAAACTTGAAGAATGCATTTCACACAGTCTCTCTCAGTATACTTCTAACATCTTTACTCTGACAGATTTAAAGACAACTCTGAGATTTACTTTCTTATGGAGGCAATGTGAAAAATGGAAAAGTCTTTTCTCCATTGTGTTCTTGTTTTATTGTTGGGTGGGAGAGGTGTTTTACTTGACGGGGGAAATTCTCAGTGTCACAAATTAAACCGTATTACAGATTGCACGTGATTTCTTTCACCCCAGTGTGGGGGAGTCTGAGTTGTGCAAATAGCACAGGTGCTGCAGAAGCTCTAATTGCAGACACAAGGATAGGAGGGGAGAAAACTTTTTGAAGTTTGACACTAAATTGTTCTGTACACTGCAGGTGTCAGCTGTCACTATATTTGATTCCTCCTACTTCTTAGATTTCTCATAACCTCCCCCTTCTCTCCCACTTTTTCATCAAACAATTCACGCAAGTATCATAGGTGGCAATACTTCTGGGAGAAAAGGTCATCAAAAATATTCAAGATGAAGGCAGATACTTTTAAGATTTTCATTTCTTATGCATAATTACCAAGGACCAGGCTAGTGAGCCAGTTGTTCTAGAGATTTGGAAACAGCTGAGACAGAGCAAAAGAAAATCCATGCTTTGCTTTTTGAGAAAGAAATTTGTGTCTGGGATGAATTAAGTCTCTAAAGGAATTGTGATAAAGGCTAGTTTTAAACCTGGGTACATTTAAAAGGTTGGATTTCTCAGTTGCCACTAATATATCCAATTTCAAAAACAAAGAAAAAAAACAATATAAAATCAATAAATACAATATACTTAGAGAGAAAGGCCTTTGTAGTTGATACCAGTTTCTGGCTCAGATGGTTTTAAGTTAGCCTTCAGAAAACTATTGTGGATATGAGCTTGTAGATGATCTCGTGATATGGGGACAAGGGTAGATTTTGTAAGGATACCCCTGTTTGGACACCTCAAGAATACTAAGCAAACTTGATCAGAGACTTCTAGTGCTCAACAATATGTAAAATAGGAAAGTAATAGCAACAGAGTAAATCTAAGTGTGGTGAACGTCCCATTAACAAGACAACTCTTGAGACTAAGGAAAAAGAGTTAGTAAATTGCAAGACTAGATATATATTTTATAGAACTGTCAGGACAACTAATGGATACCTCAAGAACTTTCTGAATACAGAACAATTCTATACATACAATCGAAGCTCCCTGACAACCTTCATGACATAGTCATTAATATACAGAATCCTCCAGAAACAAATATAAAAGATGTAGACCAAGATTTATGGGCATGTAAATGACAACATTATTTATAATAGTAAAAAAAAGGGAAGTTAAATGCCTAACACATAGGCACATAGTTCAGTTATTTCACATCTGCATTATACAGCCATTAAGAATATCTTTGAGGAACATTTGGTAACATGAAAAATACTTAATGCTATAATGAGAAATCAAAAAGGTATAAAATTGAAGATAATATGATTTAATAATATGTATTCATTTATTTGCGGGCTTTTCCCTCTAGTCATATATTGTGCATAATTGGAAAAATACCAAAATATTGATAGCAGTTATTGCTGAATAATGAGAAACTAAGTTATTTTTTCTTTACCTTTGTATTCTTTCTGTAATTATTCAGTTTAACAAACTTTTCCTTTCGTAATATTATATATTGTTTTTATAAAGTAATTGGAATACTCACAAGAATACCCTGCTAAGCCAGCACCTATCTACTGTATGATTAGTTTTAATAAATGATAATATGAAAAATTCCTGCCCTTACATGTGAATAATTGTTGTGAAAAAATTCTATATGCCTCCATTAATAACCCCTGGGTCAGAAGCTTTAAACTTCATGACCTTCATTAAAATTCATCCTGTCAAAAATTCTGCCTTCTCTCTTGAATGATGTTTATATTGATGCATGAAGAGGGATTGATACATGTTAAGTACCTACTCTGGGCAGGGTGTTCATGTACACAGTGTCATTTAGCAGACATGGAAAAGGAAGATGCAAGGTTAAAAAGATCATGTAGCTTTCTCAGGTCACATGGCTATTCACTGATAAAATGGATTTAAATTCTCTCAGTCTAATTTGAGAGACTTCTACAAGACCACAGAGCTGGTGGAAATTTCAGCTGAGACATGGACTTCCTTCAGAAAATATTTTGCAAGCACTCCTAATGTGTGGCCAAAATAGTTTTGTTATTTCATTTCTTTTCTTTCACATAATGCTCATAGAGGTGAGGGAAGTTTGGGTTAGGGAGCGCACCTAAAGGAGTCAGTATTACAGACAGAAAAGAGTAGGACAAATATCAGTACACCTGCTGGGCATCCTCTGAAAAAGTAGGCAATGATTATAAGAACCAGCACAGTCCTGTGCCCCGTGAGAGGCTGTTGACCAACAAGTGCTCCTTGGCTCTGTCTTTCCACAAAAATCTCATCTACCCTTGATCATGGTGCTACTCCACTCTCCTTCTTGACCTGAACCCCAGCCCTTAACAGTCATTTTTATAGGCTGCTTACAAAGCCTATATCATAGATTCCAGAAAGGTATTTTAAAAAGCTGAACGCTTGCTCCAGAAAGAGCAAAAGCTCTCAAAAGATGATTTCTTTTTGCTTTATCACGCGTTTGGGAAATTAATTAAAGAATACAAAGACATTAATTCAAAGAGATATATACACCCCCATGTTCATAACAATGCTATGTTTAGAATATTCAGGACATGGAAACAACCTAAATGCTATGTTTAGAATATGCAGGACATGGAAACAATCTAAATGACAGCTGACAGATGATTAGATCGAGAAGTTGTGTTATCTAAACATACTCAACGGAATACTAATCAGCTCTTAAAAAAAAGATAAAATCCACTTCATTACAAGTGATTTTTGACATTTCTCAAAAAAAGAGCCTATGGACTAGATTGTGTTAGGAGATAAACACAAAGATAGGCTTAACTTTAATTCAGTCAATCCAGGAGTTTATAATCATAACCACATCCTACTTAGGCAGAACCTCACAATTACGAAGAACTTCCACATCCATTATCTCCCGCATTAAACCTTAAGGAAGGGAACATAGATAATATACTCCCATTTTACAGGCCAACAAATTGAAGTGTGCTTTTTCTGGTTTATTGGATTAGATAACAGCTTCCTTTAAAGGCACAGGAAGACTCTCTGAGGGGAGCGCGGACCCAGGTTTTGCTCGAACACATGGCAGCAATATGTCCTTGGTTATAAGTTCTTTGAAGGAAGACAGTAAGTCTTATGTTTCTTTGTAACCACTCCCCTCTCACAGTACTTAACAAAGCTCCATGTACACAGTAGTTTCTTGGTAAGCTCATGCTAACTATCTGTTTAGTAAGAAGAGTAATAATTAAAGGGGAGCTGGGTACTCTGAATGTCAGGATCTCTGCTGCATATAATTAAAACAAGAATGAACATGAAATGTATAATTTCTCCCAGCTCCAGCTTAATCAGGCATCCTTTGCCATGTCTGATTTCATGTTATGTGAAAGAACTATTTAGTAAGCATTTTCTATGAGGAGGCTAATCAAATACAGATTATTAGAGAGATTTTTAAAAAGATAAGGACAAAAACGATCAAACATGGAAAGACAATGATGTATATGCTATTAAACACCACCTGAGACTAAAAAACACCCAAGGCAAGGTTGGATATTCAAGAAACACTGAGAGGATATTTAACTGGACTCTTGCACCATTATCCTCTGTATCGAAAAGATGGATGCTCTAAGCTACTGCTGTACATCAGAAAAGAGGAGAGGCACATTGTCAAGGACTTTTCTAGGAGAAGGGGCTTGTTCTCCAGCACTTCAATTATTTCATTACCATCTTCACTGCAAACAATAAATATATGTGTAATATTCAGCTTACTATCCTGTTTAGTCTCATTTCATTAGCTCTCCCAACACTTCATTAGTTTATAGTCTTGAAAATCTAAAAGACTCAAAGAAATTCATAAAGATTAGAAATTGCATGGTAGAGATAAGCTAAAGTACTTCTAAATTGACGTTTGGTAACCTAAATTAACAATAGCAGAGCCTACATACCACACTGCATTGCCAAACCATACGCAGTAATCTTTCTAAGCCACAGAGAGGCAGGGCTTCTGATTTCCTTTGTGTTGTAATTAAAATGCTACATTCCTGTGGGCATTCCACCAATATCAAGCAAGAAGAGCAAATGCTAGGTTAGTGGTACCTACATTTGTGTCCTCATGACTGTGGCCATTGGTCTCCGCCAAATCCTTGGTGCCTTTTAACTGCACATTTTGAGAAAGAAAAAAAAAAAAAAAAAAAAACAACAACAAATAAATAATCAAGCATATATGCTAAATGGGTACCATGCTGTTAACTCTGATTTATCTGAGGTTGCACTTTATACAACTTCTGAGACAAAACAGATGGAGCACATCATTCTAATGAGTCTTACTGAAATCAGTTTGAGACCCATATTTTAGGAAAATTCATGGCTGGCAAAAATTAAATGAGTCTTGGTCATTATTTTTTTAAAAAAGATTAGAAAGCAGTTACATAGGCATAAAATGTACAAAATTGGTTCTTCAGAATAATAAATGATTTCATTTTCTAGTTGTATTACTATTAATTTAAACCCTGCAGTGTTTGCAAATTGCCACTGGCTAAATGATGTTATACCAATGATTATTTGCGAATGATGTATTTTTGGTTATGTTAACATGCTGCAGTGCTATGATACATGTCCTCCTTGAGAACATACTCGAATGACTGACATTGTTTCTGGAAACCTAAAAAAAAAAATGTTGATTTGCTTCCTTTTGTAAAGGAAGAATTGGGGAGATATCTCCTTGGCTGCTGAGGCATTAAAGGAAAAGCTATTTCTCAAATGAGATTTTTAACAGAGAATATTTGAAAACACTCCTCTCTCTACTCTCTCTCAGAAGGCTTAGGCGTAATCAGTTATCGGGAGATTTCTGGAAACCTTTAATTGGCATTTTATCCCAGCCTGGCTCAAAGCACACATTTGGAGGCAGCAAGCAAGGGCAAAGGATGCACATGGCACAGAGCTGTTTGCCGGCATTTTTTCCTGGCTTATCATGCTTAGGAAGCAGCATCTTCTGCATCATCTTTTTCATGCTGAAAATAAAGTGTTTACATAGAAATAAATGCTTAAAAGTTTGAAAAGAAAAAAGTATACCACCAATGAGTTTGCTTCAGAACATTGGTTCTTTCTGGCTATTTGTACATAAGAAAATAAAAGCTTTTCTGTTTTTTAAGGGTAAACACAGACCTTCAACAAGAAGTATATGCTCTTTAAGCCAAGAGATGGGCTTTGCCAAAGAAATGGGGACATGAGAAGCCTGAGCCTGGGGCAGCTGTCTATGGACCCAAGGCTCTTGGACATATTTCCACATCACTGTCACCAAAGGGGAAAAAAACAAAAAACAAAAAACTCTGCCCACTGTTTTTCAGGCTACATCATTGATGCTTTACACTTAAAACAATGTGATATATGTGTGTGTGTGTGTGTGTGGGTGTGTGTGTGTGTGTGCGTAAAAAGAAGAAAGTATGCACTCCAGTGATAGGAATGGCATCTCTTATCAGAGGGTACAAAAGGACTTTCAGAAACTCACTATGCTTTCCTATCTTAAGGTTTTCTTATTGTAGCTGTTCCTCATCTTCCTCAGCCCTCTGCTCATCCCTCCTAGGTCCCGTAACTCGTGCTTCGTGCTTTGAGGAGTTAGAGAGGGCTTCCTCACAAGAAGGCTTTGCTAATGCTAAAGTGGGAAGTAGGGGGCATTGTTTGTGCATTTGCCAGCACAAACATGAACATGACTCTGCTCCCTTTAAGATAACTCCATCCTCCTACTCCATGTTATCATTTCAGGCAACCCTAATTTTTTATGGCATGCACTGGTAGTCCTCTCACGCCTGCCCACTGATGGTGTTCCTGTCCCTGATGTCGTCCCTCAGAAGCATGGAGATGACTCCGCCCTCCTTAAAGCCCTAGCTTTGCTGTTCCTGGGCCTGCTCTCTCTTCTTCTCTCCTCTAGTGGCTCCTCCCCTCCAGACAGGAGAGCTGAATCTCTTTCCTCAGAGGATGCTGGGCTTGAGACCAAGCTGCAGACAGCAGAAGCTGCCACATTTGTAAAAGGGATGTGAAGTCAGAGCCACTGAGGCCTGGAAGGTCCTAGAGAAGCTGTATGCTAGCTCCCAGGAAGGCTGGTAACCTTCTGGAGAACTTAGCGAACAATCTTGCCTTGCCTGGGATGGGGTGGGGGCCACATGATTATAATGTAGACTTTCAGGATTCCTATCAAGTGACAGTCACTGTGAAGAGCAAAATACCAAGTCTTTACAGATAAGTATATCTGTTCATGTGTTGTGTGTGTTTGTGTGTCTGTGTACACACGTGTGTGTACATATAATACCAAGAGCTAGGTCCATACATTCTCACTCTCCAGGAGTCAGGCTGTGCTTAGACCCTGTCTCTGCAAGAAGTGAAAAAGTACTTAGACACACAGTTACTTTATACCAGTCCACAGAAAGCCCTGTAAGGCGATGCTCTTGGGGTTCGAGGTGTGTTTTCAAGGGTATGTCTGTGTGGGTAGGTGGTTTCAGGGAGATAGAAGGAGAGTGCCCACTATGCAAGCCCATCTGCAAGCAGACCAGGTGGGTTCTCTGGTAAAGAGCCTGGTAATGGGAGTGATACTGCATATGGCTACTGCGCATCCCACTAGACTGATTTATTCTTGATGCCTTTGCTTGAAAAAGGCTATTCCATCAGATTTAAAAATCTTTCCTTTCCAGTCCTATTTCCTAGGTCTTTAATGATTTTTGTTGTTCTAAATTTTTGTCGCATTCTCCATTAATTTACTGTAAGTAATCTAAAGAGATGGGTGACGCTTAACCAACACCTCTCTGTGTGTTCTGATCTTTAAAAATACATGCCCTACCAAGAGTATAGCAATGTTTCTTATAAACTTAGAATCTGTTTTTATGACTCAGGCTTGGATTTCAAACCAAAATAAAGGCTTTGAGTCATTTGAAGAGAAATTCACTCCTCCTCGTTCCAATAAGCCCAGGAAGGAGGGAGGGAAGAAGGGAGGCTGGCAAGGGAGACGGGGAGAAGGAGAATCAAAGTTCAGAGCTATGACTGATCAGGAGAAAATTTAGATCAAATCAGTTCCACTTTGCTGGGAGTCCTTTTAATAATCTAACAGAGACCAGGGCAATGGCTTCGGGTCCCTGGACAATGTGAATTTAATCAATAATATTTTTTGGTTAAATCAAACTTATCCAAAACCATGCAGATTTAGCCTTGAATCCAAGTTACTGAATCTAGATTAATCATATAAAGATAATGATTAGTTTCATAAAGTTTTTCATCCCAAACTATAAAAGTTTATAAACTGTGCAATATCTTTACTTGTCCTTTACAAATCATGTATATTTTTTAGGAGAAATACATTTTCTTGATTCCAAACCATTAAAAGATAATAATAACTTGCAAAGCAACTGTGTCACAGCTGACTAGGGTCCAAATCTCCCAACTTCATAGTCTTAGAAATATCTCCCTTGAAGTTATTTATATTAGACAAATGACCTTCTCATAACTCAAACCAAGTGCATGAACAATTTAAAATAAACTAAATATGATGATCCCGAAGGGTTGGGGTAACTATATGTAATTTTCTTCCTTCTAATTATCATTCCTTCTGTTGTTGGCAGAAAATGAGGGCAAGAAGCCAGAAGGCATTTCAGGAGTCCTCCTGGCCTCTTCCATGTAGAAACCCAGCTTCGATTTCACTGTGCTGCCAAGTGATCCATCTTATGCTGCTGTAAGACAATGCTTTCAAATCCACTTATCACTGTCAGGCCACACTTTAGTATCCAAGGAAGCCAGGAGGAAACGATCAGATTTACAAACTTCCTATAAAAGGTTTGTTGCTCGCCGTGGTTAGATAACTACTCTGATGCACAAGGAAGATATTTTTTTAATGTTGCCATGAATCAGTCCTTCTTATTCATGTGTCTGCGGGAGAATCATGTGTTATGCTAAATGCATTTTCCTCACTATTAGGCTTAAGAGGAAACTAACTGCTTGCTTTGAAATATATCTGCATTGCCAGTCTGTGAAAACTTTATCAAAACCCATTCGTCTTCTGGAAGAAACTTTCACACATTGCTGGCAGGCGTGGGTGGTCGAAAAAAGGAAAAAAGTTATGAGAGTGAGAACAGAGATGCCGGGGATGAGATGATAAATCCCACAGGGCAGAGCTGCTGGGAGCATGGGCAGCAGGCCAAACGTGCTGGAGATGGATTTTGGTAATGTGTGCGTGTGTCTTGCGTGAGGGGGTCACGGTAAGTGTTCCAAGTGAGTCTCGAATCAGAGCAATTTCTCACTTACTTGTTCCTGGAGGACTTTGAGCAATGCTTGTGTGTGAGATTGCTCCTCCTTTGCTTGTTCCAGTTCTGACTTTTTGTTATTTAACTCCTCCTGGATGGTTAGCAGTTGCTGTGAAATTAAAAAGAAAAAAAAAAAAAAAAAGGGTAAGTAGCATAGGCCAGGGGACTGTAAGAGCTAAAATAACCACTCAGACACTTAAGATTTTCATATCTGATTTTCAGACTTTCGTCGACTTCTCCTGCTTACTGTAATGAATACTGTGGGTTATGGACTCTTTATTAGGCTGTTAGGGAAACTGCTGGACAGAATTTGACAATGAGGGCACCACTATATTCCTTTGAACAAATTCATATTTATAAAAATAGGTAGAATAATGTTAATGAAAATATTGATAAAAAATTAAATAATAGAAAACAACACAAATAGTCAGCTTGTTCAAGTTTGCGTCATTTTACACCTGACAGTAAAACTAGTTTAAGCGGCAACTCTGGAAAGTGACTTCACCAAGTGTCTGAGACCACAAAACATCCTTTTACTTTCTATTATGACGGTGTTGTTTTATTACATCAGCAGGACTGAAGTCCAAACTGCAATCAATATATCAGCCAAGAAACTGCTGATATAAGCTGCCAAAACACTAAGCTATGGTCTATACTGCTATTTTTAAGCAGAGCTGTGGAAGGGATTTTTGTAAGCCTTGAGCTTTCCTTGCCCTCTCAACTGTAATTCATGTGCAGGCTTACTTCCTCTGTCTACCAAAACCCAGTGCTGTCCAGCACTAATTCTTTGGAACATGGTTGTATGTTAATATAGACACAGGCTGGAGAATACATCCAAGAGCTTCAGGATAAGCCCTGGAAACAGCTATGTCTATTCAAAGCATCTCAACAACAAAGGATGAGTTTGAAGCACATAACAAATGATGCCCTAATGATATGAAAATGGCAGTGCATCCTGGCAGGAAGGGAGCAGTCCCCAGGATCAGTGCTGCTTCTCCAGTGCCTTGACAGGCTGACTGTAGAGGGTGATGCACCCACAGCCCTGCCCCAGTTCTTAGCTACTGAGACCTAAGTAAATATAGAAGTTGGATTTCTGAGCTTAAATCTTCCAACTGGAAGGATTAAATCTTCAAAACTACTAGTTTGGGGGAACAGAAGGACTCAAAAAAACAAAAAGAAAAACCCACACTATACTTTCCCTTGGGCTTTCTGCTCCTTACTGACACTGGATAGAGATTAAGAACTCACTTTTGTCCCTTAGTGTAAACAGTGATTTCCTTGAAATGTCCTAAACTCACTGCCTCCAGCTGCTCATGTCATAATCACATGTGAGATAATACACACATTCCACCTTGGCTCCCTTAATGCTTTATGTGATGTAATTATGTTCGACTGATTCAAGTACAGAAACCAGGGAGGCAGTACTGTACTTTGGCCCCATGACAAGTATCTAAAATGGCTGTTTCCAAACAGTGGAGAATGACTCTGCTCCACCATTTTCATTCATGGCTGGTTACAGGACAGCTCCAAGGGGACATGGTGCTCGGACTTTGATGATGCTGGGTGAATTTTTATGTCATTAGGCAGTTTCAAATTCAATCCTTGAGCCTCCTTTAAAACTGAGTCAAATGAAAGGCAAAAGATTTCCTCAAAGGTAGGAAGGTTATGTTTATTCACTGTAACATTTGGAGTAGAATTATTTAGAAACCACTGATGTCTTAGCAGAAGGGGTGGCTACATTTCAGTGGTGCATCTGTATAATGGAACACATTGTAGACACTAAAACTGAGGTTGCACAAATGTCTCTGTACATAGCAGAAGCTCACTACACACTGCTCTCCACATAAAATGTTCAGGTTATGGAGAGACTTCATTGAATTTTATAAAATATTTTGAAAGAAATATCTGAATATTGTTTCTGGACTACAAGATTATAGATTTTTCAGTAAATTTTTCTTGTTAATCTACTGGTATGTTATAATGAACATATACTGCTTTAGTAATAAGAGAAAAAAGTAAAATGAACTTATGGTTGGGGGAAGGCAAAAGAACTTTGACATAAGTTTCAGTATTTTTACCAATACTCTAAAATAATATATAATGGGAACTCCATTGTCTTCCCTCTTGATGCATTGAAAGGAATACAATAATAGTATGGGATGTCAGCCTCCCTCTTCATCATTTAATCAGGCAGAAAATCAATCAAGAAACAAAGACCCTAAATGAAGTAATAGATCATACAGAGTCTTATACCCCAATAAAAAAGATTATACATGCTTTTCCAGTGCCCATAAAACCAAGAATAGACCATATCTCTGGTTACAAGTTTGTAAAACCAGAAAAAGAAAACTGCAACAACCACAAAGATGAGGAGATTAAACAATGTGCTTTTGAACAATTATTGTATCAATGAGAAAGTTAAAGATAACTTTAAAAATTTATCTGGAAACAAACAAGAATGAAGAGACAAGCTTGAGAACATGTGGAATATGGAAAAAGTAATTCAAAGAGAAAAGTTTTCAGTCATACAAGCACATATCAAAAAATGTTAGATTTCTAACCACACACCTGAAGGAACCAGAAAAAACAATTAAAAGCAAAAATTAACAGTAGGAGAGAAATAAAAATCAGAGCATAACTACATAAAATAAAAAACAATAACATTCAAAAGATCAATGAAACTGAGTTTTTTCTTAAAACAAGCGAAATCAATAGGTCTTTAGCCAAACTGAAAGAAAGAAAACCCTAATAACAAGAATCGGAAATGAAAGAGGTTACTATTATTTCAGAAATAAAAGTCTAAGAGATAACTATGAGCATCTCTATGACAAGAAACATACCCAGAGAACACACACTAATCAAAAAAAGGATCTGCAACCTTATATTCATAGCAGTAGAATTCACAATAGCCAAGACATGGAAACCACCTAATTGTTCATCAACAGATGACTGGATAAAGAAGCTATGGTATATATACTTAACGGAATTCTCTGCAGCTATTTAGACAATGAAATCAGGCCCTTTGCAACAACTTGAATGGAACTGCAGGGGCTCATGTTAAGTGAAACTAGCCAGAAAGAAAAAGGAATTACAGGATGATGTCACTCATATGTGGAATATAAAGAAGCAAACAAATAAGAAAATCTCAACAAAATTCACATAACTAAGATTGTGGCTCCAAGGGTGGGGAGAGAAGGACAGGGAATGAAGGAGTTAACAAGGGGGTGGTAAAGGGCTCTAGAACTCTGGTGGTGGGTGTGGTGTGAACTCAATGTTCTAAAAAGTATACAGCAATGTAAACTAAAAAATATAACAGAGGTCGACTTCCGGATAATGACTCAATAGGACACTTTTGGGTCGTTCTCCACAGACAATGGAAATAACAGAAAAATCACCTATTTTCCTGAGACAAACACCAAGAAACAACCGGCACTTTAACTGGAGACAGAATCACTGAAGGCTAAGAGTGGGTGAGAGCACCCGGTGCGGTTCTTAGCTAAGCGCAGATTTGGATTTGGGATGGAGTTCCGGATGGCGCATGGTGGGGTGTAGGCTAAGGATTTCGGGATCAGCTGCAGACTCAGCGAGAGGTGGGCCCAGTGGGGCTGAGACGCGGAGCCAAGGAGGGCTGACTTGGGAGAGGGTGAAAGGAGAGCCAGTGCATCAGGAGCTGAGCTGGAGCCCACGCAGAGAAATTTCACTGAGCGCAGTCATAACCGGAAACCAGACACATCAAACCCCACTCACAACATTTTAACACCAGAGCCTGGGGTCCGCTGAGTGGAAATTCCACCCACCGCATATCCAACCACTGGGAATCTGCCCACTGGATGTCCCACACCTTGGATTACAGTGAGAAGGCAGTCCCAAACCTCAACGCAACCCACTAGCGTCACCTTGTAGGTGGAGGCGAAACTGCAGCCTGATTGCCAATCTTGGGCAAATCAAACCTACACAACTTCAGGAAAACTGAACCCTCAGGAATATTAACAGAATGCTGAATAGAGCAAAGGCAGAGAGAAATATGCATGAAATGATGGATCTAAACAAAAACCCAAGAGAAAATCAGAATTACAGCAGACGTATATAAATTACCTGATGAGGAATTTAGGGTAACCATGATTAACATACTCATGAGAATCCATATATCAGTAGAGGCAGTGAATGAAAATGTCAGGAAGCAAAGGGAAGAATTAAAACAAGACATCAAACAGGTAAGAGACACGATGGCTAAATTAAAGAATTCAATAGAGGGACTCAACAATAGGATGGATGAAGCTTCCAATACAATCTGTGATTTGAATGATAAGACACAGGAGCTCAATCAAGCAAACCAGCAAAGAAATAAAAAAAATTAAAAAAATTGAAGACAGCATTCAAGACCTCTGGGATAACATCAAAAGGAACAACATTTGCATCATAGGGGACCCAGACAAAGAGAGAGAAAAGGGGGCAGAAACCATATTTGAAAAAATAATAGATGAGAACTTCTGCAATCTGAAGAATGAAGCAAGCCTCTAGATTAAGGAACCTCAAAGAGTTCCTAGTAAAGAAACCCAAACAGAAATACACCTAGACACACCATCATAAAAATGTCAAAAATACAAGAAAAAGAAAGACTGTTAAAAGCAGCCAGAGAAAAACATGTCACATACAGAGGAGCCCCCATAAGATTGTTAGTGGACTTTTCAAATGAAACTCTACAGGCCAGAAGGGAATGGCATAATATATTCTGAATATATATATGCTGAAAGAAAAGGAGTTTCAACCTAGGATACTATATCTGGCAAGATTATTATTCAGAACTGAAGGAATAATAAAAACCTTTTCTGACAAGCAAAAGTTGAAGATGTTCTTCACCACAAAATCAGTTTTGCAAAAAATATTAAAGGATCCCCTATAAAGCATAAAGAAACCACACAGAAAAACAGTAAGATAGCAAATATTAAAAGTGGGGAGGAAGAGAACAAAAATGTGGAATGAATTAGTTAGAATGAATATAAATAATAATATGCTTTCAAATAAAATTAGGTATAAACATAGAACTGTGAATGCTAACTTCAGGGTAACCTCAAAAAAAAAAAAGATAGAAAAAGAAAGAAAACAATAAAAAACTGTCTTCTCATTTCCACTGTTTTCTCTTCTCATGTAGACAATTGCTTCAACAGTCTCTTTAAACATGTTTTTCAAATATATGTATGAATATATACATATATATTCATACATATGTGTGTGTATATATGTAAGTGTTGTTTTGTGAGTGTGTGATATTGTCACATTTCTCATCATATTTACTAAATTTTTTTTAAGATCGATTATGTTAATATGTATCTAATCTATTATTCATTATATTCTGTGCTGTATATCCACTCAATTACACACAATTCACTATCCCAGTGTTCCCGGTGATGGCTATACAGATGAGTTCCAGCTCTCCCTATCCTACAGAAGGCTGCAATGGAACATGCTAATGTATTTTTTTTTTTTTTACATTTTATGTTTTTTTAAAGTAAGCACTTAAAAATTTTCTCAAAATATCTTTAAAAAACACTTAAAATTTTTTTCACAGACAAATTTAATGTGAACTAGGGATGAAAACAACTTTCCCTTTTAATCCTCATTCTACTACACTTAAGTCATCCTTGATAAATCACTAATGTTTTCTAATTGCCAACTAGCTAGCTAGGTTCTGGTCTTCTCATTACGTGCTCTGTCTGGATAGTCCCATTAACACCCATGGCTTCAACTACACGCTTCATGTGATTGTACTCTACTAAGTCAGTTTATAGCTTCTACCTCTTTCCTATTACCCACCGGACCCTTAACATATTGTTCACACTGAACTACCAGTTATCAACCCTCCCATGTATGCCTCTTACTTTAATCCTTGGTAACCTATGTTAAAACCTTAAAATCAGTCCCTGCTCATCTGTCACCTTCATGACCGTGCTGCCTATAGCTCTATTGTCTCTCCATCCCATCCTCACTATCGTGGCTAAGGCAGCCATCTCCTCTCCTCTGCGCCTGCTTGTCCCCTGTCATTCACCCTCCATTCCTGAGAGAACTGGCCATCTAAGAAGTAACATGCTCCTATGCCTATAAAATAAATTTTATCCCCTGAGGATAAAATCCAAACCTCTCACCTTCTCATCCATCCTCAGAAATACCAGGTTCATTCATGATTTTATAACGAGCTCACTACCCAGAATTCTATCTGGTAGATTCTTTAAGCCCCAATACGAGTGTTGCTTTTTGGGCCAGCACCAAATTATAAAATGGCTTTGTGCAATAGAGAGGAGATCCACCATCTGGGTAGATACAAGCCCTCATACTAAGGCACACATCCGGGTGGTGGAGTGCAGGCTTAATTTCATTCCACTTGGCCTTTAGTGCTGGTACCCTTCTTTAGAACAGAACACACAAAACTATATGAAGTGGCCTTGGGCTCTTCCTCAATAAAGATGTCCTCTAATAACTCAAGCAAAGTTAGTTGTTCTAACTCTGTCCTTTCAAAGCACTTAATATGGTTTATTACATTTCAGAGATATCTCCCCAACTACATCCACCAATTCAGGGCCAATAATTAAGTGATATCTAACACACAGTGCTGAATAAATGAATGAGTGCAGAGATGAATGCTTGCTCTGGTTTAACTCTACTTCCTACAGGATTAAGTCTTATAGACCATGATCTAGCAAAATCTCAAAAAAGTCCAAGTGCCTATGCACACACACATAAAAATAACCACCACCACAAAAACTACCTGAGAATCTATCACTGGGTTATTTATTGTTCTAAACATATGAATATATGAAACTTCCAGAGGAACATAACAGTTCCATTTCATATATTTTGATTCATTACTCTGACAGCACCAAATATCCTTCTTAGTCTAAGGGGGCTAAGGAAATTGAATCAATGAATTTATAATTATATAATATCTTCCTCATGTACCACAAAAAAAAAAAAAAAAAGCCCCAAAAACAAAAAACTGCAACTAGAGGAAAAATGAAATCAACACCCCTAGACTGGTTCCTGCTTTCTTCAAAATTAATGCTTTGTTTGTTTACAAAGAAAGCATAAACTTGTGAATCTAATATTTATGTATTCAAAACAGTGGTAATTCAAAAATGCTATTCTTTATTAGACGAGATGACCTATAAAAACAATGAGATAGTCCACAACTAGATAATTTAAATCTTCCTTTCTGGTCTCCTTTTTCATTTGAAATTTATGAGACTGTATAATATTCTTTCTAGTTTGAATTTTTAAGCACCAAAGTGCCTCAATTACAGAAATTCAGTGGCAGCTAGAACTTAATCAGAAGCATCTCTCGGTTGGATTGGCTGACTGCAGCATGATTTTAATTTAACAGTGGAGCGTATGGCATTAAGCAGATGCACTATTACATTTTTTGGTGGTTACAACTGAGTGTGTTCCAATTAGACAATTATCCAGATGCCAATCAAGTGCATACACTCTGGCGGACAATAACAGGTAAATAAATGTCTTACCTGACACATCTTTCTATTTCCAGGCCACTGATTTAATAGGATCATTTGTAATGCTCTTTGGGGAAGTAGACTTCAGTGTGTAATGGGTCTTTCTCTCTGGCAAATTCAAAGAGCATTACAAATGTTATTTGTAGCCCCAGAATAAGTGAGGTCACATTTCCATTTTCATAGATGGGCAAATCATAGGCACACAGGTTAAGTCATGTACCACAGGCCACACTGTCTGGGAGAGACCTACCACATGCACAACTCAATTTTCCTGCTTCAAACCAAGGTCTCTCCCCTGGCAATCACATTGCGCTGTCAGTATGAACGGAAATCAGGATGTGCCAAACTTAAAAATCCTCCTCGCCAGTACTAACCGAGGCTTCCACCACTTTCACTTTAGAGCTAGTCTGTTGGAGATATGCTTTTGCATGTACTTCTGTGAAGAGTGTGGTGTATTTGAGTGTGGTTCCTTTGAAAGGAACCTCTTCCTTTCTTTTTCAGAAACCATTTTGTTACCAAGGTGAAGTTTTTATATAGCTAACAGATTATACGAGGTTAGATTTTGTGAAAGTCACAGTGCAGATAAATACTCTATGGAAAATACACCAGCAATATCTCATGATAAGATGACAGTCACAGAATTGTGTAGTTTCAGGGATCTTTGGGATGTCTGGTGTGTGGGTGCGGGAGGGAGGGAGTGGAGGGTATAAAATAGAGACGGCCTCTAAATAGAAGACTGATTTTGTGTATTCCTCAGTAGTGAAGGTGTGCTCTTTCTAAATTTAGTTTGGTAGTGGGTCAGGTAGATTCATGTCACCAGGTGAATTTATGCCGAGAGCTACTGATACCTACACAAACTTGTATGCACACATTTTTTCTCTCTGCTCCTTGTTTCAGGATGTCCTTAATACTTGGATCTATATGATTAGTTCCTCTGAAACAATTCCAGAATATTTAAGCAATAGCTTGTTCATTCTTTCAATTAGCATTGACCTACGATGTGCATGGTTCTGGGCTAGATAAAAGACACCGAAATCCTGCCCTCCAGATGCCAGATCACAAGGGTAATACTATATATACAGCAGTATTTCAATTACAGAAACTCATAGGCAGACAGAACAGCCTTAATTTAAGATGGCATCGAATACTCTCGTAATGGCTACAACTAGTGTAGCTGCCTTAGAAGACTTTGGAGATAAGCTTAGGCATTCGGAGAATAGGCACAGGGAATCCTTTTTGAATCAGAATTTGTTTTACTTACTAGAAATGAGCTACTGAATATTCATATATAGACGTATGGGAGTTTTTTAACCCAAGGGACACTGATTTAATGTGGTTTTGCTCTTCTGATTTGGTTTTAATAATGTTATTCCATCTCCATAACTATTTACTATAATTCAGAAGCTACAACTAAGAGACCAAAAGGAAGTCCCTTATGGAAATGAAGTCCAAGGACTTCCTGAGAGAACTTTCCACCAAAAGCCATGATGGATAAGACTGTCTGAATGGACAGTTATTTTAATATGTCATCTAAGTCTCAACCCTTCAAACGTATAACATTACCACCTGCACACCTGGCCTCCAATTTGATTTCTCTGTATATTTCAGCCTGCAACTGAACCCTACCTGTAGCCAGAGTTGTAAGAGCCTTGTCACCTTGCGATGCTGTAAGGTAAGAGTATACACCCAACCATTGGTCCCTTCTCTTGCTGAGATCCTCTACCCCTTAATCCTATTTTGGGTTCTACCAACTGACTACAGAACCACTTCCAAAAGTCAGCCTCAGTTCCTGCTGATAAAATCTGTCTGACACTGTTTTCTGTTTAACACTGAATTCTGAGCCAATCCCCGATCAGTAGGGAAAATTTGATATGTGAAAAATCAAGAACACATTATTATAACCTAAGAACAAGGTTTTGCCTAAAGGCAAACACATGTAACAATATTCCAGACAAAGGAGAGAATCCTGGCTTGGGGGAAGGACAGTCATTTACCACTAGGCACTTACAACAGTCACGTTTCTCCTTGGGGGGAAAAAAAAAAAAAAAAAAGATGGAATTGAACTTGCTTGAATTTTCATATCATACAAGGTGGTAAGACTATTCAAGATCTATACGAATTAAAAAATACCTGCATCCACCTGGGGGTGAAAGTGTACATTAATTTATGGCAAGGTACAAGGGTAACCAAGCCTGTGGCCCAGTTTATCAATCCTGGTGCCTCTCTGCCTCTAGCATGGTGACCCCTGGGGGAGAAACATCTCTCCAAGAGAACTCCGCCATTCAGATGACTGATAACAGGAACACTGGATCATAGAAATGAAATTGTGCTCAGAGCCTAATATCCTATTATACCGGGCTATACATATTTAATTCCTTGGGTCTTTCCTCATAAATCAATTCCTTCAGGCCCTTAATCTCATCAATATCTTTTCTGATATTGAATTTTAAATGCCATACTCATTGCTAGGCAGAAAGGCAATCTCTTGCTTATGATGGGATTAGATTTCATTTACAGCCTAGAAGCTTGGAGCTGGCCCTGTTCCCTGACCCTTCTGTTAACATCCTAAAGTCAGCCAGAGCCAAGCAGCCCTAGTGCAGGCCTGACTAGGCTTGCCCGCTGAAAGGTCAAGATCATCAACCCTGGGGTCATGGCTGTCAGTATCCTGGGAGCTTAGGACAGCTCAGGGGGACTGGTGAGAAAGCAGAAGCGTCTGGGTCCTTAAGAGGTTGCATTTAGACACCAGACACTACCACCTTCCTGGGGCAGTAGGCTCTGGCAAGAATTCCCTTTTCTGGACATACTAGTAAGGGCCTAACAGAGGGAGAGTGCATACATCTGAGAAAGCTTTCCCCGGGGGTGGGTACAGGCAGGACACTGCTGGGGAATGATCTCTTGGACAGGGAAATACACAACCCCAGAGAGCAGGAACTTGAAGCACAAAGGATCCAAGTTTCCCTGGCCTACAGCACTGGGATTTCTGCTGTCATACAGAAAAGAAAATACACGAAATCTGTAAGACATGTAAAATTTCCAAAAGGAAGCCGAAACGATTTCTGTAAAATCTCAACAGTGATCTAGAGGTTGGAAAACATGGAACCAAGGAGATGTAGATTTGGGGGCCCATGTGTATAGGCAGTTTGTGGGCAACCAGTGTTAGGGAACCCTTAGAAAAGAAATAAGCAGGTACAATTCTACAAAATTGAACAATAAAATAACTCATGCTCCGTCCATTTTATTATCACTGTACACCAGCAATTCTAAACAAAATTAGTGATAAAACACTCCTTCCTGTTAAAAATCTTGTCGATCTAAAACCTGAATAACTGCTGCCATTATCATTAGGATGTAAACCTATGTATGTAAACTTCTAATTAGTGTATTTTCATTACTTACCCTTTAACGAATGTATTCTTTGTAGAAACTAATTTGGTAAGTGTCCAGTTTCGTAGTTTGCTCCTACCCCTTCACACTCCATGTGCGCACAAGGACTCAGTTACACACATTTTTTGTATTAGAACCATGTGAGTTTGCTTTGGACGGTGTCCCCAACTCATATAGGACTGCATATTTTCTTACATTTCAACAGCAGATTTGAAAAAAAAAAACAATCAAAGTACAGTTATTTCAAAGACTTAGAATCAGCACTTGAGTTACTTCTATTTATTCTACAGGTCCTCTTAAAGAATTTGTATATTTAAAGTTTAAAACAGTGAAATATCATGAGAACAACATGAGCTGTTTTATTTTTGCTTAAGTTTAGTCCATATATGAAATATTTTCATTAAATTTTAATATTAAAAAAATTGAAATATATTATTGAAAAACTGTTAATTTGTTTGCTTAAAGCTAAAGGAAAAGCAAGAAAATTTCACATCAGTGGTACAATTAATAATTGCCTATATTTTTTCTTTGCATATTAAAATTCACTTATTGGGTATTTATTTATATGTAGTTATTATATTCACTCAAATCAGATGATCAAAGTTCAAGCTATTAAATCCACTAAACCAAACTATTGAATGGAGGTGATTTGTTTCCTTTTATTGTACTAAAAAAATTGTTTTAAAGGCATAATTTTGTGTGAATTTCAATACAATAAAGCGTCATTTTTTTCTTAGCCATTACTGTTATTTGTTCTACTCCATGATTATTGCTGAAAATAATTTTGTCATTTAAAAGAGGAAGATGTTTCAAAAAGAATCCTCTCTGAGGGTCACGTTACACTGGAACATCATTGGCAGGCAGCCCTGTATCTGGTCAGGAGAAGAGCATGACCTTGGCCTAAGTGGGCTTTGGGAAGGGGAACTGCTTTATTAGACTTGGTTTTAGAGACCCTTTCCTTTACTTGAGTATCCTCCCGGTAGAGATTTAGGTGAAAGACAGATACTCTTTGGAATTTGTATAATCCTTTGGAGTTACTAGTCATAATACACTATATCCCAAGAAGGTAACACTTACGAAAAGAAATATAGTCAAGGATTGATGAAAAGGCAAAATATAAGCCACAGGATAGCATGTCAAAGGCTAGCTTTCCTCCTGACTTGCTGTGTGACCTTGAACAAGCCACTTTGCTATTCTGGTCTCATGAGGAATGATTTGTCATTTACAAAGTGATACCTCCATTGACTTCTTGATACTGAACACAGGAAAATCACATGCAACCATGGCTTAGATGTCTCTGAAACCTATTTTTTCTTCAGATGATTTTTATAGCGTAATTTTCAGGATAATATTGGCTTCCTGTCTTTCTCTTTCTTTACATGTTAAACAAAATAGAATATCGAGGGACTACAGAACACCCATTAAGTATGTATGGCTTCTTGAATAGCAAAGGGTGTCAAGTTAAATGAAAGTGCTGTTACTATCCTCTTGGCATAAATGCAGAGACTAAGATGCAGCAAGAGACTGCTAATTAAGGTGTGCAGGTAGAAGTGGGGATTAATAGTCAGAAAGGTCTGTGACCTAGCCCTGCTTTAGTCATGCTGGTTGACCAATTTTCAAGCCACAGGACAAGCAAACTTGAATAATCACCAGCCATACAATTCATAAGAGAAGATGTCAAATGCCTTGCTGAAGGAGGAATCTATATCGTTTCATTGACTTTGCAGGTATTCCATTCAAATGATAATCCAGTTTGCTGAAATCTATTTATTCTTACACCCTTTTTTTTTTTTTTTTGCAGTTATATAAGGTGGTCATCACCCCAGCCTCTGGGCACATGTATACCTGTTAATGTGGAAATTTAAAACATTAACATGCATTCCCGCCAGGTCGGCCCGTTTACTCAAACAAGAAACTGATTGAACAGCTGGGTCTTGCACTGTGACCAAAGGCCAACTGAACTTCTTTTTTCCTGCAGGGTTTACAACCTAGTCAGGATCAGAGCTTCTAGGTAGCAAATCCTTTATGGGTCACTTATAACCAAACTCCTGTGGCCATCTTTGAAGGTAGCTCATACAAAGTGATCTGGGCCTTGTTCACTTGAAAGTCAAACCATACTCATTCTAGCATCATTAACTGTAGATACAGCAACTTCGTTAACCGCCTTGATGGCAGTTTTAGGAACAGGTTTTGACTTAATGGCTATGGAATAAGAACATGTGTTGGGGTCTTGAGGGCTTTTAGTTGAATCCTAATGATGAGAAAGTTGTAATGATGTAATGTGTTCGGAGATAAAGAGTAAACATAGCTGAAAGTTTTCTCCCTACATCAGTCACAGAAGTTGAAATACAGAAAACTTTACTGTGGGTTTAGAAGGCTTTTGTTACCTATTCCTATGTTACCTAAATACTGATTAATTACAGAACTTAGGTGAAGTTAATGATTATTAGGTTAACTGTTTCTTTAATACACATTAACCTGTTTAGGATTAGGGGACTCAACATTAAGGACAGAGAGAATTCTTCACGAATTTAGCACCTGAATCTTTAGGGGTCTCTGAAACAAGCCTTGCAAATAAGTGACCAAATTCATCTACCATAGAAGAAGTGTAAAGCAGAGAAAATCTATTATTTCTCCCAAAATCACCAGGTTATTTTAATATACTGAGGTTAGTCTGAAACATCTGGTTTTAGGGGTCTCGGAGTAACTAGAACCTCCCGGAGAGCTCCAATTTTCCCCTGCTTCCTACTCAGGACAAAGCCCTGGGTAGATGCCTCAGGTCAGTCTGCAGCACGTGTAAGAACTATTTCCCCAAAGGACTTTAACCACCTGCAGGTGGCCCTTTGCCCTCTGGGCTGTCTCAAAGTTGTTCTGTCTGTGTGAAGAAAAAGTAACACTAACAGCAGCAGCAGCAGCAGCAGCAGCAGCAGGAAACCTCAACAAATACTGTCATTGTGAAATGTGCCACATATTCTTACTATCTTAAAATAAAATACTGCATTACCCATCTTGCATAGATCTCAAAAGTACAGACAGAAAATTACCATTTTAAATCAATCTTCTCTGATTCAGAAACATTAATATAAGCAGCATTAAAGAACTATGCTGAATTACTCAGACTCTCCACAAGAAATGGTGTCAGCATGGCCACGAATGATAACAGCAAAGAAGCCTCCCACGGTATACAAATTAAGAGAAACTAGAGCTGTAGTTTTATGCTTAACATCAGTTCCAACCTAGTGAGCCAGGAAGCATTCCTCCGGCCTCTAAAATGCCCCACGTCCACCAGCGGCTACGAGCATTTTAACTTTACATGTGGTCAGTCTACCCATAATGTTTTAATGAAAATTTCAATCATATGTTTTGCTGAACTCAGCTTAAAATCCAGCTCCTAACAATGATGGCCTAGAAAAGATCATTACCTGTGATAGCTAGCTGTATTTGCATTCTGTAAGTAGAGGATAATACTAAGATTAGTGTTGATGACTTCTAATTTTTCAAAAAGAAATAAAAAGGAAACCACATTTTTAGGGGCTGCTAGTAGATTTGCACAATATTTTTTTCTTCCAGATAATTATTTGAAAATGTAAATGATGATACAAAGCAAGTGATATAAAGCAGTTACATTCTAGTGCAAGTAATTATATGAGGACTGTGAAGGATTACATTGGAATTACTCTGGGAGGGTTAAAAAAATATCAGTTTTGGCCACTGAGTTCACTATGAATAATCTTTAACCTGATAAGAGAGTTATTTCTGTTATCAAGTTGTTAAAAACTTCATTATTTCCCCCTTTGGTTGTTTGAGTTTTGGGTCATGAAAATATATTACATATCTATGAAAATGATGATATTATTTTGACTTAATTGGTCAATGAGATATATTCATTAACAGATTTTTGTGATGTTGAACTAACACTGCATTCCTGGAATAAATCTCATTGGTGGTTTATAAAATACCAGATTAAATTGACCTTTTAATAGGAATTTAAGTATATATTCATAATCATAATGAGAGTGGCCTATAATTCTCAGCCCTCCTCCTTTTTTTTTTTTATTGTCCTTTTCCTGTTTTGCTTTCAAGTATACTAACTGTATCATTTCACAGGGACTTATTTTCCTCTCTTTATTCTCAGAATAGAACATTTGTAAAAGATATATAAAATACGTATATATACATATATATGTAAAAGATATATTTTAAGGAATATAAAATATTCCTTAAAGTTTGGTAGAATTTGTCTGTCAATTCATTCTGAGTCTGCTGCTTTGATGTCAGATTTTAATCTACTAATTTAATTTTAATAAGTGATATCATTCAGGCTTTCCATTTCTTCCTGATTTAATTTTGATAAGCTTTTACTGCTATAAAATTTGTCTCTATCAACTATGTTTAAAAATTTATTATAAAGCTATTACTGATTTTCTCGTATCTGTTTCATCTCTGTTGTATCTGTAGTTATATATTTTAATTGTTACGACTGAGTATTAGATTCTTCTCTTGTGATCAATGTTGCTAAAGACTTTCCATTTTATTAGTATTTTCAAATAAACAGCATTTGGCTTTGTCAATTTTGACTTTATGGCTATTTCAGTAATTTCCATCTTACATTTTTTAATAAGAGTTGAATGTTTACTTCTATTTTCACTTTTTTTCTTATAAAATACATTTAAAGTTTAAAATGTGCCCTCCCATTTTGGAATTAGCTGCATCCCACTGGTTTGATTATGTTACATTTTAATTACCAATTACTTCTCTGTTTAAAAATTACGATTCTGATTTCTTTTTGAACCTGTGAGGTTAGCTGCGTTTTTTTAAATTTTCAAATATATAGAATTTATTTCAGTTAACCTTTTGTGACACTAATTTCTAACAACTTTGTTGTGGTCAGAAGATATGATAACACTCCTTTAAAATTTGGTGGACTTTAAGGTCTAGCAGGGGATTAATTTTTGTACACATTCCAGTGTATATATACCAATATACAGCCTTCTGTACTGTCCTGTGGATCAGCTTACAGGCTCTGAGTCCAGAGGAAGTGCTCTGACCGCACTCGTCGGGGAGGACAGCAGAAGGACTGCAAGAGCAGCGCTGCTTGGAAAAATGTCCTTATTCCCTGACATCCTCTAGGAACTTTCTCTACAGAGTGGGGCTGGCATGTTCCCATTTTTCTTTTAAGTCGAAGTTTGTGCTACAATCTCACTTACAACATTAGGAAAACAATCGGGGTGAAATTTTAAGCACTGGATCTACCCTTTCCAAGCTTTGGTTCCCAGGATGAACTTGGTACAAGTAAAAAGGTCCTTTCCCAGGACTCATTAAGGCACTTAAAGCATTTGAATAGCAGAAAGGTGTCTGGACAGACATTTGTGATGGCGTAGACACTCACATGAGTGAAAGCACTGGGGCTGATGTCCCAAGGCTGCGTTATTCTCTCAGAGCCCTAGCCTCACTCTCTGCACTGGCCGCAGCCAGAGACCAGTAAGCAACCAGTCTTTGACACCAGCAGAGAGCCCTTGTGACTTCTCAGGACAGAATGACTCGACAAGTCCTTATACTTCAGCGAAGACATCTTAGAAAGCTACTTCCGCTTAGTAGCTGAGATGATTAATTTGAGCACAAGAAAGGACAGCATCGGAGACTGAGAATCAAGGAAGCTGGTTCAGTTTTCAGTCACTGGGAACAGAATGTGTGTGGTGACTCGACACTTGGTTTCTTCCTCATTCAGTTATTGGGACAGTTGTTGAAGATGAATGTAAGTCAGAAAAGACAGATCCACAGGTGCCAGAAGCAGTTTCAACTCCAGTGTCAGAAGGAAAAAAAAGCGAACATTTATTTGACATGTGTGGGGAGTGTGCATATCTCAGCTCATTTGTCAGCGGCGGGGTGGGTAGGAGAGAGATGTAAATGAATGTAAAAGTTAAAGACTCTCAAGATGCAAGTGAGTATATGGAGGCAGAGTGAGGACCTGAGTACCAGGAACCAGGAGTCCTGGCAAGCTGGCAGTGGGGAGTGAGTCTGGAGGGTGGGTAACGGTTAATGCAGTGACTTGACTGATTTGATTAGAACTAGGAAATAAGTAGGCCACACTGGGACCTCATTGATGTTCCTCCTGGTCTTGAGAGTCTGTGTTTCGCAGTTCCCTTGTTATAAGAAAAGTGGTAAAATGGAGACTACATTGTCTGAATTTTATATGTAAGGAGACTTTCCACTGTCATTACATTCTACCTTGCTTGTTTACTGTGAACAGACCATGTAGTCAAAGCAAAGCATGGATTTCACGTGGGAAATGACCAGCAAATTGTGGATTTAAAATCAAGCAAGTCAGTATCTGTGGGGCAGAAAAGCTGACAGAAGAGATCAGTCTTATCAGCTAAGACCCACAGGTCCATTAGAGGAGTCAGACCCAGGAGCACTCCTGAAGTGACCTGGAGATTTTCCGAAGTCAACCTGAGCTCAGAGTATCAGATTAGAGTTTCACTACATCATGACCTCCTTTCTCCCTTCTCCCCATATGATAAATAGGATTACTGTGTGTGATTACATGGTAAAGAGAAACTCAGCATGACAGCTCTTTTATGAATGTTACAGTTAGGGCATCACCAACACCTTCCTGAAATAAATTGTTAGTAACAATGAAGATAAACACAAATCACTGGGGAAGAAATACAAACATAGAAGAGAAGACAAGGTACATAGAGAATTTAGTGGAAGACAAAATTGTAGAGTGCCTTTAAATGACTGAAAGCATCTTTAAATAATTGAGATATCTGTAATGCACTGGTTCAGGAAATGACTTACTCCGGAGAAAATGTAAATTATGGATGAAAATGTGCATCTTGTAACAATACCACGGCTGAGAGTCCCCATGCTTGCCAATGAAACTCCTTGACTGGGATACCTGAGTAATCCCTGGCTTAAATTAAGGTGGTGGAAAACATAACAATGGAATGTGTATAGATGGAGAGACAGAGAATAAATTAAGGGAACAGAAGGAAGAAGAAAAAAAACAGTAATAAAGATTTGGAAAACCACTTTGCTCGTCATTCATTTATAAGCACTATTTGTAACAGCTATTCCTTGGAAACCTACAACTAGAGCTCAAATATACTTTCTCCTTTTTTATCTGCCCTAGTACTTCCAGAAAATAAAGGTGTTCTGTCATGTGTGTGTGTGTGTGTGTGTGTGTGTGTGTGTGTGTGTGTGTGCGTATGTTTGTGTGTGTGTGCACGCGCACCAGAGACAGAAAAATACAGATACAGCTACAGAAAAGGAACAAAAAGCAGAAGACTGGCTGGAGAGGTCATCACCAAATTGAGGAGGCAGTTGCATCAAGACAAGAATTCATGAGGTAGTGTCTTTTCAGCAATCACATGGAATGAAACGGATCATTTATAAAGTGAGGGCCAGATTGGGCACTAACTTTGTTTAAGCTTCCCTTGATGAATATTCAAGGTACTTTGTTAAACTGAGGAGAAAAAACAGTTTTTAACTAACATCTTGGAACTGAATTCCCAATTCCACACTTTGGTTACAATTCCAGAAACTTTAACCTTACTAAGTTTGGTTCTGTTACTGGCCAATATTTAAAACCGGTTAGCACTACATGTTCATGTAGACATAGAGAAAAAGACTGGAAGGAAAGATGTCATGGTGGCTATGTCACGTGTAAGATTTCTTTTTCTTTTTATATCTGTCTTTTGTTTCTGAGTGTTCTGTGTTGAGCATATATATATTCTTTTGTAACAGAAAATGAAACAAAATTTAAATGGCAAATGTAGACCCAGAAAAACTGCAACTCCCACCGATGCTTCTCTTCTGTTTATTCTCCTATCAAGAGAGAGGGTCCCCCCACTCCCCACCTGTCTCATTCTTCTCCTTTCTTTGTTTCTAGGTGGTATTCTTTTGCCCCAACACGTCTCCCTGCTTTCTCTTTGCAGCCTTCATTTCTGATGAGCAGGAAATTGGTTGGTCTTCCCAGTTCTCATGCTTTTCTCCTAACCAGCTGCACAGAGAAAGCCCTGGAGCACGATTCCCTCCCAAGTGCAGCCCAATCTGAGAGATGGATAATTACATCAGCCTAGCTGGGAGGGCGACTCCTGCCTTATGGGGGTGGCAGTGTGTGCCCTCCAGGTTTAGGGCTCCAGCTTGGGCGAAGCTGCTTCTTTGCACTGACAGGCTATAAAGCAATGAAGTCAAGGACAGACCACAGGATTCATTTTAGCCTCTGTGGTTGGAGGAAGAGATGACAATAGTCAAACAGAGTAAAAGGCCAGTATGTGCCTGGAGCAAAAGCCCATTTTGATTTACTACATTTAAGAAAAGATCCATTTCACTATAAATCCGGTACTCTTGGTGTGATATGGCCTCTAAGCCAGAAGGCAATTTCAAAAAAAACGGTGGGGGAGGAAAAGGTCATTCAAAGGTCACCCAGCGCCCCTGGCTGTGGTCTGGGAGCGTTCCTTACCCTGGGAATGACTGCAAATCTATGGTGTCAGTGTTTCCCATTGCAGATGTCTGAGAAAGCAGCAAAAAGTAGAAGCCAAATGATTTTAATGGTTTGCAAGGCAACCTCATTATTTCTCTCTCTGGCTCTTATGCCTATTCGTCTGATAGCCTCATTACTTTTAGAAGGGATGATTACTAATGAGGATGCATTTGATGATCAAATTAATTAATGGAAGAGCAAGATAACTAATGATAAGATGAAGACTCCCATAGTTAATTTTATTAGGGCTTCTCTTTCCCTTCCCAGAAGTGAAGAGATTTATTTTCACAGTGCAAATTTAATAAATAAAAGTCAATATATGTCATTTTCTTTTTGCTAACTTCTTGTGCTGCTAATGTAAAGTCTACATTCAGGGATTTGACTGAGTCAGAAAACAGGCAGTGGGGTTTTGCAAGTAATCTTTCTGGCAGTGAAGAACAGGAAGCGTGTCCTAGTTGTCTGCTCCAGGGCCTCTGGCAGCTCTGAAACACCACTTCCTGAGTCTGTGCTAGACTCAGGGGACCACGGGTGAACCCAGGGGCTGTGGTCAGACAGACCTGGGTTGGAATTCTGCCTCTGCCACGTGCATGTGTTATTCTCGGCAAGCCACTAGTCATCTCTAGGCCTCAGTTTCTCACCCGTAACACTGAGCAGGAGTATGAGCACAATCACGTGAAAGGGGCTTTTTGAGTTAATGTTGGACACTGGGTCCCCTGCTGAAGGGATGTTGGGACAACAGCACAGGCCCCGCTCTCAGGAAACTCAGATCTGGATTTGTGCAGATTCACTCTGCAAACCTGACCCATCTCTTCATCCTCTGCAAGTGTTCACATTTACAGCTGGAATGTGGCAATCGCAGTTTGGTACTGTATCAGAGCTTTTCAAAATGTGTTCACGTGTGTTACCTGGTTTTATTGCAACAGACTCTGATTGAGGCTGGCGGGAACCATTCTCTTGATGGAGACTGAGGTTGGGACAGGCTGACTTTCCAGCAGTCAAACTGGAGCCACTTAGCCTTCTACTGGTTCAAGGTTTTCTTCTTTTTTTTCTTTTTTGGTGGAAAAAGCTTGACACATCTCAGGTGGCATGAAGGCAACTTAGTTTCCTCCTTATAATGTGGTCTCAGCCCAGTGAAAAACAGTAAGGTACCCTATGGTCCATCCTTGTTTGAAATTACTAGAAAACTAAGGGAGGTTTCCTATTATCTTTCCCCTGCAGTCTTTGTATGTTGTACAGAGTCAAATGGGAATGTGCTTTAAAAACTCCCAAACCCCTTAGCAGATGTCAGGTGTGATTATTTCAAGAGGTAGGGCTTTGCAATGTAAAGTCCTGGGCCAAGCATTGGAGAAGTGGTTTCTATTTCTGCTTCCAAATGTGCCCAACAATTCCTTTAGGAGTCTCACACTAAAGTCGGAAACATGCCATCTTCAGATGTGCCAGGGAATGCAATCTGAAAATGCTAGAAAATACACATGCTGCCAGCAGGAACCCTACAAATGACTCTTAGCAGCCTAATGAGAGGTGCCTCTGAATTATAAATGAGGATCAGCATCACTGTTCTGTGGGCTGCTGTTGTAATACACCATCCCAAGGCTCTTGGCTGAAGAATGGCTGGAAGATCAAATTACAAACACTGGGGTAGTTCAGTGAAATGAAAGGAAGACTGTGGTGGACTCAAAATTTGGCAGCTGTTGTGAGCCTTGATTGCTCAGACCTTGCCACGGAATCTGAGAGATGTACCTGTTTTGTGATTTTTCTGATTCTAATAAAATGTCAAAGACATTTAGTAGTGAGGAGACTAAAACTGAAACCTCTCGTCTCTCAGAACTGCTGTCATGTGGACGCCCACTATGACATACAGAACTAAGGACCGTGGAGGACAGCCCCACAGGTTAAGGAGAAACTCCTGTTCTTCTAATCCTCTGCCCTTCCCTTAATCAAAGAAGGCATCTACTACCCTCTGAGACTTCACCCTTCTCCTAATCCAGAAATGGTCTTTCGTCCCCATTCTCTAGATGAATATAGAAAGGGGAATTATTTGTCTTTACTTTAAGAGTGAGGATGAGTCATTCCTCCTTGCCACATGGTCGTGACTCCTTCCTCTCTCCTATGAGACCCCAGGTCCCTTTGCCATACCTCAGCCCAGGACAGAAATGTGGGTCTGCCCCAGTTACCTCACAATTTACCACCATGCAAAGTCTCCTTATATATGTTCTTAAATTTGGGCTTTTCTCTTATCAATCATGCTTAATGTTAATTTGTTTGTCCAGTCTGTGAAAAACCACAGAGAAATGGGGGAACTTCTTCTTTGACCCCCACAGAGGAAATATAGAAAATGTCTTGTGAGTTGTTTTCTATTCAGAAAGAAACTTCATCTGGGCAGTTGAAAGAGAACCAATTAAAATATGGGGTATATTTCTGTAGCTGTAGCTTATAAACATTCCAGATTTTTATGTGTGTGAATTTGCATTTACACACATACAAATTTTGAACTTTTTAAAACTAAAGATTTTACGATTTGCATATGAAACTCTAAAAGAAAGTTCCTTTCTCTACCCTGTAATCATATGATTTGATTGCCCTGTCCAGTGATACTGAATTATTTTATACACTGATGTATAATGTTTTACATATTAAAAATATTATGACATTGCTATCTGCTTCTTCTTGAATGAATAAACAGACAGGTTGTCACGTCTGTGCCATTGTTACTTTCCAACTGAATGGTTTTGATGTTCGTGGATCCTACTTAGAAGGAAGATCCTATTAGGATACTGCAGCTTAATTTCAAAACTAATCAATCTTTACTTTTTCATATTCTATATCTAGTTCATGCATCTAAACACTTCACAGAAGTCTTATAATTTGTCATTATAAAAGTGTTGAATTGTGTCTTTTAGAGAATTTTGCCCTTTTTCATGTTCCTCCATGTTTGTGTTGTTTCCCTTTTTTAAACTGTAGACAGTTATAGAGAAACACAGTTATACATGCAGACAAGTCAGTCCCATGTCAGCTGTTATCTCTGCACATTCTTCTCAGCCCTGTTTGAAACATCTTCCACTCTTCCACTCTGCATACCCATTTGAGTTTAGGTTAGGTTAGTCCTCCTCAATACCATGAATTCCTTGTCTCCTTCTCTTTTCAGACCCCCACAATAGAGTGGGAAAAAGTTAGCTATTTCTCACTTCTCTATCATTAGTACATATCTCAGCCTCTTCATGTTGAAAGAGACAAAATGGGGCGGGGTGAAGCTGAAAAACAGGATTGACATTAAAATGAAAATACCTGCACAGCACTTAAAGGAACAGATTGAGGGCTGAAGCTGAAAAGCAGAAAAGAGGTAAAACAAATGAACACAGAGAGAATGGTCAGATAGGAAAAGGGCAATCAGTAGGACTGTTGCCCAGTAACAGGCCTATATAAGTTGGGGTTTTCTTACCAGGTGCCTCCTCTGTCCTTTCTTTCAAAGAGGATGGCCTTCTCTGACTCTTGAGAGCACTTTTTTCCTTTTTTTTTCTTTCTTCAATAAAACCTTTCTTATTCATTAACACTCTGAGTGGCCCTGAAATGCCTTTTGGAGACTTAAATTCAAGAACCTCATATATAGGTGAAGAAGGCCCAGGAAGGTGAGAGAAGGAACCAGGACCCAGACTGGGGATGCTGCTGTTCCCCTCTGCCCCGGGGTTTCCAGGGAGTTCCACTGAAACCAAGGCTGCGAAACCTGAGGCCCATGCTCGGCTTCCCTCCCCATTCCTCTGCCAGCCTCCAGTACTGCTGGAAGTGTTTCATCTACACCTCATACAAACGTCACCCTTTCCTATCTTCCCTTTGCTTCTCTTTAAAGTCCTAACGTGTAGATGCCTCCTCGTCCTGCAACAGCTCTTGACTCCAAACTAAGCTGCCTTAGTTCATGATCCTTCCTCTTAGACATGGGTCAAACATGCATGCTGTTCTCTTCCCTATAGGTTTCTGGACAGCAGAGTAATTCACAATACTCTTCTGCCATCCATACCCCACACCAGTACCCAAACTAACCATGAATTCATCATGAATTTCTGAAACAGGCTCCTGCTCAATATGTCAGATGCATTACATGTGTTTACTTTTTGCTTTTCCTTCCTCCAGAGACTTAATTAAAATGTCTGCCAATGAATAAGTTTAAAAGAGCAAAGAGAAGGGGAAGGAAGTTTCAGGGAGTTCTTCATGTATGACAGTCTCTGACATTTGTGGGATCCTCAGTGGAATGAAGCCTGACAATCATCCAGACACCTCAGGGGAGAAGGACAGTGTAGGGGAGACGTGGACTCAGCAATGAGCAAACCCTTCACAGCTTCCTAGAAAGTACCCTCAAGCTCTTTACATCAAAATATAAGCAGAATGACTACTAGCAAGCATCACCTCACTGGAGAAGAACTCTGTAGCATGAAAGAGACAAGCTGAGACACAAAAACCAAGCACCCATTCCTGGAATAAATAGACATGATTCAGGAACCAAGATAAATGTAAAAATTCTTGTTAGTAGTCTCAACAAGATTTGAGAAGATACTATAATCATGAAAGAAGAAAAAGATTACATGAAAGGGTACTAATCAAAGACCAAAAATAAGATTTGAAAATAAAAATATTATGAACTAGAAACTTCAATGAAAAGGATAAAAGATGAAGTTAAAACAGATAATATGAGAAAAAGGATAATGGACACAAGAGACTCCATCTAGTAGGACCCTTATTTGACAGGAGTATGTCAGAAGGAAAAGGAACAGAGGAAAGAAAGGAAGAAAGTATCAGGAGAACAGAGAGACTCCTGTTACAGCTCTGTGTTCTTTGCCTGTAGCCTCTCTCCCAAGTTCATAGCACTCCTTTGAAGTCCTCTGGGAGAGTCCGCCTGCAGGGATTTTGAGGATTTTCATAACTGTTAAGGGTTAGCATTTTTCTTTAGAAATTCCTTAAAAGTCCTCTAAAAGTTTCTCGGCCATGCTCATTTTACCTGTCTGTCTCTGACACTTTATGATGATCGAAAACGTGACCATCCCCACCATAGCCACCGAAATCAGTACTCTCAGCACCATGGCCAGCTGCCTTGATACTTACAGCCCTTCCTCCTTACATCGCGGTTCACTTATCCCGGCTTCACTGTATCGCATGCTTTTAAATATATGTCTATACATATATCTAATTCTGCGTCATGGAATTTTCACTATATCGTGGGATTTTGCAGTATACGCATACTTCACCAGGGATTACCCACATAGAATTTTAAATGTGGTTAAAATTATGTAGGTTTAAGAGTGTAGAGAGTGTTTATAAGAGTGTGGGAAAGGTTAATAAGAATGTGGGAAGGGTTTATAAAGCCTTAAAAGATATATAAATAATAAAATAAATTATAACACCGCTACTTCGTAGATTTTCACCTATCGCAGGGGTCTCTGGAACGTAACTCCCCCGACAGGTGCGGGATTAAGGTATCTTGACTCACGGTGTCTACATCACGCTTCGTGACTTGGGAATTTGGAAGAGATGCTGAGCGCACAAATTTTTCAGTGTCTCTTCAAAAAGTATTTTACTATGCAATTGAGTAGTTTAGAGATTTCAGAAGCCATGATTAACTGGTCAGATGAACTCCCCGATGTTCTCATTTCAACAGTTTCATTTCTTCCTTAATATAGATCCCAAAGACCAGTTCTTGACTAACATTTGGCAAAGCAAGCTGGAATTACTTTATATTTTAGGTACTTTCTCTGTCTTATTCTATAATATTAAATTAGTCAGGATTCACAATATATATACAGGACATATGCACGTATGTCCCTCATGAACATAATAAAAGGAAAACACTTGGAACTTAATTTCTAAAATGGTGTTTGATCATAATGACCCTCTTTTCCCCAATTTTTGTTTCTAATCTACCCTTGATGAAAGTTGTCAAGATACTTGACTGGCCCTAGTTGTTCCTCATATCAAGCCACTGCTCTGCATGGGCCAATGGTTTATTCCGAGACATCTGGTCTTCAGGCCACATTTACTAACGCTATTAAAAAGCAGCAGCTTAAAGTATTTATGAGGGAGCTGTCTGACATGATCATCATTAGTCACACACAGTTTTATGATCAGTAGCTTATATTGGTATCCTGTTTTTATTTGAATATTTATCACTGCTGTCAATATGATTTACACCAGACTTCAAAAAGAATTCTCATTTTTAAATTGGTTGTTTCAAAATATGACATATTTTGATCCATCTTCATGAATGAAAATATAAATATTGTTTAACTTTGCATGTGGCTAAAACCATAATGAGAGGGCACTATACACTTACTTCAGTGGCTATAAAAGACAAAACAAAACAAAATAAACTGACCATACCAAGTGCTGAGTGAAAGGACATAGAACAGCTGGAATTGTCACAGTCTCCTGGGACTGCATAATGGTGCTGACACTTTGGAAACAGGCAATTTCTTAAAACTTAAACACACTAATCATCTAACTCAGAAATCTACTCCTAGCTATTTAGCTAAGTGAAATGAAAAGTGATGTCCAAACAAAAAGCCTAAAAGTGAATGTTTAGAGCAGACTTTTTAATATTTACCCCCAACCAGAAAACTACCCAAATGTCTATTGACTTGTGACTAGACGGTTCTTCCTTACAAGGGAAAACTATTCAGCATAAAAAGGAATAAACAACTGATATATACAGCCACATGAATGAATCTCAAATTCATTAAACTATATAAAAGACCCAGACTCAAAAGTTTGCACAGTGTACAATTTCACTTACAGATGTTATGGAAAAGGCAAAATATTAAGGGTAGAAAATAAATTAGTGATTTCTGAGATCAGGATGACTAAAAATCACGAATTTTGGAGGGTTGAGGAAACTATTGTGTGAACTAATTGTGGTACACTGGCGGCTCCATGTGTGTATGAATCTTTCAAAATGCACAGACCTGTACTTCTCAATACAGCATTTTTGTTGTATGTAAATTTTAGCTCAAAAAAACTAATGTAACCATTCAGTATTTCTGACTATGAAAACCATCGTCTGAAGATGAATAAGAGTTGAACATGCATATATTCTGTCCGTGTGTACCTAAAGATACAGGCGAAGCTGACAAATTCATTGTCACTGCTACAGAGACAGGTTAACTTCAGTGCTAGCTTGAGACCAAGTGAAGGCTACTGGGTAACCGCAGATACAAGTTATTACTTCCTTTTGTGCGAAACATCTAATATTAAGTTGCGACTCATATGAAATCTAGGGATCAACTCAGACACAACCACACAAAGTCACCCAAGGGTTTTTCACTTTTAGGAACCCTGCCCATACCCATAATGATTTGTTCATGAACAAATCATGTGATGTCAGTAAACATGTCCTCAAGAGATTAAAAGGTTAAAAACTTTTTGACTGAACTTGAAGATAATTCTAAAAATTATATACTAGTTCTAAGATGGTTAAGATTATTTTGTGTGTTACAAAAATATTTTCTGTCAGATGGATTGTTAAAACAATGTTATGTGGGAGGATAACACCCCTTCTTCTCTCTGTTGACTCTCCCATAAAGTCATAATTTGCTTATTTATGGAGTGAATAGTGAGAAAATTGAGAGTAGATTTTAAAATCAGAAGAATTCTTTGTGGTAGGATTCAAATGAGCAAGTTGGGGTAATATATTCAAAATGATGTTAAGGTAAAAATGGACTATTAAATATATAGATAGATAGATAGATAGATAGATAGATAGATACGCAAATATATTTTAAACTTATGTTAAAACTACAAAGATGGCCAGTAACAATTATAATCATAACTGCTAGCACTGAGTGCATTTCCCATGTGCTAAAGAGGCGTTGCACATACCTCCAGGGTGCTGGCATGCACCACTGCTAGACTTGTTTCTCACGACCCAAGAATCCCAAAGAGCCCAGGGAGCCCCACAGGCTCCACGCTGCTCTTGCCTCTGTATGTCTCTTGGTCACTCCTCCATTTAACAAACACATTGTGACTATCAACTACGTGTCTGATACGGAGTTGCATACCTCCCCCATTTAGTTTTATGTGGAAGTCCTAACTCATACATCTCAGAGTATAACTTTGGGAATAGGAATCATTGCAGATATAATTAGATAAGATGAGGCCATACTCCAGTGGTATGGGCCCCCGTAATGCTGTACAAATTGTGTACAGATAAAAAGTGAAGATGAAGGTAGAAAGCAGGCTGTGTCTCCAAGCAAAGGAGAGCCAACAACTGCAGAAAGTCACAGATGCTGGGGGAGAGATGTGGAATGGATGCTCCTGCAGCCTGCACAGTCTTCTCGCCCTTCTCGCCTTCAGAACTGCGAGACGATCAATTTCTATTGTTTCAACCAAACCAAGACAAATACCAAAATAAATTCCCACAAAACAAAACCCAGAAACTAAAACACATTTTTTACTGACAATGAGATTCTGTAAATGTCTGACAAATTGCGATAATCAAGTACATCCCTCCAGGAGTTGTCGGTCAGTTGGCGATGTGTAACACTGCTCCCGTTCAGACCAGGATTGTGCCCCCCAGTGCCCCTGCTGGCACCCCAGTAATCTTTTCCCTGACAGCCATTCACCCTTGCCTCCTCAGACTTGAGATTTGGATCTTCAGCCACTTTAAAGGATCGATTTACTTTTAAAGCAACTAGGATAATCTTTTCTGGAGGAAAAGATTAGCCTAATGCATGAGGTGTGACATAGCTTGTGAGCGAGGCCTGGTGGCATGGTCTTTGGGGAGACTGACAGACTCTCACCCGGTGCTGGGGCATATGGACACACCCCCCAAGAGCTTCGCACAACAGCTGTTACACCGATTTCCAGATTTCCAAGTTCGAGGACCTGAGCAATGACTGTAATGACATTTTCCTGGCTGGCTCTGACCTCTGAATCTCACTGATTTGTCTAACATACACTGTGAACATCAACTAGGAGGACTCAAAGCCAAGTCTCAAAAATTGTTTTAAAATAGCAGGTGATGTTTAAGACATAATTCCTATGACGTGGTCATTAGCTTGTTAATGTCCAAAACGGTACTGCTGTTTTACATTCCTTCCTCTCAGTTGTTTTCCCTGCTTGGCTAATGTTTCTGCAGCAGTTACCTCTAACAATTAAGACACTTTTGCATGATACTAATCTAATAGAGTAATCAGTATGGATAGGAAGATATTAAAATATCTTACTTATTATATATTTTAATTTACCATCACCCTTGTTTAAATAAAAACAATCCCTTTTTCCAGAAAAGTGTTAGATTAATATATCCAGAAGGATAATAAGAATACCCATGTATGATGATAATGTACAGTCTACCATTCTAAGATAACTCAAAGGCCCAACCACCTTAAATATATTTCCTTATCAATTCATGTTTTTAGATATAAATCTGGCTATTGATCTTTGCTTCTATTCCTCTACTGCCAGAGCTTTGATTTTCTCCTCTGTTCCACCTCTCATTTTCCACAGTCCACCTTACTTCTCCTTCTTCCAAATCCCACAATTTCTGTCTCTAACAATGTCCAGAAAAACACAACTCTGACATTGGTGTGGCAGGTTGAAGTCTGGCAATCTTCAACCAAACCACAGAGCCTAAAGCATTGTTTCTAAGGTTTTCTCTTCCCCCAAATCCTGGTGCTCCATCAATCCATCAACAAACATTTCTTAAGCATAGGGATGTGTTCAGAGAACCTGACTAGATCCTAGGTACAATCTGGAAGAAGTGTAAACAATATTGTTTACATTTCCACTGAGTTTGAAAACAAGCAGGCTCATCATGCCTTTAATTTAAAAATCAGCGGACATGCTTTTAATTTAAAAATGCTATGACTGTGTCACAATCAGCAAGGGTTTCCTTTCAGTTTGCTATGAGGCTCCATTTCATGCACAAACCTTTGCATCTCCTAAACTCTATTTCCTACCTCAAGGGTAGATTTCTTCAGCATACTTCTTTCACGTGGATTTGTCCAGATTTGACCCTTCCATAAACCATCATTACACTCTCTTTTCCTAGCAACTTTGCTGTGGGCTTACTTCTTCTCCTTCACCTTTACTGGCAAATGGCTGCCACTTCATTTCCATGTAGCACACACACCCCACTTTCTCTCAGGAATCCACCACCTGGGCCGGTACCTGCTGCATGCCTTGCATCGTTTGCTGCAGGAACTGCAGCTGCTGGTCCTTGGTGAGGTTTTCTTCTGTTCGGAAAAGCTGTTCTTTTTCTTGTTTCAGTAGCTCCACCTCATTCCTGTAGGCGTCCAGCTGCCAGCGGAGACTGTCGTTCTCCTCTTTGAGGGCATAGGCCTGAGCAGCCAGGGCTGAGGACAAACACAACGGGGCCAATGAGTTTCCTTCTCAGATGGAGGAATCTTCTGTGGGAAGGGGAGAATCTCAATCAAATGCTTAGTGTTCACACCAGCTCAGAAACTAAACCCAGTGCCTTATTCTGGGTTCTATTTTGCAGTTACTGGGCCTCCTTTCTTTAGGAGTTTTTCTCTCTGCTGTTTGTCTATCCGACACATGAATGTTTCTTGTGGCCAGAGGATAAATTGCCTCCAAATTTTTGTCTCCTGACCTCTCCCCCAGTCCTAGGCCCTCTCTCAGAAATCATTGTGTATTGCTAGGTGTGAGGGCATTTGGAATTCCTGTCAACATGCAGTCTTCCCTATTATTGTTTCTCCTTTTCTGTAGGGCTGCTTAGCTCCTTGGCACAGCACTTTCTTTCAGATAATCAGCAGTGCCACAGGTTGAGGCATGCGACAGTGTCCCGGGGGAGCCAGGGATTGGTATGCACTCTGCTCCTCCCGCTCCACTGCTGGGACAAATTGCACAGATTGTTTTCTCTAACTCCTATCAGAATGGTAACCTAGTTCCATTTGTTTCACCAACAGATTAAAACTCCCTTTTTTACCCTCATTGGCTGGGAGTTTAACACTCCCTCCTGAAACCTAAAATTCTCTGTGTGCATTCAGTCCTCACATCTCCATCTCACTGAGAAACTGAGATCTCAAACTCAGTCTTAGACATTGGGAGGTTTCGGAACAACTGAAACTCGATGAAGGGGAAGAGTGGAAGCTACAAAATGGAGGCGAGGGAATCATCCTTTTCCCTAGTTTCCAGCCTTAGTTTAGTGGTGTCTCTAACAATAGCAAGAGTCTGCTGAGACCACCATGTCAGAGACACTGATTGGCCTTCCTATGAACCAACTCACTCCTCCCCCATCAAGTCTGAGATGCAGGTGCTATTGTTACCTGCCTCTTTACAGGTGAGAAAAATGAGACCCAAAGACATTAGAGAACTTGTCTAACTCCACAAAACCATTAGCATAAACAGTCTTCAAGCTCAGGAACTGGCTCCAGTCTTTGCTCTCAGTTCCTTGGTTATTCTATTGGCCTGGAAGTGTTCAGTTTTGACCAGACTAGTTAAAACTAGTCTTAAATTCGCTCCACCTGTCTCTAGTCTCCCACCAGCTTCCCAGACTTTCTTCCTCGACCACAGAAAAGTCATGCTCTACTTGTATAAGCAAGAGAAAAGTAAAAGGGAGAAAAACCCTATTTTAAAGCTGGTTATTAGAAACTTCTTCAATGATGTAACTTCAGGTTTGTAAGAGCAGTGTGAAGCCTAGTGCAAGCAGGTCCAGGACATTTCCACATCCCTCCTTACCCCTAAATCTCAGTCAGAGAGCCAGATGGAGGTCAGCCTGCTTAAGGCACATCACACACAGGTGGTGGCAGGTCTGTACAGAGAGGTGCTCTGAACCCAAGTGAATTCTCTCCTCAAATATCAAATTATGTTAATAGTAGTTTTGCAGTTGAGTTTTTATGGCATTGTATTTTGCAAAATCATCATCTCTGTACAGTACACATTGTGATAATAATCAAACACTACATACAATTAGCCAGAAACTTCCCTACCTCAAACCATTAGGGATCGATTAGTCAAGAAGCATTGACTACATTCATATTATGCCCAGGTTGGTTAGGTAGCTTGGATTATAAGAAGAAGAGACAGACTTTGTCTCTTCTCTCAAGGAGCTTAAAATATACTAGAAACGGACATTTTTGAAAGCAAAATATTAAAAGAAATAGACATCAACCTGGCATGTGGCATATAGTGGGCACTCAATAAATAATGAATGAATAAATGAACAACTGTCAGGTTCTAAGACATCAGAGGCATGCCCTGGTATCTCAGGCACTATGCCAGTGGCTGGGGTATGGACTATGGAAAGGCTAAGGGGTGTGTGTGTGTGTGTGTGTGTTTGTGTGTGAACCAAAATAAAGAAATAAAAGTGCTTCTGCCCCTTTTTCCTTCCTTCCTTAAAATGCTCCTTCCTCCTCTCCCTTCCTTCTTCTCTTAAAAAAAAAAAAAAAAAAGAATTCAGAGAAGAGAAAGAAAAATTCAGACTGAAATAATGAAAGATAGCTTTGAAGAATGACAAGCCCAAGAACTGGGGAAGGTGATTTCTTCCCAGAACAAAAAGCAAAAGACCAGAAATGAGAACTGGAAGTAGAATTTGAGGGCCAGAAAGAAAAGAAGCGTGAGCAAAAGGCAAATATCTCTCCAGAAGCAGGGGGAGCAAGGTGAGGCCTGTCAGGTGATGAGAGAGGCTCAGAAGTCAGGCTCAATGGAGCGGCCAATTGAGAACCACTGATGGTGCGAGTGCCGTGGAGAGACACGATGAAATTGGAGATTTAAGAAGATGAGTTTGCCAATGGTGCGTGGAATGAATTGGAGGCTGAAGAGAATGAATAAAGGGAGTTTTATTTGGTGTATATGTGTGTGCAAAACCAAGGAGGAGCCAATTTTACAGTTTTCGGGAACTTACTCATAAGATCTGAAATGGCCCAGCGTGTTTCCAGGAGGCACAAGCTAGTATTTTTAAGTCGCACAGTTCTACTTCTGATCTTGTCCATACTCCTGGCAGCTCAGTTAGCAATCCATAAGAAAATGGTTATGAGACATCATTTGAGAGAGGGATGTACTAATAGGGTGAAATTACAGAAAATGCAAATGACGGAAAAAGTGTTGGCACTACAAACGCACATTACTACATTTAGTAGCATTCAAAGACACTTAAGTCATTTCCTTAGGAAGCTCTATTTGGCCCTTTTTCAATTCAGAGTGGCATTTTTATTATCATAACTGATAGCAGGTGTTTGTGAAGAAATCGATTAGTATGCAGGGATGGAAATTACATTTTCCAAATGAATTGCATAGTCTGCAAGATATGCTGAAATCTGTGTAGCAAAATGCAAGCAGCTATAAAGCATGTGCCAGCAACATTATTTCATTAAATTATCTGAACATAAATACATATAGGAAAGTGCACCATCCATTATTTCAGGGTCTTAAAAGCCTGCGCAATAGTACTGCTGACAATTCTTATTCTTGGCTGAACCAAGTGACCGGTGTTCCTGCCAAGTAGGATACGATGCTGTCTGCATTGCTGGAACAGGAATGTGATGCCATTGATACATACATACATACAATATATACATACATATGTGTGTATATATACAGACATATATACATATACATATACATATATATATATATATATATATATATATATATATCAGCTGTAACTCTTCATCTTCCCCACCACCAAAAAAAGAAAAAATCAACACCATAGCCAATCCCATCAACCATTTTTATAATTGGGGCATATAACTGATTCACATTCCTGATTAAGTGATTTCAAGCTTAATATTTGCAAAAAAAAATTTGGTTACTCATGTGGCAGCATAGTGGTTATCTTCTAAAGGGTGAGAAATTGTGTATTGACTCCACTTAACTTTAGGCCACCTGTTTCTACACAATTCAGCCTGGTGCTGTAGCCCTGAATTCAACCCTCAGATGAGGCTTTCTGAAGAGACTCGATTATGTTTCTTGGACCAGAACTCCAAAAGACACAAAATCCTCTAATTTATAACTTAATATAAGTTCTCTGTGTATTCAATACTCGAAACTAGAAAGGCCCACCTTCTCATTTTTCTCTTTAGTTATTTTTGGGATGCTGTATTAAATTAAACAATTAAAAAAAATATGTGATCAAGCTTCCCTGATAAAATTTCCCCTTGAGAGACTACACAACAAACTCACTACTCAAATAAACAGAAGGATTAAAATAAACTCTAGTGTGCATCTTTTTGTGAGCATCCCTGAGGAGCGCACTGTGCTCCAGTAAATGGAGTATTTCGCTAAGAGCCTTCACATGTGAATCACCAATTATCGATTTAAATATACAATAAGATGCTCTAAGTGCACACTGTCGTGAACATAATTGAATCTTCTCTTGGTGATTTCAAGGCACCGCTGCACTGAGTGGTGCCTCTGGATCACCATTCATTCATTCACTGAACAACTGCTGACTGAGAAGCTTGTGCAGAGAGCTGTGGTCTAGCCAATGGGAAGGCCACTGCTGCCCACTTGTACTCATTCAGGACCTCAGAAAAATTCTGTTACTGGGATTTTCTGATTGGCTTCAAATGAAATAACACTGGAAAAACTTGGCTCAACAAGTTTATATCATGTTTCAAAAAGTGGCACCAGACTACTAAAATGACCAAAGTGATGCTAGTGTAGGAACACTGATCCAGACATTTAATTGCATTGCTGAAGAAGAGGTTAAAGGCACTGAAGCACCTTTCTTTACCCTTTACTCGGTTCTACACAAACCATTATTCTTTATATTAATTATGGTCAAAGTGACCTCCTCCTCTGTCTTCTCTATTACTTACTGTGTTTCCATAGGAACAGATAATGGCATGCTTAACTTTGTTAAGTAAATAATCTGGTGAAAGCCTCGAAATCTCTCTCTTACCAGCCTGAGCCAGCTTCAGAAAAATAATTAGCACTATATGAAAAATGTAAGTTATTTTGAGTTATGTCCCAGTAAGCTGACAGTATGTTAATATCTTTTTCATGCTCAGCCAAGATGTAACTAAATAATGAAGTACTTTAACATATTGCTTCTAACAATATCTGGATTTCTCAAGAACTGTTCAGAGTGGTGTCCTTGGAGAGTTTATGTCTAACCTCCTCCTTCCACTTGGCCATGTGATCTGGAGGGTGGGGACGAAGCTGTTGCTTCTTCCTGCATCTCCTTCTCGCATATAATGTCTTTCGAAGGCCTCCGTTGGCTGCCTATCCTAGAGACATTTGTGCTGACAGGTCCAGAACATAGGATGATGTGGCTGGGTTTGAGGCCTGGAAGATAACTGCATGAGATGTGCTTGACTTTCATCATCTCCAACCTGGTGGGACTTACAGGTCCCAGAGGCCTTCCTGCCTTCTGACTCTCTCTCTGGTGGGTGCTTGGGGTCACTAGTTGCTCTCCTGTGGCAGAAATAATAGTCTGTATACCTGACCTTCTACTTTTCTTGGTATAGTACCATGTTGTTCCTGAGGATGATTGCCCTAGGGGGTCACCATCCAGAGCGTGAGAGGGCAGAACGCCTTTTGTATCATCCCTCCTTCTCTTCCTGCTGCTGAACGAGTCTGTCTCTGAATCACCATGTGGAAGAAAGGTGGCCATATACTAAGAATACCTGCCTTGGACTCTCTATGCACAAGAAAGGAACTCTTCTTGTGGTTATTAAGTCACTGAAGATTTGGACTAATTTACCAAACAGATGCTATTACTCTGCCTGATGCCTCCATGTAGTGGCCCACATCAGAATATCCTGGGAGGCATGCTAAAACAGATTTCTACACCTTGTCTCCAGATTTTCCAATTTACTATGTCCTGGATAAAGCTCACGAGCTTGCCGTCTTCCAAGTTCCAGGTGGGGCTGAGGCTGCCAGGGCCTCACACTTTGAGAACTGCTGCTCAGATTACTGTTCATTCTCTCACTTGGTTCCTAAATCAGTACGGGTTGGCTTGTTTGGACAAATACTTCTGAAGGAACCACATGCTTAGTTTATCTGGTTTCATCCCTGATGTCCTTTTACATGAACCTCAGCTCCCTAGTCTGCACACCTGAAAGCAGTTCTGTGCCAGCCCTGTTCCAGAGCCCTGACACCTCCTGAGGGAGTGAGGGGAAGGTCAGCAAAAGGTACTGTCACTACTAGTTTCCTTCCTGTTTTTCCCAAATAATAGGGGCAATAGATGCAGTATCAGTAGTAATCATGGTGACAATGGCTAACAATTTTTTTAATGGCCAGGCAAGGTGCATATTATTTATATAATTTCCTTTCACCTCCTTCCCCCACCAAAACATGAACTAGTAAATATGATTATTTTTATTTTACAATAGAATCAGTGCTGGAACTGAGTTTGAGAAACATGGAAGCTTCATAGCTGGTGGGAAGTGCAGAGTTTATACTGAGCAAGATGACCCCGGAGCCTGTACGCCTCAAGGTGATGCCATCTTCGGGACCTCAGTGCACGTCACTGCTGCTGTTTGACAAAGGGAATTTGGGACTACCCTAGGGGTTGATTTGTCCCTAATGGTATAGCACACCACTCCTGATGTCTGGGGAGTGTTCTGCTGAAGTGGGACTCTGCTCCGAAAGTGGAGAGGGTGATCATATTTGAAAATAAACACATGCATCTCTTCTGCAGGAGAAGTTCAGGAATGATCCACATGGAAAACTCACCCTTCTGGCAGGTTTGAGGCCTGACTCAAACTACTTAGGAATCCCTCTTTCTGCCCTGAATCTCTCTCCTCTGAAATGGCCACTAACAACTGGGCTCTCAAGTCTCAGCGGTTAACAGGGTCCACCCAGAGAGCTGTGCTCAAAGACTAACGCCAATCTCAGGATGCCTAAAGACCAAAGTTCGAGTGCCTGCCCATCCACCTGAACTCCTTGTTTTGCTTTTGTACGTGTCCTGGCTCTCCAGCTAGTCAAGTTGTCAGAAACCCCGATTCTCAGACTTCACACAGAGCAGGTCCCCAGGGTCTACTCTGAGTGGACTGAGAAAAGCCCAAGACAAGGCTCAGCCCTGCCCTCTGCAGACTGAAAGAAGGTACTGGGTCCTCCCACTGCCGTCACCCTCAGTGGCCCCCAGTGTCCAGTAACTGAGCAGGGAGCCACACTCCTGCTCAGCAGCCTCGTAGGGTGCCACGACTGGAATCGATCTGTTTTTCAGTAGTGCCTGAATCACCATCGAAGCAGCAATCTTCCTCAAATTGCTCATGGAAATTCCTTCTGTTCCACTTTTGCAGGATTATTATTATTACAACTTACGCATTGACATACCATTTTATATTGCAGTGGGTATTATGTCTGCACATTAGTGTTATTAGGGAGTGCTAAACAGAAGCAAGATGCAGTGTCTATTTCCATCATTGTGTGAGGCCAGAGCGAGAAGGGTAATTTGAGGAGCGCAGGTAAGCACAATCCTGTTATTAGAAAGCCTTACATGTGAGTCTACAGCACCAGCAGCAGGTGACTCGGGAAAAACCCTCTGTCCCTTCCTCTGTGAAGCTCTTCCTAGAGAAGTGGCCAGCACCAGAGCAGCTGAGGTGCTGCCGGACGTTTGACATGCCATGCCTACGGGCTTTTCCACTGATGTTATTAGCCACTGATCTCTCCTCCAAACGACCCTGTTGTCCTCAGAGGAAAATGAGCAAAGGAAAAAGGCAGGCTCAGCATAATTCTGCATTTCAAAATGTTGAGGGCTGCTGTCAGGGGAGGAGGCCTTTGGTCCTCAGGGAAGCAAAGGCGCAGTGACTCCCGCGAACCTTGGTGGTGTCTGCTGTAGACCACGCCTGACCTCAGAAGCTTGTCCCAGATGCAGGGAGCACCATTCCAGGCACAGACTTGCTGGAGGCCCATTTGAACTACTGGGGATGTGCGTATGCGGGGGGGGGGGGTACTCTCCCCACACTGTGCTGTGGTAGTGAACTTGGAGTGAGAGGAGGCTTCTGGCTGGAAAATGCAAGCAGAGGGGGAGGGGAGCTTTTCTGAAGAAGGTGGGGAGGGCCTGCACCTGGAGGTCAGGTCACACTGTGACAAGCTGAAGGAAGCAGGAGTAGGGTTGTCACACACTGGAAACCACTTGCAGAAATAGTCCCCAGAAGGTGAGAGTTCTGTCTGGGTTGAGAGAATGAGATCAGCAGAAAGGGAGAAGGGGAGCCCCAAATTTAATACACAGAGAGGGGAACACTTCCCCCACCCCTCACCCTATACTCCCTTTTTTAAAATAAGACTTTATTTTTCCACTTTGAATTCCTATTTTAATTTCCAAGATACAAGACTGCCTCTTTTCAACCCTCTACTTTAAAGATTCCTTTTCAGAGCATTCGGGCTGAGACCCGGAGATGAATCACAAATGGCACTGGTTTTTAGGAGGAGCGGCCAGGCCCTAGCCCAGTATCTCCTGGGTTAGAGCTCCTCTCTTCGGGGCTTGTTCTGTGTGCTACATCCCAGCCAGCAGCTGGTCTTGTCCAAAGAGAGAAGCTTTACACAGCAACCCTCTCTTCTCATTTCCTCACCTGCCTGCCGTCCTTTCTCCTCCAACTTAAAGATTATTTTCACTTTCTTCCAGAAACTTTCCCTTAAGCAGTCATGTCTGCCTACTCTTACTTACTAACTGCCCCACCACCCCCCAAAAACACCCTTGAACTCATGGCTTCTACCACATGAAACACATCCAGTGTGAGTGAACTATGTTTCAGTTCTAGGCATCGCCCTTTGCAAGGAAGAGCGACACTTTCCACACAGCTTTTGTTGTACGGCGCTGCATACTTGCTGATAAGAAAGAAGAGTCGCATAGAAATCCTCTTCCCTCAGACATGTGCACTTTATCTGAACTCTCACTATCCAGTCCAGTAAAAAGGGAACCAAGACTTTGCTCTAAAGAGTCGCGGGAAGTGGTGACAGCGACTATGCTCAGGCTGCTCATGCAACCTCCTCCTGCCCGTCTCGTCACCAACACTGACATGGTGACACCATTCACACACACTGACTTGCATCTCCCATTAAGACACAAAGAATCCCCATCCTCTCTAGGTCTATGTGAACAATTAACTGGTGTGTCAAGACGAGGATTCGTCACAGTTGACGCCACACTACCTATGCCACCTTGCTATTCCTTAAAGGGGAAATTTTGGACTCATCCCAGGCCTCTGAATCTGCGTTTCTAGAATATGCATTTCAGAAAGTGTCTGGGATGACTCTAATATAGGCCAAAAGTTCTAGAACCACTTTCCTATCCTTTAGGGACAAGACTCCCATTTCCTTGGGCTTTCTTCATAACTTTCTTCCATTTCTTTCATTATTTTTGACACCTGCTTTTAGAGAAAACCTTTCGAAAGAAGCGTCTCCTCTCCAACTTTTACCATCCCATATAGCCTCCTAGGATTCTTTGCCATGTGCCTTGGCGTCACACATTTCATTCATCTCTCTACCTGATCCCTCCTGAAGGCTCCTCACTGCCTCAGTGTGAGGGTGCTGTGACTGAATGGTTTCATCACTTCTCCAAGCAGTGTCTCTGAAACACATTTTTCCTTTCTGATCTAGTAGAGGATGCCGCGTATTACTTTTCTTTGCAGTCATACTTCTGTAGAAAGTTTCTGCTTGTATCCAGCTGAATTTCTGGGCTCTGGGGAACTAAACCATCCTTGACCAGGCCCTGGGGCCAGCCTCTTGCTGGAAAAGCAGGCCTGTACTGAGTACACAATCTCTCGGGTTGGTCACTAGGTTTTCAGAGGCTTTTGTTCAGCAAATGCCCAGGTATCCTGCGCTTCCCTTCTTCATGACCGGTGTTGAGAACACAGTCCTCGCTGTCCTAGAGACCAAGGAGAAGAGAGGGACTCTGTCCCTGCTTCTCATCACTATTCCTGCATCAAACAACCCTCGTTTTCTTTCCTTCCATCTAGCTTTTTTCCCGATTGACCAAAGGATACTTCAACAACCCCTCATCCAGATAGGATGAGAAGAATTCTCCATGGTGTCTTACAAGCTATTCTTCAATTCACACACGATTTCCTTTTCATTGCTTCTTTCTTTGGTCCTGTCCCATTTGCCTATGCAATCCTTTCCACTCATCTGTCATCAATTACTCCATTTTTATTTTGTTCTCATTTGCATATTTTATTATCTTACCCCAACCTATTTTTCCTTTTTCCCTCTCCTTTATTCCTGGCCATCAGCTATCCTCATGTGGCATGTCAGTGGTTTTCAATCCTTTGTGTATCAGAATCACCTGAGGATATTTTTGTTTGTTTTCTGAGGACTATTTTAATAACATAGATGTCTGGGCATTAACCCCATAGGCAACTAGAATCCACATAAAGCTTCTGAGATGTTTTCTTATGTGCATTAAAGGGCTGTGAACCACTTAATGAGACCTTCAGTCAATCTCACCAGTATCCATTCTCCACATTGCCATTGTATCCGGTACTTGCAAAACATTGCAGAATCCTTTAATTGTATGTATTTCTTACAACCGCAGGGAAGTGCTCTTAGGATGAGCCTTATGTTCCTGCTGAGAAAGCTGAGACTTGGGGAAGGAACATCATTTGTCAAGCCATGCTGGAAACTAAACTAAGGGGCTTCTAACCTGGTCTGGTTCAAAGTTACTTCTTCCCTCTCTTCGGTCATTCTGAACTCTCTTTCAAGGACACAAATTCTCACTCTGGGAGGCCACATTCTCGGAGTCATCCTAATGATGTGACCACCCAAATGATCCTACTGCATCAAGGTAAGTTCGGCAGTCCTCTGTCAGGTCCAGAAAGTGAGAGGAAAATATAGGAGGAAATCTCAAGAAAAGTGATTTTCAGAACCCTTGATTTTCTCTCTTCCCAGATGACTCCAGTTCACTTTCTGCAACTGGGCACATCTCATTACCCCTCACCATCCTTGGAGCTTGAGTGCTACGAAATCCTATTTAAACAAACTCAGCATTCATCTGTGAGTCCTTGGGCAGGAAAAAGTGCATGTATTTTAAAAACTGATGTTTAAATTATAGCAATTTTTTCCGAGAGGCAGTTGTTCAGATATTAAAACCTTCTATATATTGAGCATGATCGTCTTTCTCATATCCCCACAAAAAGCAGGCTTTGCTTTGCTCATTAAAATGATTTGTTTTCAATTTCTGAAAAGTATAATTTTTTAGGTAGTAATGCTTTATTCTTACTAGCAACTCCTTAAAAACCCTCTGTGAGTGCTGAAACCCCAGTTAAGCATTATTAATCAAACACTAAATGCTTTTAAACATCTACCCCTTTTTCTAACTAAGAAACAGAGCTGTTTGGTCAAGTTTATGAGGTGACCTTGATTGAATTAAAGAGGTCATGGATAAAATAGACTTTAAACTCACCTTCAGTAATTTTAAAGAAATGACTTCCCTCCAATTAAGCAGGAATTAGCATGAAATATTTTGTTTCTGAAAGGTTAAAATAATTCCTCTGAGAGAGTAGTTTTGTTACTAGCTTTTCACTAAGGAAGGTGCTATGGATAGTTTTATACAAAGTGCTTTGTTAACATATTGCTGGTGATGAAGCATCGATTATAATATTCCTTAGGAGCCGAAATGTTACATGGGAGGGGCAAAAACTTCAATTTCAGTTTTCATTTCTGTTTCAAAAACCCAAGAACCTGACAACTTTCAATTACTGAAAAAATTCAAGGTAGATTTTCCATCTGCAATAATTTCAATCTAGTTCGGGGTAGGGGATAGTTTTAAATGATACTTTACTTAATGTCTGTGTTCTTCCTCTTACCGCCATCATTCACATTGCCATAGTCCCACATCTTTCAGTGACTTGAAAGAACATGGTCTTCTTCCTGCCTAAAGAGTAATAATATATAGTCTCTGAAACATAACTATGGAAGCAGGAGCCACAGAAGAGTGAGAGGAACTGGACATAGGTGGTGGTTTGGGGCCTAGCAGGTGTTTCTGAGGAAAAGGAGAACTTAGATGATACACTCCTAGGATTTTTCAGATAAGCAACACTTGAGAGTCTTCTAAGATTTTCTGTGATAATTTTCCCTCTAATTTGACACTGCAAGGTAAGCAACATCCTGTTCCCATACACATCGTAAGAATTCACTGAACATTCGTCGTTTCACCTTTATCTGCTTTCCATGATGACATTGTTTAACACAATGTGGAGGCTGAGATTAAAATCATACAAGAAAAATCTAATCTAGTGGGTGGAGACACTTCTTAAATAACTGACTGAGTCACTAAACAAATAATAAAATCTCTACCTATCACCAAAAGATTTGCCGAATATTATTTTGTCACTTAAGTTGTGCCTGGAAACTTGTTATTACAAAGGTATTAATTATAAACTTGCAGAATTTATTCAGCATTCCAAGTCATTATTGTTGGGCATACAAAAACACATTTCTCTCATTAATATAGAGCATGGGGCAGGGAAGGAGAGGGCATATTACTTCTAAGATCCCTTCCAGGTCGCTTCAAGGGTATGTCTCAATAAAATTGATATTATTGTAGATGTTCTTCCTCAGACTTGTAGTTTTAAAGATTTATTGAAAGGTACATCTCACAAACAACAGCCTCAGGAGAAGAGAAACAGGGAGAGGTGCTTCAGTAAGTCTTGAATTAGATGGAGAGTCAATAAAATGGTTATTCTCAGGCAGGTGCTCCCAGGTCCTATGAATGCATGGGACCAGAAGGGAATTCAAAAGGTTAACATCGTAGCTTGGATTATGCCCCACCAAGCATGTGCCTGTGTCTTGAGGTATTTTCCTCTTTACCGTTTTTGAGAGTTAGTATATAGGAAATGTGGGTTGCGACAGTGTATGGGGTTTACCAAAAGAATTGTGTGATCTGGCATGGCTCCTTCTCAATACACTTCACCTATTTAAAGCATTTCTTCTTTTTGCCTAGAGCCAGAGAGCAGATTGGTTTTGAGGAAATAAACATCACTCAACTGGAAAAGGGATTGTGCCAATTTTCTGAATGTTTTTAAAAGCTGGCATTTCTGTTGGAATGGGCTTAAAAACAGTTTGCTGTGTTGCCTAAGTTGAAGTCAGTCTCTTTCTCTTTCACAAATTAATGGGAAGATTCAACATAAGCACCAGTCAGATTTTTCTGCTTTAACATTTTAAATGAATGTCTATAGTCTACCTTTGCCACCCAATAGCATTGTGGTGCTGTGTACACAGCAGAAGCTCAGAATCCTTGGTTGATTCTGTCTGGTTACTCTTAGAGTATCACATAAGGCATATGAGAGCTATTCTAGAGATTTTTTCCATAAAATGCAGTGGTATCATGGAAAGGCCATTATCCTGGGGAGAAGGAAACTGGTATTGAGTTTTAGACTTTCCATTTACTGTGTTAGGCAAATAAAACATCTTAACACGGGATTGTATAGTCCTATTTCTGAAAAAAAGAGAAGGCTGTACAAGACCGTTTCTAAGGATTTTTCTACATCTAAAGAGACTCATCAATGCCAATCCCTCCATGGGTAGGAACTCAACATGTCTGCCTGGTTTAGAACTTGAATTTTTTGGCTTCTTCATTTAATAGCTATATAAACATAATCAATTCTTGGAATAGGAAACTGTAAGACATGTGGTATGGGAAGGTAAACATATTATGTTAAATTAAATGTGGAAATTTCCTAATTTAAAGCAAAGGAAGGCAATTCAATAAACATTCAGCATTTGGTGCTAGTTGCTATGTTACAATTTTGAGATCCTTGACTGATTGGAAATGGTCAGGTGGTATTCTCTAACCAATGTGGATTTTACACAGATCCTCCCAGGTAATTTTAATTAATTTTATTGCAAGACTATTGCATTTTAATGTAATATCACCTAGAAATAATGACTGGGAATATTTTGATTTGTAGTCTTAGAGACTGTTCCCTGCTATATAATAGTGAATATAATGCATACACAAACCCACAACTGGAATCATTTGTACATTGAATTAATACCACTTTTATACTTAGCAATATATATTGAGAAACTTCTCTCATGCAATAATATAGTCTTCTAAAATGTGGGTTTTTTTTCCCCATGACTGCTCATGGATGTGTGATTAATTAACAAATACCCTAGTGTTAGATATTTATGTGTTTCTAAAATGATACTGATAACTGAAAATGTAGGTACCCATTTCAAGTGGCAATGACTCAACCTGCCCCAAGTGGAAAACAAGGAACTCTGGGACACAGTAGTTCTAGAAGTTACATGGTTCATTAAAGAACCTGCAAGACCCCGCTGGAAACACTACAATTAATAGACTCTGTCTTGCAACTTCTGCTTCAGAAATATTTCTCCCTATTCATCAGCTACTGAAACGGAGTCTAAAATAAAATGTCCCTTTTATATCCACTTCCCATAAGACTTCACATGCTGTGTCCTGGAACTGTTGCTCAGTCCTCAGTCCCTCTCTAATATCAAGGTCCTTCACCCACCAATATCAAGGAGAGTCTAAGTCATTTAGATATGGGGAAGCTTACTCTAAGAATAATTTTTAATTGTTATTAACTTTAATTTTCAGAGATTCTAAGTATAAATATCTTATAGTGGCAGGTGGGATTTCTGAGAAAGGGAAGAACATTATTACTTCTTTCAATTATTTTTATATTAGTTATGTGGTACTTAACTGTGAATGGCTAATTGGAATTCTACAAGATGTCCTCTTGTCCTCCAACTATTCATACAGCGGACGTATTCAGAAGTCAAGGTGTAATAGCTTTGTTACCAACTGTGCTTTGATGAACAGTGCAGTATAGCAGCAGAGGAGAAATAGGACAGTGATGTTCATAAACAATATATCACAGTGCTATTAGTAATAACGTGTTTTCATAAGGTTTGGTATTAATTCTTGTGTCCAATGTTCCAATGTTCCATTAATGTGTGCTATAATCACACTTTAAGATTTTAGATGCATTTTAAAGATTGAAATCATATTTAGCATCTTTTCAGATCATAATGGCATTAAACTAGAGATCAACCAAAAGGAGAAAGAGAGGAAAACCGCAACAGAATCGAGATTAAACAGAATATTGTTGAGCAACCAACGGGTAAAAGAGGAAATTAAGAAAGAAATTAAAAAACATCTGGAATCAAATGAAAATGAAGAAATGACGCATCAGAATCTATGGGATGCAGCAAAAGCAGTAATAAGAGGGAAACTTATAGTGATACAATCCTACCTCAAAAAAACAGGAAGAATCACAAATAAAAAAACCTAAATCACCTAAAGGAACTAGAAAAAGCAGAAAAGCAGAAGCTTAAATCCAACAGAAAGAAAGACATAATAAAGACTAAGTCAGAAATCAATGAAACATAGATCAGAAAGACTATTCAAAAATGAATGAATCTGAAAGTTGTTTTTTTGAAATAATAAACAAGACAGACCATTAGCCAGATTCACAAAAAAAGAGGAGAGAAAAAACACAAATAAATGGTATCAAAAATGAAAAAAGAATAATCGCAACAGATACAACAGAAATACAGAGGAATATAAGAGAATAATACATATAACTTTATGGCAACAAACAGAATAACTGAGAAGCAATGAACACATTTCTGGTAAGGTACAATAAATACCCTGACACTAAATAGAGAAGAACTAGAAACCATGAATAGATCAAGTACATCAGACAAGGAAATTAAAACACTGATCAAAAACCTTCCCCAAAACAAAAGCTCTGGACCAGATGGTTTCACCAGTGAATTCTACAAAACATTAAAAGAAGAATGAATTTCAGTTCTCCTTAAACTACTGCAACAAATAGAAGAGGGAAAACTTCCAAACACTTTTTTTGATGCCAATATTATACTGATTCCAAAACCAGATAAAGACTGCACCGAAAAAAAACAACAAAAAAAACCTATAGATCGATATCCTTAATGAATACTGATGCAAAAATTCTCAACAAAATATTATCAAATCTAATTCAACAACATATAAGAAGAATCATACACCATGATCAAGCAGGATTTATTCCAGTGATGCAGGGATAGTTCAATATATGCAAATCAATAAATGTGATATACTATATCAATAAAAAAGGACAAAAGCCACATGATCATCTCAATAGATGCAGAAGAAGCATTTTACAAGATTCAATACCCTTTTATGTTAAAAAACCCTCCAAAAATAGGTATGGAAGGAATGTACTCAACATAATTAAGGCTATATATGACAAGCCCACAGCCAACATTGAACTCAATGGAGAAAAATTGAAAACTTTTCCCCTAAGATCAGGGACAAGATAAGGATGTCCACTCTCACCTATTCAGTAGAGTGCTGGAGATCCTGGCCAATGCAATTAGACAAGAACAAGATATAAAAGGTATCCAAATAGGAAAAGAGGAAGTGAAACTATCACTTTTCACAGATGACATGATAATATACATAGAGAACCCTGAAGAATCAAGTAAAATGCTGCTAGAAATAATAAACAAATACAGTAAAGTGGCAGACTACAAAATTAATATTAAAAAATCTGTTGCATTTTTGTATGCCAACAATGAAAATACAGAAAGAGAACCAAAGAAAACAATATCATTTACAATTGCGCCAAAAAAAACAAAAAAAAAGAAATACCTTGGAATAAACCTAACCAAAGAGGTAAAGGACCTATAGTATTAGAACTATAGGACATTGCTAAAAGAAATAGAAGATGATGCAAAGAAATGGAAAAATAGTCCATGTGCATGGATCAGAAGAATCAACATAATCAAAATGGCCATAATGCCCAAGGCAAAATAAAGATTCAATGCTTTCCCCATCAAAATTCCAAAGACATTCTTCACAGACATGGAACACAAAATAATGAAATTTATCTGGAACAACAAACAACTCAGGATAGCAAAAACAATCCTCAAGATAAAAAACCCAATAACAGAGGAGTCATGCTCCCTGACTTCAAACTCTACTACAAAGCACTAATAATTAAAGCAGCATGGTACTCATAGAAAAATAGAAAGACAGATCAATGGAACAGAATTGAAAGTCCAGAACCAAATCCACATGTATATGGGCACCTAATTTTTGACAAAGGAGCCAAAAACTTACAATGGGACAAGGACAGCCTCTTTATTAAATGGTGCTGGGAGAACTGGTCAGTCACATGTAAAAGATTGAAACTAGACCATTACCTAACACCATACACAAAAATTAACTCAAAATCGATTAGACCTAGACATAAGACCAGAAACTATCAAACATATAGAAGAGAATGGAGGCAAACATTATTAGACATAGACCTAAGAGATGTCTTTGGCAATTCAACTCCCATTTCAAGGCAAATAAAATCCAAAATAAACAAGTGGGATTATATAAAACTACAAAGTTTCTAATCTGCAAAAGAAACTTGCATAAAAACCAAAAGGTATCTAACTGAATAATAGATATTTGCTTCTCACACCTCAAGTAAATGGTTAATATCTAAGATATACAAAGAACTCAAAAAATTAAAAAAAAAATTGGACAACAGAAAAACAAGCAATCCAATCAAAAAATGGGTTGATAACCTTAATAAACACCTCTCCAAGGAAAACATACAAATGACCAACAGGTTCATGAAAAGATGTTCTGCATCTCTTGTCATCAGGGAAATGCAAATCAAACCAATGCTGAGATGTCACCTTACACTGGTAAGAATGACTATTATGCAAAAAAAAAAAAAGAAAATAACAAGTATTGGGGAGGATGTGGAGAAAAGGGAATTATAATACACTGTTGGAGTATGCTGGGAATGTAAAGTGGTGTAACCATTCTGGAAAGCAGTCTGGAGAGTCCTCAAAGAATTGATAATGGAAATTACATATGATCAGTTATTCCTCTACTGGACATTTACCCTAATGCCACAAAAACACGTATCTGAAGGGTTTTATGCACCCCCATGTTCATTGCAACACAATTCACAATACATAAGTGCTGGCAACTACCTAACTGCTCATCAACAGAGGAGCGGATAAAGAATGTGTGGTGTATATATGCTATGGAATACTATATAGTCATCAAAAGGGAGAGATTCTGCCATTTGCGACAACATGAATGGACTTGGAGAGAACTTGGAGAAAATTTTGCTTAGCGAGATAAGCCAGAAGGAGTAGGACAGACATCGTATAATAGCACTCATATGATAGGTAAAGAGAGAACAAATAAATGTCATAAATTAAACAATAATAAAAATGGGGAGAGGGAGAGGGAGAGAAACAGAGAGAGAGAGAGAGAGAGAGAGAGAGAGAGAGAGAGAGAGAGAGAGAGAGAGAGAGAGAGAGAACACTACTCCAAACAACTATGGATTCTTAGAGATGAGAGACAAATAGGCAAATCAGGGGGTACTAAAGTGACAGGGGAGATGGGGGGAAATGGGATGAAGGGAATTAACTGTAAACAAAGGGAGAAAAAAAGGAGGGAATATTAGTAAATCTACTGTGCTATTCGTAAATGTAAAAATACCACTATGTATACCTCAAAAAAAGTCATTGTCAAAATGCAATATCATTTCAATAATAATAAAAAATAAAATTAAAAAAATAAAAAAGATTTTAGATGCAGAGGTCTAGAAGCAAATCAACAGGTTCTATATTTCCACTACAAACTGGTTACCTAACTATATATAGCCTCTCAGCCACAGTAACCTTTAACGGACCAAAAAGATGTTCTTAAGGGTTGATCCAGCAATCAGGCCTTTAAGAAATTCAAGTATTCAGTTTAACTGCCTCAAAAAATTCAAGCTTCAACTCCCAAAGTTTCACACAAAAGAGCCTATCATCCAGAAAGAATGCACACTCATTTTCTTTACATTTTTGATTGCATTAATATAGAAAAAAGAATATTTTAAAATAAAGTCACTTGTTACACAAGGAGGCCTGTCTGAAAACAAAATCATGTAGAATGTTTCTGAAATTTAAAACATGTATAATAAATGTATTTACCTAGTCATGGTGTGGAGAAAACACTTAGAAATCAGACTTTGTAGTGTTATAGATAAGTTTCATTTTCTCCTTTTCTTCATTATTCTTAATTATTAAATTTACAAAATGACCAGGTTTTATTTTCATATGGAAAATATTTTACTTTTAAAATGCTACAGTCTGTGGGAGAGCAATAAGCTGACCTATTAGAAGTGTTTTCTATAAGCATAAACCTAAATTACAGTGAGCACCTGACAAATTAGGTCAGTATAGAAAAGGATAATTTCAATTTCATAAGCATAAATTCCTACTTACTGCTTAGAAATTAAAGGGAAAATGGGAACACATGCTATGAAGGAATTCTTTCCTATGTTTAGGAAAGAAAAAGGTAACAAACTTAGAAACTTACCCAGATTCTGTCATCTAAAATCTAAATTCCTTTGAAAATATTCAGATTTTTTCCAGAAGTTGCGCAAGTCACACTTAAATTCCAACAACACTGTGTTAATTTTGCTCAAATGCAAGCTTTAAAACATATTTTAACATCCTGTCAGAAGGAGATACTAAGAGTGTCGATAAAATGACACTAAAATAAATGTAAATTTAGATTGCTGTTACAAGCTGCTGCCTGGCTCTGGGAAGATGTTAGGTTGCTATAGTATTTTCCATAGCAACTTTGCATCTTATTACATAAATATTCCCTCAGTGTCCTTAAAGTCTGCTAAGAAAACAGGATTAAATCTACTCTCCTATGTAATGATCCTGCATCAAGCCCTCTCAGAATGAAATGCCCAGAAAACATAACAATCTATAATCTAGCTCCTGTGCCCCTGGCAGGGGAGAGGCATCCAAGTACCATGTTCTGAGTATAGTGGCCCTCCTATGACCTCATGCTGCTGGTTGGCCTTTTGTCTATACTCTTTCCAAGTCAAGGTCTCTGCCTTTCTCCCTTTATGAAGATTGGCTGTTAACTTTCTTGCTTTTCTCCTCTGCCTGCCAACTGCCCATTAGCCCAAGCAGTCTACCAGGCTCCAGGAGTTCACGTCACCAGGCTAGAACCCCAGGCTTACCAGAGCTGCTCTCTGCTCTGCAAATGCATCTGGGGGCATGTGCTGGGCTGCTAGGCGCACAGGCCCAGTTCAGAGCTGGGATCAACCCGGTGTCAACTGTTTCATGGCAGCTGGGGCTCTGCTGGGTTTTATGGAGGGGAGGTGCCTGCAGCACAGCTATTGGGGGAATCGGTGTCTTAGACACAATGCAATTTCAGCAGCAGAAATCAATTTTGCATGAACCACATGATTATGGATGTTTCTGCATACATGAAAGAGACGTGAATATGACACTGTCAGGAGCTACATAAAAAGATTCTAAGGGTTCTCAGCTTAAAGACCATTTAGGCTGCAAATGTGAATTTGGAAAACAGATAAACAAAGTCTGATTGGGCAGAAGGTGTGCTTCCATTACAAAAGAATTCTATGCTACAGGATCCATTTAATAGCATCTGTCTTCTGCTCTTAAAACAATTTACAAAAAGAGATGATTTCTATACTTTTCGGGACATGTTCACTATGAAAAGGAAACTGTAACTGTACATGAAATCTGGGAACTAGAAAATCTACCCAAAATAGACACTGATTTGAATTCTGTTGACAAGATTAGCAAGATTAAAAGCAATAATAAATGAAGAGACAAAGGAAAAAGCCCTGGCTCCTTATAAATGAAGCTCTATTTCAAGGGCTTAGGAATGAAACAAGCTATTCTGCTCACCTCAAAATATTTATTTCATTATTTTTAAGCCACTTTTTTTTTTTTTAATTTATTGAAAGAACTTGCATCATAACAGTATGTGGTTTAAGGTGTGCATCATTAAGTAAGTCGTCATTGGTATATAACACATTAATTTCACCAGCAAGAGTCCAATTCTCTCCTTCATCACGTAATTGACCCCTTTTACCCGCTTAGCCCAACCCCTTTTTCCTTCCCTTCTGGTAACTACTAATTTGATTCTACAAACGAAGATTCCATTTTTGTCAGATTTGGTTCATTGATTTCTTTATACCATGTATGAGTGAAATCATATGTTGTTAGTCTTTCTCCTTCTAACCCATATTAGTTTCACTTAATCACATTTCCTTATTTGGCACTTGGTTACCCAGATGACATTCTGTTATGGCTGAAAATAAAATGCTTGTCTTTAATTTGGTGGCTGCTGACAGCCAAACATCATTGCTCTTGTGCTCCTTCAAGTTGTCCTTCCATGTGAAAGCAAGTCTGTCCTTCCATGTTCCATCTCACCACTGGCCTGCCGGCCTTGGGGTTCTGCTGGTGACCCCAGCAGCAATGGATCCAACCTTGACCTGTGGCCTCAGATGGCGCCATCTCACTTTCCATGTTTGAATGCTCTTGTCCCTCTGCTGAATTTTGAGCAACTCCTGAGTAAACCTGCTTAGGTCACATTCAATATTTCCTCATGAAAGCTTCTAGAAACTGCAGGTGGTATATGCCTGTTCAGTGTGTCCCTGTCCTGCAGAACAGGGTCTGGCCCTGGGTGCTCTCCCGCTTTGTGCCCAGGCTGGTGCTGGGGCAGCAAGAGCCTCTTCTTAGGTTGGTCCATGACTGCCACCTCCCTGCCAAGCATCCTTTAAGTCTTTCAAAATCATGAAATTAAATCATGAAATAAAAATGAAATTAAAGCAGAAAAATGGAGGCAGTCCTATTGTTTAAAAAGATCAAGGGGCTAGCCAGAAAGTCTCATTCTTCTTTTTTTAAACCTATAGCTTCAGGTTACACATAAAACTATTTGGGGAGCCTGAAGACTGCTATCCAACTGAACTTAATTATGAGCCCCTCACTGGACTTAGTTGGCTGAGAGGTTTGGAAGATCCTTGCTTGACTTTTTATTGAAAATTTTTTTAAAGTATGCTGGGAGTTTCCATGGAAAACTGACAATCCAGAAAATACTCTTCATAATTAAAAGAGCATTTGGTCCTATAAAGAGCTCAGAGTGTAAATGAAGTGTAATCAAAATCCAAGAATATTTTCTTGTGCATTATGGAATGGTTTAAAAGTTGTCTGTTAAGCAAGGGATGTGTTTAGTTATACTTTTCTAAAATTTCTGTTCCATGTATAATATACCATAGCCAGATATTAGATGGTACCTATATAGTGATATTTATTTCAGTTGATACTAAATTTAAAAAATGGCTTTAGAATAAACTAGGCATTGTCACTAGGCATTTCTTTTTTATTAACCTATAATATTAAGTTCTCCTCAGAAAAGTGTCTCCTGTCCTTGTGGGTAGAGTGGCCTGTGTCTAATCTTCTCTGTTTCCTCTGGATCCATAGCACCTTGAACACAAGAAGGCGCCTAACACATATTTGTTGATAATGAGAACAGCTCTGAGGTTCAACTCTGGGCTATAGTTCTATTCAGCACATGGCCCTGATTTCTGTATGCATAAAATCCTGGGCATTTTGGAGAAATGAGTCATTCTTAGATGAACATGCTTCTTAATGCTTGACATTTAAGCTTAATCAGAGCAAATGCTTCTAGGATTACCGTCTTCCTAACAACTATGGGGCAAAAGCATCAAAAACAAAGACCAAAGGAAGGAAAACATGCATTAAAGTCACAGACTTTTGTTGCACACTTACTCAGTAAAAGGCCCAGGCCAAGGCTCTGGGGGTGATACCAGGCAGAGTTAACATTTGCAGAGAACGTATTATGTGCTTAGCATTATGTAAAGTCAGAGATGCTTTATGAGCATTGACTCTAACTTATCAGTCCTGCCAGTAGAGGGCTCACAATCTAGGCCAGGCTCCCTCTTTCCTTCCTAGAGTTCTCTACCCAACCCCACTGCCATTCTGGAAGGAGAAAGGAAGGGAGCTGGGGAAGAGGTGGGGGAGAAAAACAGAGGGAGAGAAGATAAGGAGGTGGGGAGAGACAGATAGAGGGAGTGGTAAAGGAGGAGGAAGAAGTGTGGATTTTAAAGCTTGACTTGATTCCAATAGGAGGCAAATGATACAACCATTAATTTGAATTTTTATCAAAAATTATCTTTACAGGTTTTGGAGTAGGATGCCCATCATCTTGAATTAATGCACTGATACATCTGTCTTTATTTTCAAATGTATTAACAAAATCCATTTTCATTTTTCTCAGCATCTTAGTTTTGTTCCAGCAAACTCCATTTTCCCCTTTAAGATTTAATGGATGATGAGGAACAGTGAACAGCCCAGGATTATATTGTGGTTGTAACAGTACTGGGGAATTCGAGCCAAAGACTCCCTGTAAATTATTACATGTGTTAAGAAGCAAGAGTACAGTGAAATATCCTTCATAGCCAGAAAATCAGAGATGGAATGAAAAAAAAAAGGTATCATAAATACCCTCACATAATAAATTGTGTCTTTTGTAGAAACAAACAAAAAAAGTCAATATTCTTTCCCTCCCCCTTGTGTTCTTGGAGGGAGAGGAGGAGCAAAGTCGGCGCTGGTGGGACCAGAGCTCTGGTACCCTTGGGGAGGTGTGACCTACCACAGCCTTCGCTTGGACAGGAGGCTCCCCCAGGGGCCATCTTCCCTGAAACTACCCAGAAGTCCAGGTCAGCTGCTGCTCAGGAGATCTGAGGCAAAATCTCACGACTTTAGCAAAAAGGAAAAGGGCAAGGTATTCTTTAAAGGACGGAGAAGTTTGCTTCTATCTCAGCATTTGACAATTCCCCTGCCAGTGAGTTAGAGGGCGACATTTTGAGAGGCCTGCCATAGGTGACTGACAGATGAAAACGTGTACCTAAAAATGAGTGATGTGTCACCTAACAAGGTGCTACTGGAAGGTGTGTTTCCCTCAGGCTCTTGGATCCCTGGTTTCCAGCAGCAATTTGCAGAGATCTAACTGAGGCTTGGTCAGAAGACTAGATGGGAATTCTTGTTGTCAGGCTGTGTCCCCAAATAAGCACACTGAAAGATAAACAGCTACCTGCCTTGTGGCCCAACAGAATCAATAAGGTTAGTCACCTTCCCTTCCCTGTAATCAGTCCTGTGCTTTTCCCATAAACCACATGCCATGTTTCTGGCCCATTTCATTTTCAAAGCATGTGTGTGCATGCACATGCACACACACACGCACACACAGAGATTTCGAACTCTTCGGGGCCTAGCCTTTGAACTCCAGTTCTTTCCTCTCTTCCCCCTGCACCTGGTATTGAACATGCAGTGACTAGTGTGTTTATGAATTCTGCTGACCAATTACCAAGTCTGGCCAAAATTTTTAGAAGTTCAGATTGTACATCAGGCTCTTTTCAGATGCCTGGTATGTGCGTGGCAGGAGGAGTGGGGGAAGAGAAGTCTGCAAAGAGGGCTCAGTCAAATTTCCAGAGAGGAGCTTGTAGTCCCCAGGGAAGAGAGGCCTTGGCATCCCTGTGGGTCCTTCTGAGACAGATATCCCCAGCCAGCCTGCGGTAGGTGCTGCCACGGTCTGTAAGGTCTCACCCAGCAGCTGACTGCTCAGTCATTATTATTCTGGTCTTATCCCAAGTAGGCTATGAAATTATACACATTTCTTCCTTGGGAAATTGACAGGTTGTTTAAAACAGAATGTCACTTCCCTTTCCCATGAGAAGTCACAGGTTCATTGAAACTTCTGATTGACGAAATGCTTTTCTTCTACACATACCTTATAAGGATGTTAAGGATCCTGGTTTCCTGTAAACTTGCCCTTCATCTAGAAACCCCAAAATGATTAAAGCTTTTTTTTGAGAACAATTTTTAAAATTTATTTATCAGAAGATCTCATTGAATTTAAGAAAATCCCACTAAAATCCACTTCTTTCTTTTGATACATGAAAATTTGCAGACTAAAAGTCGCTCTGAGGAAGTTGGTTTTCTCAAATAAGAAATCCAAACCCAATAATAAGACAGTACTGAGGTATAAGTCTACCAAGAGATATACACTGACATATAAGTTCTAGGTGACTCTTCATCCCAGACAACGGATGTATGGCTTTGAAAGTAGTGGTAAGGTGTCTCTTTTTATGTTAAGCATCTAAAAGTTTTAAGTGAATGGAATTTGAGCATGAAAGGGATATTTTCTAAGGCAGTGGTTCTCAAACTTTAGCATGTATCCAAATTTCCTGCAAGGCTTAAATCTTTGCCACCCCCAGAATCTCTGATTCGCCAGTTCTTGAATAGGGCTGGAGAATTTACAGTCCCACTGAGTTCTGTGATGACACTGATATTGCTGGAGTAGGGGACCACACGTTTAAGAATCACTGCTCTAAGAAAATTAACCCTCCTCATTCTATATGTGCCCGGTGCATGAGATTTTTTCTTGCAATTATATTTATGCCTCTGGCATTCTTTTTGGAAGCCCTGGAGACACAGTTCATTTTGATCTTTGCAATCTTGATGACCAGATCATTATGGGAGTCTTGATTTTGGCACCTATCAACAAATTAGCAAAGATCCTCTGTTCCTGGTCACCTGAATCTCTCAGTTGAGAAGCCTGGGCAGGTGTGTGTTTTATTCATTGGAGTATTCAAGGAATCAGATCAGATCTATGCTATTCCTCAAGTTTTCTTCTTTTTATTTCATTGAAGGAATATTGCATCATACCATTATATAAGCTTAAGGTTTGCATAACTATAAATCAACAACTGTATATGATATATTAAAAGTTTACCACCAACAATTCAATTCTAACCTTCCCCATGTATATTTTTCTTTTTTGTCAGTGGTGACAATTGTATTTCTTCCCAGGCCCTTTAGAACACTCAGTCAAAGAATTCCCCCAGGTGCCTCCTATGTTTTGAGGGAGTATTTCCCTTGACATGTTTTATAATGCCAAGAAACTTATAGACAATTCAAGCAAAGGGTTTTAAATCAGCATCTCAGATCAGGCAGTGCACAAGCGACAAAACTCTTCTAACTTTCTTTCCTTTTTATACATCAGAGTGAGGCCCTTTTCTTAGTACCAAACGGTGTCTCCCCTTTGTTTACAGGCTAGGTGAACAAAACTTTGTCAGAAAAAAAATTCTAGTTCTCCAACACATTGGCTCAGAGAAAACTTCTATTGTGATTAGAAAATTTCCATTAAGAAGTACACTGACTGAAACCAAGTTTTATCTGTATTTCAGCATCAGTAGTGGCTGCTATACTCTGGAAAGGGATTTTTATGGGAATAGGCAAATATACCTGAAAAAAGCATAATGTTCCCAGACCTACATATAGAGAAACAATGGAGCAGTTTAAATCACTATGTTTCTAAGAAGGATCTTAAAGTTCTACTAATAAAAAACAGTCACTCAAAGATGAAAGTTTAAGTATAACTCCAATAAAAGTGAGTTATGTGGCCATTTCCCCTTAGGTACACCCATCTAAGATTCGGGAGACCATTATGGCACCTCATGGGTATGTGGCAGTTACCTGATTCATCGACTCTCATTTTTTTTGTGGGGCTGTCACAATTCTCATCATCTGACATTTCCATTTCTTCTTCGCGGCGGATGCCCATCAGCTGCTCACTCTGAGCGTTCCGGAGCTCCTGAAAATAGAAGATGCCCAAACATCAGAGTCACGGGCACACTTTAGTATACTTTTCCCCCACGGTCCTTTGGTGCATTACAATTGGCATGTGAACATTTAGAACTTGAATATTTTTAACTCCCAAACATTGCCCCACCTAGTCTAGACAGAAGTTCTAAGGGGTATATAGGAGAACAGAAAGACAGAAGGGTTTGGTATCAGACTCTGGACAAATCCTGCTCATCAATGACTACTCTTCATGATTTTTTAAATCTCTCTTGAACCTCAATTTCCTCTTATGTAAAAGAAAGAGGATAATAACACTCACCTAGCAGGGATGTTGTAAGGATTACACAGAAATGCTAATTACCAGGATTGGCACATAGCAGGTATTCATAGGTAATGATAAGAAATATGAGGAGCAAAATTTTTAAGTCTTGGCTTTCACTGACCCACTCTGTACCTTTAGGAATGTTTCCTTATTTCTCTTAGATTCTGTTTACTTACTGGAAAATTGTGATAATAATAGTTTTGAAGATAAAATGAGTTAATATATATAAGATACTTAGCATCATATTAGACACTTGATTCAATAACTTTATAATATTGGTCACTAATATCCTTCATATAAAATAGGGCCCCTGCATGTGTACATGTGCTCAGGTGTAAATATACACAGACATGTACACACATGCACACCATTAAGATAGCTGAGTGGTGAAATTCAAAAGATGTTGGAGGACAAACAGAAACTCTTGGCATTTCAAAGCATCATGTTGGGTTTTTATTATTATTATTATTATTATTATTATTACTGTGATGCCTGTTTTACCACCACTTTTAGATCTTGGGATAATATCTTACTTTTCCACTTACTAGGGGAGTGACTTCAGTCAAGTCATTCAATATTTTTGAGTTTCTATTTATTTACACATAAATGGGGAATTGAAGTAATAACATAAGGATGTTGGAATATAAGAGTGAGTAGATGTGAAAACTCATAAAAACCAAAAGACTGCACAGTAAATTTTTTTACTACTATGCCTAAAAATCGGGACATTGTAATCATTTATGTTAAATAATTATATTATTATTTTGTGTTGTTGTACATTATATATTTATGAATCCTTATCCATTCTGTTCTACATATACTTTCCCCAGAAAACCTTAAAAGAGAGGGCTATATTTTTCTTTCTTCCTCTCATTTGAATTGAAAAAAGTCAAAATAATTTAACTTTATAATAAAATTATGGGTAACAATAAAATCAAATTATAACAACCAATGTATTAATGGTATGAATGTAAACATAGTTTCTGTACCCATTCAATGGGTGTACATATGTTATTCTGTGTTAAAGATTCTCTTCATTCTCTTTTCTCCTTTGCTCACAGATTTTAACTGCAGCGTAATGGAAAGGAAATGATCACTAACAGTATTTGAATGGTCAACTCTAAGCCCTGGGACTTATCACTACAGGGACAAGAAAAGGGGGAGGCCAAGAGACAGGGTCCCTGGAACAGGACACGTCCATCACAGAGCAGTCCTGAGAGGCCACAAGGGTGACAGATAATGCCTGCTTCCTTGACCATTCCACCCAGTAGTAAGAGGTGCCAATTCTGCTTTAAGCAACACCCTAGGTGTTGGAGGTGATGTCACACGTGATTAGTGAGGACACAATTAGGTTGTGGACAGCTAATTTTTCTAGTGACAAGGAGCCCTATTTCCCAAGAGGTAGCTTGAAAATACTTGAAACAAGGAAAAGTCCGTTGAACAGAATAAACGAGGCTGAGAAGGTCTGTTGTTTAGTCCGTACAATTAATGACAAACTGTCACAGAGTAGCTGTAGCTGTTCTTGTGGGGAAGGGTGGTGGAAAGGAACATGGAAGGAGAATTAAAAAAAAAGAAAGCTGAGGGTGTTTCCACAGGGTGCCTCTGGTTCAGCAGTAAATCACTAGTACACGCTAATAAATCTGTAAAGGTGTTGCAGATAATTAACAGATGCTGTACATGGGAACATGGGAAAATCAAGCCAATTATCAAGCTTATACGCAACTGAGAAATCATCCACAATGTTAAATTACGAACTGGTATTTAATCAATTAAGCGACATGTAAGAGAGAAAATCAAAGGTAATTTAGAATTCTATTTCCTAAAGTAGATCACAAGGGCTGTGGGAGTGGCAGGGAGGCGCAGAGACCTGGAAGGAGCACTGCTCAGGACTGAGTCTGTTTCTTGCTCCCAGAAAGCTCAGCTTTCCTAGCCAGTGTGGCCCCTGGAGGAAGAGCTAGGGAAGGGGATGAAGTGAGGTGCGGAGACATGATGTAGCCGGTAACTGACACTTGTTGACATGCATCTGGATGACAGCATTCATGTGCGCAGGTGTCTTCAGTCACTCAGAACTTTGCCACCTGCCTTTCTCTTAACATTTCTTTGAATCATGTTTGGTTCTTATGTGTCAGGCGGGTGAGGGGGATCATTCTCAAATCTGAGTCATAGTTTATGGATTCCAATCTGTGTTTTCATAAGCCTGAATTTGTGTCTTTTATCATACATGAGGACACTTTCCTCCTAAAAATCAACCTTGACTCAGTCTCCACTGAATCAGTGCCCGGGAGAGCATCAGGTAAGCGCCCTTTGTTTTTCTGGCCCCTGAAAAAAATGAAAGAGAAATCCCACCTCCTTCTTACTCATAATCCTGGACAGCAGAACCGCTGCATCAGTCACCAACCACCTTCGTAAAATTGTCCATCTTAACAATAAATTGCACTAGCATTTTAAGTGTCCCATTATTGTGAAGCCATTCAGTTTTCACCATAATAACAGTGATAATAAAGAATTCATTTGGTATTCATGTGGATGTTACATCTAGTGCCATTGGTTTTCAACTGTAATTTAGCATTAGTTAATGGGCACTTAAAATGCTACCCAGATGATTGATATCACAGTACTTGGTGGTTCCTCAAACTCTATATAAAACACTTATTTTACAAGTGTGCATCAAAATCATTAAATAAATAAACCTTACCTTCTATAAGTTTGGGATTTTGAAAGAGGGGAATATCATTTAGAGAACTTAATATGAACATGCTAGAGATGGAGAGGCATTCAAATGAAAAACAGTCACTCATTTAAAAAATGAGAAGCAAACAAAGACAGTATACTTACTTTTAAATTACAGGTTCAAAGCGTACACTACACTGTGGAGTTAAAAATAACAGCTGGATGACCAATGACTAATGACATATTCTGGTCCTTCAAGGTGCCAAGGAAGGTCAAGTTCTGGACACTTTCCTTGGGGTAGATACTCACTTCAAACAAGCATTGGTGCAGAAGGGAGGACTTGGCTAGACTGGACATTGATTCCCCTTAGGAAACGAGCTCTGGGGAGGTGTGATAGGACCTGCTGGCTAGCACAGGGGACATTGTTTATGAGACAACATGGATGGGAAGGATTACTTGCCATTTCTAGCCCAAAGAACAAATGGTTATCATCACGTCGTAGAACACTGAGAAATAACCCCGTATTTAATTAAAAATTAGTTTTCCATTTTATGTTACATTTTCCCCCCAATAATTTATTAGGTGAAGTGTCTGGGTTTGTTTCTGAGTTCTTTCCTGTGAATGGGAGAGACTGTTACCCCCACTTGCATTAAGTCAGCCACTTTTCTGGAAAAGGCACAAAACTGAGCTGGACTTCGAGCCGATCACGAGATAGGACAGACAGTACAGGGTGACCGTGCTAATAAAACCGTAGTGACTGCAGCCACACTATTCTCTGCCAATCCAGCTGTGTGATGGTGGTTAAAAAGTAATAATAAAGTCACCAACCTCAGAATGCTTTCGCCAAATGTCTATGTTCTTGCGCTGAGCTTTCGAGAAATGGTCCCAAGCTTTTTGTCTGGTAGAAGCGTTGAAAACGGCCACAATCTGCTCAACTTTGGTGAACAAGGAAGTCAAACAAGACAAGTAATTTATGCTGTGATCACTATAGGGAAGCAAAGCAAAGACACGAGGAGTCTATGGATGATGTCACAGTAGAAATAACATCATCAATATCCATCCAATTTGTGCCTTTTGTACTTACATTTTAGCAAGGTTGGGGATGTCTCCCTTCAAGTCTGTCTCCATAACTTTAGGTTAAAACAGATTCTAAATATGACTGGGGAAAGTTCATAGGCATCTGCTTCCAAGCATTTTGCTCTTTGTTTAAAAATGTGACTTGACATCTCTATATATCGAGATGTATAGGTCTATAGGCACCGGTGTTGATATACAGAAGAAGTAAAGGCCTGAGGTGTGGGCTCAGAAGTGAGGCCATGGTGGAGTGACTGAATGAGGAAGAGCCAATCATATATCATTGTCTCATTTGGTCTCAAGGACTCAATCGTAGTCCTCTGAAGACATTACCGTGTCCAAGTTCCAGGTTGAGGCAATAAGTAGTTGTATCTATCTCCCCTCAGCCTCAAAAGCCATTTTTACTCTTTTCCTCCTTTTTCCACTCCCTTTGCACCCATTGCAGCCTGCCCTCTGGCCCTCTGGCAGAGCAGGAGCTAAGATCTCCACTTCAGGGCAGACCAAGGCCCACCAAACAGGAGCGCCAGCATGAAGGTCCTCTTTCCATACCATATGGCTCCCACCACAGTTCATCGTGCCCACACACCATTCTCTGCTATTCCATTTTCACTTTTGTCAGGATCCTCTCCCTCTGGCCTGAAAACCACTTGAAGTTCTAACTCTGTCACAACTTTATTTAGCACTTCAGTGGCTTTCGGGCATGGCACTACTAGAATGATAAATGCAGAGGGTTTGTGAACAAAACTGCATAACGAGAGGGATGGGCTCTTGGTGACAGATGTCAGGGGTGGGGTCAACCAGTTGCAGATTCAATCTTGCTTAAACAGTTATTGATCAAGCAAGCTTGGGATTAAGGGCATTATAGAACTGAGTTAACCATATGATTAAACTTGAACTTCTAAATAGTTAGGAAGGCACTGCTAAAATTAACTTCTTATTAATGCTAATGCTTTATGAACATAAATCTTTCTTCAGTGATTCCCAAGGCTCTATTATTAAAAAAAGGATATCAAAGAATTTCAAATCTTCCAGGTGTCCAAAGAATGTCAAAAAGTAATAGAAAATCCCTATAGCAGAACACGACCTGGTACCACAGTTTTGAAAACCAGCACACAAAATAATCTAGTGCATGATGGAGCAGAGGGTGAAAGTGGATTTTTTTTCTTTGCTACATTGTAAATATCTTATAATGGTAATAAGCATTTCCAATCCATGGGTAACTTTTATGTTACTAATTGCCTCCTCTAGAGAATCTCAATTCCAAATACCCTTATTTATAAAACTTTATCATATTATAAATATGAAAATTTGGAATTGTTTCACATGATTAATTTGTTATACTCAATTTTAACAAATTTGACATCAACTTTGCTCACATAGATTTGAATGCATGTGACTTCCCTTCCTTCTCTGACCTAACTTGCAGGCTAAATACCTCTGTTATTTAGAACATATTATTACCATACCTAAAACATAAGTTATATTCGCTCATTCATCCATTCAGCAAACATCTGAGATCTTACCAGATACCAGTGATGACACTAAAACAGAACACCTCATGTCTCTCATAACTGGGCTTCTGTACATGCCCCACTCTGAAATGAAGAACCAAGGACAGAGGAAGACAGTCCCATAGGAAAAGGTGAAGCTCTAATTCTTCCAAACTTTTGGAAGAAAGGTGACCACCCTTCTATCTCCCCTAAAAACCTAGGTCTCCTTTCCATGCCTCAGCTCAGCATCTAAATTGGGTCTGCCCCAGCTACCTTGGAATTTACCTCCATGTAAACTGTCCATATGTATTTTATTAAGTTTGGGTTTTTCTCTTACTAATTATGCCTAATATTCATTTGTTCATTGGTTCAGCCTGTGAAGAACCTCAGAGAAATGGGAGAATATTTTCTTTGATCCCACACTAGAAATACATAATTAATATGTGGTCAAATGAGATCAGTTTCTAAGGAGAAAGACAAAGCAGATGATTATTCTATGCAAGAGAGAAATGGATGACACCTGTGGGGACACAGTAACTAACTTAGTGAGTGGAGTCAGGTAACAACCCCAAGAAGGCAACGTTTTGTCAGGTCTTGGTGAGTGAATGCTACCTCAATAGAGAAGTCAGGGGTGATACATTCAACAGCTGGCATGGAGTTCCGAAAAGACGTGTGAAAGTAATTGGTGGAAATGGGGCTAATGCTGGATGACCATGAATCAGGAGGGATCACTAGGCCAGATTGTAAATGCATATTGTAGGCCAGAGGAGGTACTTCTGAGTGGGATTTATTTGGGAGAAATGATAAAGGCTTGAAATAAGACAGTGCTCTTCAGTGGAAGGTCAAGCAAGGACTCATTCAACAGGGAGAGTTGAGAGAACATGTTGGCTAAATGGCATTGAAAGTGCCGAGGAAGGTCACAGTAATGCAAGGTTGGTAAGTACTTTAGAGACTAAGAGAACTAGTATAGGTCAGGGTCTGAAAAGGAAGGAAAGGCACTTACTTTTGGACACATTGAGTTTGAGATGCCTGAAGGTCAACCAGATGGAGTTGAAATATGGATTGGGTATCAGAAAAGTCAGAATTCAAAGGTATGTCTTAAATTTTCTGGGCCATTCTCAATGTCATGTACTTGTATTTTTTTTTCATTGGGGTAATGAATGAAAAATAAAAATAAAGATATTTCATTTTATTTCTTATTAAATTGTATACTTCCCCCCATATTAACAAATTTTAAATATTGAAGTCAAAGTAAAACTGTGACTTGAGTTATATTAAAAAACACTCTCACAGTATTTCTATGGCCTAGTTTATTTCTCTTATTTCTGCACAGATTGTCCCTGAAACAGCCATTTGTCTTGCAAATGAAAGTTCTTGGGCACACGAAAGGACTTGAAAAGTATGCTTGGATCAGCACAGATTCATCATCATTAGGGAAAAACCTCAAAGCACAAGCCCTAATGAATGTGATTCAAAGACAGCATATTTCTAAAATCATAAACCAGGATGAATGTTAGTAACGATGTCACAGGTACAGATAATACACTATTGTCTCTGGCAGAGCACACTAAAGAACAAGTCCATGGATTCCACCACCACTTATTACTTCTCCAGTATACTCATACCACTGCTCCACATACAATAGAACTCCCAGTAGTTACTAACTCGACGGCATCTTAACAAAACTACTTCTCAGAGAAGAGATGAGTAGTGAACACAATGGCACTGACATTTGACTCTTCTCACCTTGAAAACATTTCCCTCCTATTTATACACTTGAAGTATTTTGCTTAAATTAGGTTATTGGGGGATCATGAAAAAATGTAAAGGGGCTTATGTTTCAAAATTATTAAGGTCAGTTTTCGGTGTCATATTAGAGTCCCTAGTACAAATCCAGCAGGTATAAATGAATATAAGGGGAAGAGAGAGTTTTGATGAAATTGCCAATCACTCCTGGCAGCTGCAAACCCCTATTAAAAATAAACTGAGGCATATTAAAGTGTCAAAGTTTATGAGAGCAAGTGTTGGTTGAAATCAAGCAGCACCAATCAGAAGTGGTTAGGACCACTCCGCCAATAAGAGCTCCAGCGGAGGCTTCTATAGAGAAAAGGTAGGAGCAAAGCAAGGACATTAATGATCAGCTCTAGCTTCAGCCAAGTTGGTTGCTTGTGATTGATTGTACTAGATTTCTATTTTGCAAGCCTGGGGCATTTACAGGCTTAGAGTTGGGATGACATAGATACCGAGTCATTACAGCTACTCAATCTAATGGCCCCTTGTTTAATTAAGTTAACACCCCATTAGTGATTATTCATTATCCTCTATGTGTGTGAAAGAACACATACACCCACATAACATATATACATGTTCATATATATTCTTCAGAATTAAAAAAAAAAATCATAAGACTAAGTCATTTGACAACTTTTTAAAAAAATGTTTCCCCCACCCCAAAATGTCTGAACACCTGCTAAGTTCAGAGCATACTTCCTACTTGATGAATGAAGACAGAATGTTATAAGTGATCTTGAGAAGTACTTGACTTCAGTCTTCTCAGGGAAGGAAAGCTCAGAACAAACCATTCATCATCCACATTTAAACATGCTCCCCAGGAATGAGCAGGGTACAAGCACAAAAACTCAACTTCCTGGGCTGCACAGGGCTCCTGAATTTTGAGCTCTAGCAGGAAAGCATCGGAAGCAACCAAAGAAAAAGGCTAGGCTCTTCCGTGGACCACAGACACAGCCCTTTCTCCTTCCCAGTCTCCAGTCTCCTGAATGCATTCTATCTCAGAATTCCTACAACTCTATCTTTGTTCCAGCTAAACAGCTATGAAAGAGCCTTAAATCCATTTTTAGTGTCCTAAATATCTGGAGAAACTGATTAAGTCCTTACAGATATTAGGCCTGCCTAAACAGAGCACCTCAAACAAATCTGCCAAGCTTAATTTGTATTTTTAATGCTCTCTGGGCTCAGGGTAGAGCCTTAATTCTGTAAGGTTCAGAGAAATTTTCTTTTCTTCTAAGGGATAACATTTTTCACAAATCCTCTATAAACAGCTCCTAAGAGATTTTCAAAGGCATATATGTAAGGTGACCTCCCCTCCCCTGGCTTGTTACTGTTTTAAATACTAGATGTAAGGGTACAATTGATGAGCCTAGCCCTGGAATGAATAATTATAAAGGAAGGAATATAATAAGTCATTCTGGCACTCAGAACACCCAGAGGAGCAAGACAGAGCCAGAGGGAGGAACAGTTGGTGTTAGTATAGACACCAGAGGGGAAGCGGCTGTAAGAGATTCCTAGTGAGAGGCCTGCACACTCAGCTTCCAGGTCCTGAGCATGGAGGTCCCTGCCAGTCAGTCTGATGAGAAGCCCAGGAACCAGAATCAACAGGATCAACCCCCTGCATTGAAGTGGCATGGAGTGGAATGTCAAGTTGAGGAGGAAAGCCATTTTGGGGTTCGGCCTTGAGATGAGTAAAAAAGAGTATTGAGTGACACAGAGTATCCACTAGGAACACATTAAACCTGAGATGGAAACACCAACAACAGACTTTGAATTTTGGACTTTCCTGGCTAGATGAAGCTAGAGGATGGTTCTTTGAGGGAGTGAGATAGACTAGAAAGAAAATTTTATATATATATATATATATATGTATATATTTTTTAAAATATGTTATTTTAGCAAATTTAAAGCAAATGACCTGGAAATAATGACATGGTTAAAATACATGGAAAATATTAGTCAGAAAGTGAGTTTTTAAGCATTGTATTAAACGCAGTGCATTTGAGGGAACTGGAGATCCCCTAATAAATGCTTATATTGTAGTATTTTGGAAAGGAACAAAACAAAAATCCATGAGAATATCATGATTTTTATTGATTCCTTACAACATATAATACTTATTAAGCTTTCTTTAAGCCAATAAATCCTACTGACAAAATAAAAGCAATACATGTTCATAAGAAAAAATAAGAACAAAGTAAAAAGTAAAAATCTTGCCTTCTTATTCTGACCACTCCCACCCACATTCTCTCTTTAAAAGTAACCAGTTAACAGAATCTAGCATACCAGAGAAAAAATTATGCATATAGAACACACAGTGTATTTTTATGTGTAACCTTTTTGTTTTCATCTTACACTACAATGTTAATATTATAAAAATGATATTTTAACTTGCTTTTCATCCCCTTAACATATCTTGGAAGTCATACATTGGTATATTATTAAGGCTGCAGCAAACATCTTCAGACATCTGCCTTATAGAAATATTTTTCATAAGAAATTCTTAGCAGTGGAGAGTATAGATAAGAGTATCTGCATTTTTAATTTTTAAGAGCTATTACCAAATTGCACTCTAATTCATGCCCACAAAGCGTTTTTCAGATTGTTTCCCTCTCCCATTGTCAACAGATGGGAATAAAAATATTCAGTTTTTGCCATTCCTGATGGATGAGGAAAGGCATGGATTACATGATAACCAGTTTTCTGCATCAGAGTGTCTACATGCGCAATTCCCATTATGAATCAAAGAAACAACTCCACAGATGCATGAGATCAGTCTTTTATTAGCAGTTGGCTCTTTATCAAGAGAGATTACCACAGGAATAAGAAAGACCTTGTTTCTGGGTATCCCTTCTCTTTTTTGACCCTCTATGTGGCTGTTCTGCTTTCCGTTGGGTTGCCACTCACACCAATATGGTATTATGAAAATCACAGAAAGGTGGTTGGTTCTGTATGATGACTTAGGCTATTAGGCCAGATGCTGTGTGTGATGATGTAGACAATGGTTTCAAAGTGCGGTTCCTGGACCAGCATCATGGGGATCACTTGGGAACTTATTAGAATTCAATGCTCAACCCCCAGACATACTGAATAGAAACTGGAGTGGAGCCCACCTGATTGGTGTTTTTATTTTTATTTTTTATATTTTTCCGGTTTTATTGAGAAATAAATAATATAGACATATAAGTTTAAGATGTACAATATAATTATCTGATCTGTGTATATATTGTGAAATGATACATCTTTCATCTTACCTGGGTCCAATACACTCTCTGGCAACGTTCAAATATACAATAAAGTATTGTTAACTACAGTCACCATGCTGTACATTATATTGCCAGAACTGACTTATCTTACAACTAGAAGTTTTTACCTTTTTGACCCCCTTCGCCTATTTCTCCCACCATCACCCTCTACCTCTGGCAACCAGCAATCCAGGAGACTGTTTTCATCAGCTGGCCAGGAGCCTGGAATGGACACTACAGTTTGAGAACCTGATTTAAAACATTGTTTCCTTTAAATCTCCTTAGGACCCTCTAAGGCAGGTGCTATTACTATACCCATTTCACTGATTAAAAAGAAACTCAGATTCACAATAGGCATAATTAATTATTTGTATGTGCATATCCCCCGTGGACCAGAGTCTTAGCAGCACTGTGGTGTGTAACCTGCTAGACATCGCACTAGTAGATGCCTGATCCCTGAAGCTCTGGGGCGGGGAAGACAGCCACGCACAAGACTGACTTACAGTGCAAGAAGAGCTTACAGAGAACACTCCAGGAAGCAGGGAAGACTTTTACAACTCCTAGACCAAAATGCATTAAGTAGAATTTTCTAACTAAAGTCAGTCAAACAGTTGAGATTGTGATGGGGTAGGAAGTGGCTCTTAGTCCTCACCAAAAGTGCACTGAGGAATTTGAAAGACAGGGAAGAAGGATCAAAGCATCTGGAAAAGAAGCCCAACTTAAGCTATGCGTTTACCAGAATAGAATGGACTCCTCTCAGCGTGTTCCCTCAGCATATGCTTTAAACCCTATGCTGTTGACTTTTGTTTCCATCTGTTGTTGAGTAATAGTTTTAGCAGGAGGTGGAGCAGAGGAAAGGATTTTGGGGCTCATGCACTGTTTGGGAGGCTGCCTGTGGGAGGGGAGAGAGTCAGGAGACCCCTGTGGGTAACATCTTAGATTCACGGGCATGCAACTGTGTGAAGAAGTATGTGTCTGTTAGAGCCTCAAAGTCAGTGGGGCATGGACTACACAATCTGAATATCCTTTCCAGCTCTGTGACCTGACAGAAAGGGGGTGGCAAACTTTCACCAAAGGAACAAGTAGCAAATATTTTTGACTCTGTGGTTCATATAGCTACCCCACTAGAGAAAGTGTCCATGTATCTAGGAAGTTGCCTCCTTGTTTAGAAATCTTCTCATTTTGAGGCTTCTTTTTCATGATTCTCCCAGCAGACAGCGGGAAACACTAAGATCTATTCCTTTCCCAGTTGCACAAAAGAGGTAGGAACATATCATCCCAGCCTTAAAGAAATTTTACTGACACCTCACTTTTCCTCAGATCTAGTGTTAAAGTGTCTTGTCTTTAAAAAGTTTTTGTGAAAAAATGTGTGTGTGTGTATTCTTTCTAAAGTAGCTCAGACTTTTCTCATCCATCCCATGCACACACACATACAACCCTCACTCTCATACTTAGCAGAGGCTTCTTTTCCAATTCCACAACTGAGTTCACTGCAGCCAGCAGGGTTTTCATCATGATCATCCCAAATTCTAATTTTTTTCTGAACTGTAACTATTCTGCCTCATTCAATAAGCACTTTTAGTTCTTGAAATCTAACCTTCAACAATTCTTTATTGTTCTAAAATGTAAGACTTAATTTCTCTCATATATTGAATATTAAAAATTGTTAATAATATACAAGTATGACCTGACTCAGTATATGTATATTCAGTGAGACAAAAATAAGAGATACAAAAAAATAAGAGGCTTAACTCAGTCCTGGCAGGCTTCTGGCATTCTCTAGTCTCACCTTTGGTACATCCCATGAAAGAAAAAAATTCTGTGTTCATCCTTGATTTGGAAATGTTTATAAAAATAAATCTTTTTTCTCGATCTTTATTCCTTGAGAGCAAAGAGGTATTTTTAAATGAAAATCATGTTTCCATCACTTAAAAACATTGACAAATACAGCCATCAGTACAATTCTGAGGAGAAATAGAAAACCTGTCGAATTGCTAGAGCAGTTAAGAGGAATTTTTCTCCCATGGATAAACGATGGCAGTGGCAACCACAGACACAGAAAACATTTTAACACTTCATAAAATTCTTTCTCCACTGCAGGGACATAGCCAAATTTCCCTTGGCAGAAATTAAAAAAAAAAAAAAGTTGAGCTGAGATGTTTCTAAGGAGAAAATGATTTTCGAAGAGCTTTTAAGGCAGAAGAAATGTGGAGGAGGACACCAATTTGCCTGAAATGGGGTCACAGAACACACTGGGATCAGAAACCCCTCACATTTTACTTCAGCTTTCAATGCGCTAGCTGGCACTTAACAGGGATCCAGTACATATTTGTGGATGAATTTCATCATTCATTCAAACACCTGAGGCTTTTACCATTTTAGTCAAGAAGACAGATGAGGGAGTGACAGAGGAGAACAGTCAATGCAAGGCACGTACTCCATGATAAGAATTTTGACCAGCCTGCAGCCCCAGTAGACACACACACACACACACACACACACACACACACACACACACACAGGCTGAAATGTGGCTTAAAATTCACAGGACTGCCTGCAGATGTAACCTTCATAGTGAGGCAGATATGGGACATGTTCATGGAGGAATATTTGACCCTCTGCCCTGCAGTCAGCTCAGAGCTTCTGATATCATGTCTAGGTCAGGAAGGTACTTCTGTTTAGCTACTCAGAGATATTAAAGGAAATCCTTGATATGGTAAGTGCTGTAACATTTTCAGAGATAGGCAGGAATTTTAGGGGATTTTCTCATCAAACCCTTTCAGTAGAGAGATGGGAAAATGGAAACTCGAGGAGCTTTGCACTGACTTTAAGTTACCTGGCTAGTTACCAGTTCAGCTGGCAACAGCACCAGGAGCTTTTCTGCTTAGTCAAAGTCTCTTCACTTATTACTGATTTCAAGATCTAAGATGAGGTTATACCATTTCCTATTATATATAGATAAAGTTAATATGTATGGTAGTTCTAATACTTCCAATCACCAGGTAAAAATAATATTAATAAAGCTAATTTTATATGACTGTAAAATTCTCAACTAAGTTATATTCTCTCACTCTCCTTGAAGAAGAATACTATTGGGTAAAGTCAGTTGAGAAGATAGTTTACTGAACCAACCAACCAACCAACCAACAGGTACTTAGAATATGCTTTGCAGTTCAGCCCTGTTTCCAATCCCACCTTTATTTCCATTTGTGATAATTGAGGAATAACAGACATTTGTGGCAAGGTCTTCAATAAGTTTATAACATTTGTGCCATACCTAGGAGTGGTGCGGAGAAGTGGGAAAAGATGATGGCAAATGGTCTCTGTCTCTATTTAGTCTAAAAATTTACTAGGAAAAAAAAACTAACATGTAGAAAATAATTAGAAAATAATTAAATGCTCAAGTAGATAATGTTGACAAATGTTGCAGAAGGTAGAAGAAAGGGAGATCCCCAGTGGTATAAGATGGACCATGTCTCATGGAGGAAGTGTGGCAGAAACTGGGCTTCAGTTTTGCCATAGGGAGGAAGGGAATGATTTCAGGCCAGGACATAGAGGTGGGGCAGATTTCGTTTTCTAACCAGACAGCAGTGTTATGTGTAGTGTGATGATTGGTCACTTTTTCAATTCCATTGATAAACTATCATTTTAATTTTTCATTAACAAAAGCACATATGGATGGTAGAAAGAAACCTGTCCAGCCTTGAGTTGTTCTCTGCCCATAAATTAGCAAATGACCTAGGCCTAGCACGTCTGCTTCCTGTGCCTCAGTTTCCTCCTCTATATAGTGAGAGGGTTGGGACTAATGAATATCTGAGGTCTCCTTGAGCGCTGACATTTTGAAAAGCTTCTACTCTTCATTCTCACTCACTATATTTATGGCACATATTACAAAGTTAACCAACCCTTGCCCACCCATGGCTGTCTGCTTTCGCATCTACCTTTCTCCCACTTTGCTCATTTTTCTCTCTCTTACTGGGAAGCACATTGGGAAAATGCCTACATGAGAGTATCATGGAGTGCATGAATTGTCATTGGATATGTGTGGGTTGTGACAAGGCATGTACAATCAATCATATTGACATGCATATGAATACTCAAATGCTGGGGAACACGCTTCCTGAAATTTAGAAGCAGCTCCCCTCTGAGCTTTGAAATGACTGGCTTTGATCGGAGATGAAAGGCTAAAGTGGGCAAGCCTGTGGAAAAGTATAAACTTGCACAAAGCAGAAAAGATTGAAACCCAAAAATCTGAGTTGGGAAACCTGAGAAAATTCTGCCAGTCAAATGAACAGGGTAAGAAATGACATTAAGCATGTCAAGAATGATATAAACTTACAAAAAAGTGAGCTGATTTACCTGTACTAAACATTTTCCTTCTCTTCTATAACTAGCAAATTGAGCTCTATCCAGCTGGCCCAGGAAGGAAGAAAAAGGCCCTGGTGCCACACCAAGATAGATGGCTTCCTCATCTAATATCTTTGACTGCAATCTGTGACCAGAAGTGAAAAACGGTTCTAGAGAGAAGTCAATGGATATTGTGCTCCCCAGACTCTTGGTTAGGTAGAACGACTGCCTCCGATGCTTTAAGCCAAGGTTTGGATGGGAAAAAAAATGCTGATATGATTCGATTTAATAGATAAAATGCAGCAAAGGCCAGATATGAAAAAGGTTGGAACTTAAATGCTGGCAGAACTAAATAACAGAAAAACTAGAAGGCAACACTTGGACTTTGATGCAGACCTTGAAATAAATCACAGCTTTTCCTTCAAGCTATTATTAGTAGTTCTGGGTCATTCGCTCTTTGAACAAGTAGCATTTGCTCAGATACATAGACAAAGATAAACATGACAAGCAAAGCAAAGAGGTAGGTGCATCTAACTCAGTTCAATGGAATAACACTTAATTAAATTTCCCTTCTCCTGTTCTACCAATCAGTTATTTCCAACAAAATCTATATAGGGGCTCACACTTTTACTGCACTTTGGAGATGTGAAAAGTACCTGAAGTACCTGAACTTTCCTAGAAGTTATTAAGTAAGTGTTCCCTTCAGGATACCAGGTCAGCCACACTTGTTGTAATTAGTTCTTCAATAAACCTACATCCCAATGGCTGCTGAACAATTTCTTAACACTCTTGGCTTTGTAATAGAGAGGCTGCCATGGAACGTTATGGAGAAGGGCACTGACATCATGGGAATTTTTTATGTGAGAGGAATATTTAGGGCTACTGACCAAAAACTAGAAGGTTTTCAGTTAACTAGGAGGAAGGAAACTGTGGTGCCGTTCCTGAACTTTAGTGTTTAAATGTTCATCTAATTCTAAATGAGAAAGCCAAATGTGATGCCTGTGGTGTTTGCTAGGAATGTTAATGCAGGTATATAATCCTGCAAGTGTATATACAGGAATATAAATGGAGGCATGCTTGGTTCTGTTGTTGGAAAATGCAGCAAGTGTGTCAATCATCGTGGACTCCAGCAGTTACTGTTCTGAAGAAGCAGTCCCATGTACCAATACCAAGCACCCACCACACCAAACCAGACTGGAGAAAACAGAAAACAGAAAACAGTAACAGACATGAAGTGAAATATATTTGAATTTCAAAGAATGATGTAATATGCATCTAACTAGTGGGCTAGTCAGATTAATTTCATGATGCATGTTAGGACTTGGTTCCCTCCACATCTGGGGAGCTGTCATCTTTGTACAAGCACATGGAAAAGAATGGAAACTCCAAGGTTGCTCAGTGAAATATACAATTTTCCTGTTCTACCTCATGGGCTTAATTCTGGTTCAGGCTCACATTTATCTCCTATCTTCGAGTTTCCCGAGGGTCGTGGCTCTCAAGGACTCCACGAAGGGCCCCCAGGCACTTCACAGATGTAATGTGTATCCCTTAGTCCATCAACACTCTGGGCTGTCAAGATCAGTTGTGATTTTCACATTCTCTACTGATATCTGCTGGTTGCCAAAATAATGTCCAGAATCTAACAACAGGGCTAAGTGGGCTCTCTGAAATAGTAACAGGAGATGAGGCAAAGGTTGTCCAACCACTATGAATGGGGATACATCAACACGAATTTTTCTGTTGAATTTGTAGCTCAACTCTCCTAATATCCCTTAGCCTGCTACCCTGTGTTTGGTTGAATGCAGCAATTTGCCACAAAAGCATAACTTTAAAAAAATTTTTAAATTATACATGCAAGGTAAAACCCCATTATGCAAGGACACTGCTAACACCAAAGCCAAATACTCCATGAGGTCCTGGAAATCTCTGAACTCACTGTCTCAGTCAGCCTTCCTTCCTCCTTCACTTCCTTCCTTCCTTTCTTTTCCCTCCTTCCCTCCCTCCCTCCCTTCTTCCAATTTGCTCATTCATTCACCTTCTCATTCGTGAAATGTTGCATGTTTCTATATTCCAGATACTTGATGCATATTCTTTCTTCCGTGATTATAATAATCAAAACCAAAAAAAACAAAACAAAACAAAAACCCCACAATGCATCTCTACATGTTTTGATAAGTGCTCTGAGATACCTAAGAAAATGCAGTGATGGAAAGCCACTAGGAGGTGATTCAGAAGAGTCTCTCAGACAGGGTGACTTTTCTGCCAAGACCTAAAGGGTGAGAAGGATACAAGCAGGCAAAGGTTGGGGAAGAGCTTATGAGACAGAGGAACAGATGTGCCAGGGCTCAGCAGTGGGAAGTCGCTCTGCTAGGCTTAACGGGAAGGAGGCCAAAGAGGGTGCTGCAGTGACTCAAGGGAAAACTGACACTGGAGAGGCAGGTGGCTGGAGAGTCTGGTAGGCTTGAGGGAGTGAATATTATTTTAGGTGTAATGGTAAGTGACTAAAGGGATTTAAATGGGGGAAGTAATGACTGGAATTTTATCGGATCACAAGTGGAAAAAGAGGGACTATACATGGTGGAAACCACAAACACCTCCCAGGAGCCATTTTCCCCTTTCCCCATTATGAGAACACAAATTTTATTCTGGAGAGCAATGGTGCCAATCAAAAAACTATATATCCTATTTTCCTTACTACTAGGCTTGGCCACAGGAAATAATTTTGCACAATGCCTCATTAAGTGGAAGTCAATTGGGATCAGTGGGTAAGTTTTGCTTTCTTTCTCTAAAGGCTCAGCCCTCTTCTCTTTCTTCCTCTATATTTTCTGACATGATTCCAGCTTATAAAAATATGTAATGGCAGGAGTAGCAGCAGTCATGTTAGATGACTATCTAGAAAGAGCTAATGGCCTCACAGAAGCCTCACCCTGACAGCTTTGAATCAGTGGACCAGGGCCAGTACACACCTAAATCTGGATTCTTTTGTGTGAAAAGGCAAAAAAAAAAAAAAAAAAAAAAAAAAAAACTTCATTTGTCCAAGATAAAGTTTAGTAGAATTTTCTGTTATTCGTGGGTAGACACCATTCCTAACTGACACACCAGGTTATTATCATAGTCAGGCAAACTGGACTTGAGTGGTAGCAGCTAAAATGAAGAAAAGTGGGTCATTTTTGAAGGTAGAAACAATGAGACTTCCTGATGTCCTAGATATGCGGGTTGGGGTAGGAAATGGAAGGTGTAAAAATTACAGGATTTGACTTGAGAATGTATTGAAATGGGAAGAAGAACAAGTTTGAAGATTAAGGGCAAGATGTATATGTATGTGCATATGTATATGCACATATATGCATGTGTATGTGTATATGTATTATCTCCCCACCACAGCAGTGTGGATGTGCCATGTCTGATATTTTGATGAAAGCGACCTTCACTTTTGTGGTCTCCCGGAGTTGCAGTTTCACTCAGACATTCTTCGCCATGCCAGCCCTTCTTTCTTTGCTCAGGGAGTGAGTGAAACAGCCTGTCTGGAGGGACCACCCATTGCTGTCTGCTCCTCTGTGTGTCTTATATCACTCACTGACATTCAGATCCTCACATATAAAACCTTTGTCCCTTGTGGTTTCAAAATCTAGGTCAGTGGATACTTGCACAATGTTAGGCACATGACCTTCTTTCAGCCACATCACTGGAGCCTCATTTTAATAGGTGTTTTTTCCACAGACAGTACCCACAAAACTCAAATTCCTCCTCTATTCTAATCTGTGGCTGCCTTCCTATCTTCATTGTTAGAGCCAAGGTTTGAGTTTTCCCAGCTAGGTGGGACTCTAAACTACTTAGGAATGAGAGGATATTTAAAATTGATGAGTACAAGGCAATCAGCAATCATTCTCCTCTTCAAGTATTTGGTTTCTTGCTACAACTTGGCAGAATCGTGCTGCCTTATCCTCTCTCACTTCTCTTCATAACCAATCTACCCTTAGTTCCCTCTATGCAGGAATTCATTTTTGCTTCCCTCATTTAAAAGGTGGTATCAACATTAGCTTTTTTGTCCTATCCTCAGTGTCCCTAACTTTAGAACATGGGGACATAGTTGGAACAAGGGCCGATGCTCAGAACTGAAGAGTCTAGGTAAGGTGGTCTGATGATGATCCGTATGAGATTAAGACCTTTTTTTCCTATTCCTTTCTGATCCAGACAAGTGTCTGGATTGGTCTCATACTGGAAATACCTGGTTACTTATCAGCTGATGTTGTACAATTTCCTTTGTGATATTCTCTCCTGCTGCAAAAATGGTCTTTTAAAAGCAAAGTCTTGTAAAACACTTTTATATGTAAGATCCTGGATTTTTCTTGTGCCCCCTACTCCATCCTAACAGATACATTACCCTTTGAATTTACATTGATAAAGAGTTGATAGGCATTTTGGCATGTTATATCACTGAAAATAATACTTATTCTCAGAATGAATATGTAAATTGCATACCGTACCATCCCATGTGGGACCCTGCGCCTGGTATGGTGTGGAGCATGGCATTGTTAGAATGTCATTCAATGGCTTTTACCAAGTGGGGGGATGTCAACAGCTGTGATGCATTATGTGCTGTGACGTTAACTACAGACACAGACAGAGTGCCCATAAAATATATATGTATGCCCTTTTTTTGAATAGAGCCTTGGGTAATTACCCTGACTATTGTTCTATGGAAAGTCCCATTTATACCCCTTCATCAATTTAGGATCTAGACATGAAAAATCACTAGCATTAAGTAGTTAAGGCAATTTGCTTTCCAAATGAAGGAAGGACAAAAAAATATTAACGCAGAATAAAAAAATCCCTACATCTAAGTCGCCCATATCGACAGCCAATCTTTTTTCTGACCATGTCTCCTACCTAAAAGAACCCAAGAACATTGTGTTTGGGGTCTGCTTCCTACTGTCCACGGAGGACACACGGGTCAATGTGGACGCCTGCAGGTGCGGGGTAGCCAGCCCTCAGGTGTGGTATGAACGGTGGTGGGTCCAGCAGGCACGGATGCATCTGGCTGCCCTGCCCTGGTTGCCGGGCTTGGTGTTCTCAGGAAAAGCTACAGAAACATCTCTCACCTTGCGAAGTAAACTCTCAGGGCAGGTCCGTGTTCCTCCACGTTGCCACAGAACATGAAATAAGTTATGACGTGTGCCATTTGATATGAAGTAAAATGGGAAATTATTGAGCTACTTACCCCCAAATGAAAAAAAAAAATTAAATGAATACAAAAGAAATGGCAAAAATCACAACAAAACAGATGGCACCCAAATTTTACTTACATTGGGTGAGGATTCCAGTTAAGGCATTTTTAAAATTCTCCTTGGCTTCTTCCATATCTTGCTCATGGGTGGCTTTTTCATTCATCAGCCGGCGGACGTGGCTGTTGGCCGACTGCACCATGGAGTAGAACTGGTTGGCTGAACGCCGGTTCACCTCCCCTCGTTCAATCCAAGAGAGCAGCACTGTGATAGCCTCTGAAAATTTGCTATCATCTGAAAATGGAAAAGCAAGTATACATCATGTCAAGAAAACATACCTCCCTTTAGCTCCTTTCATAAGACAGAGCATGGGTCATCCTGATGGAGAAGTCCACAGACTAGCTTTCCTGGCGCTACCTGATCTCAATTCTCCTTCATCTGATGCCATAGCAGAACCAGTTAAGACACAAAGGGTCATTCTTTCTCATCTATCAACTTGAGGAGATCAAGTTTAGAAAATATGAACTGGACAGTCTTTGTAATATGGTAAACCTCATTCTTCCATCAAATCCTGAATTTTCCTTAAGATTAGTTAGAAAAACTGTTATTAACCTATCCACCCTCCACTTCATTTCTTTATTCTTATATCAGAAATATTACACAGTGATACTAGTTTCCTGATTTAGAATCAGTGGAGTTAGTATCAAAATGTGGATGACAGATTAAATCACATTAAATATAGGTGAAATACAAATTATTATTCCCTAGACAGGTAGTAGGGCTAGGTCAATTTTTGCTCTATTGCACTTCAAAACTAATTTCATTTTAGGGTTAATATAAAATGTTTGATTAAGCTAAAAAATGACTATTTCCTTGTTTTCAGCAAAAGAGAAACTTTTCCCTAGGGGAGGTCTGTGTTTGCTTTGGAAGACTATTGGGAACTCATCTGAACTAGTTGCTGGGGAATAGAAGTGGAGAATGAGATTCTATCTGTAAATAAGTGATAAAGTTTATTTCAAAGAAAACAAATAGACTTGCTTGAAAATGGTTACTGGAATAGCCTTGTTTCATGTGACTTGGAGGTAGAGGAAAAGCAAGTTTGCAGGTAATTAATTAGAACTGGAAGTTGTATGTCAGTTGTTACAACATTAATTGATCCTGCTGCTGAAACTCACTGCATATTTCCCTGGCAAATTTGAGAGAAGAATGTCATAGGATTTTTCTAGTCATGGAAAAATGGAATTTAAGAAAACTATTTTAAATGTATTAAGCAAACTAGGTAGAGTCTAAATTCCAAAATTAGGGAGCATATTTAGAACAGAAGTTCAGATTCTTACTCATTTATTTGACAAATACTGGGTATTCAGTATGTCCCTTCCACTGGAGAAACATGAGAGAGACATGCTCATGTATTGGTTTTACATACATAGCCCTCGCCTCTCCCTCCCTCCAGATGAATGAATAGAGGGTTAGTCATGATGTTTGGTAAAGGAATTTTATTTTACTCATCAGATATTTTTAAATCAATCATTGTCATTGGTATTTTACAAAGCATTCATGTGTGCAGTGCTGTAGAAATACTGGGAGCACTGTTAAAATGAAGACAACCCATCCCAAATGAACTCACTGATGTTAAGCCAAACTGATACTTAATTACAGTTTTGGCTTTCCAGAAACGGAATCTTAAAGAGGTCAATCAAAGTGGGATCAGCACTAGTCTGGTAATTTCCATGATAGATTCTTGTCACCCCTTATAGGAAAGTGATCTTGTAATAACCAACCTCAATTTTGTTCAGTACGACTTCTTTTCTGCCTATAAACATCTTTCATTTTTGTACAGCTCTGTGGAGCTCCTTTCTATCTGCTAGAATGGATGTGTTTCCTGATTTGATTTGATTTTGGTCAAATAAACTTTGAAACAATTTTAATATGCCTCTGTTTCTCTCTTAATAGCACATTTATCCCTGAGTTCCCCTACCCACCCGGGGACTGGACACAACTTCCTTGCTCTGGTAGCTGCCTGCCCAGGATGTGGGTAGGTGCACTGGAAGGAGGCAGGACCAGCCTAACTCAGGGTGTGGAGCATGCTCTGTCTTCTCTACCATCGCTGTGCTGTTGTCCCAGGCCCTCTCCTGCTGAGGCAGTCGCAGACCAGATCGGGCATCAAAGCTTTTTTCTGTGCAAACTTGTGTCACCTCTGCCCTCACACTTTCACCAGAGGAGATAACTGGCCCTGAGGAACACCCACAGGGCCCCCTGGAAGTGAAAGACTCAAGTTTCCTTGAAAATGTCCATTGGCAGACCCAGAACACACATGCGTTCAGTATCAGAGCCTCTCACAATTTTGTTAACTCTGGAATTTCAAGCTGAGTTCAACCCTCGGTGAACTCCAGCTGCAGTGGTTTCTTATCTCATTTCATGGACCGGAGCAGCTTGTATGAGATAAAATCCATCACACAACTTAACATTACGTTCAGTCCATGGAGAGGCCCATAATTTAGCATTATGTTTGTGAGAGGCCCACTGCGACCGTTACAGTCAGGATAAATTTTGTCTCCCTCACACTCTCTACCTCTCTCCCTGCCCATATATGTTAGCAGAATGGATGGCTGAAGAGAGCCGAAATAAGCCTAACGCTTATAAGGAATCTTTTTTTTTTTTTTCACTTTTAAAAAATAACAAAAAATAAGCACACTGACTTCATGTACCATTTTTCTCTTTTGCTGTGACTTTTCTCTATCTCTACATAACACAGAAAGGAATCCTCAATGTTTTTGTAAGAGAGCACACAGGGGAGAGAGCAACGTCTTCCATCTCTTCCTTGCACACCAGTCGTTTTCCCTTCTCTTGCTCCTGGTCACTCAGTGCCTAAATATCATCAGGAAGAATACACTTACATTTTTTTAAAAAATATACATTTGCTCAAATGATCTAAAAATCAAATCATTGTTCTTCAACCTAGAACCTAAGACCACCAGCAGGTAATAGTTAATTGCTAGTTTTCAAAGAGGGAAATGACATTCTTTGGATTAACTAATGGAAAAGACACAATTTAAAAAGTGGGCAAGAGGCTTAACAGCATTTTAACAAGTAATAGTGGGCAGAATTCCATTATCTTAAAAGAAATGCAGAGCTTTGAAAACTCCCAGTTTCATCCTCATTCCTGAACTTATTGAAGCTGGTGAGCCAATGTATGACTGACATACTGATACTCAAAAAGTGTGAAAAAACATGCATCAAGGCACAAAAGAAGCAACTTTATATTAATTAAGACTGAGCCAGTGACTCTCTCTGAATGGCTACAAGAGTGCACTGGGAGAGGTCATTTTCAATATCCAACTGTAAATTCAATTTTGTATTCAGTGGACAGATCACTGGAAAAACAGAAAACAATATTTAAACAGTATTGAGAATGCAGCATTATTAAAGCTATTTATGTGGAAATAAATTAGCACTGCTCATAAAAATCACATCAAAGACGCACTTAGAAAAATTCCAATACTTTCTGTGAACATGTTTAGGCATAACTCTAAACATGGGTGCAGCTTAGGAACTAGAATGTGCAGATGTGCTTTTACCATGGCAAAAATAATGGGAAAATTGGTATATTATGGAGCAAATATGGATTATTTGCTCATTAAAAGTGGCTCAGTATTTTCTAGTCAGGGGCTTCATAGTTTCATAAACGTTTGCTCCATGCCTCCCTTGAACTGCATTCTCCCTTCAATCTTTCTCTGCTCCGTCGTTGTCCCATGCCTCTTTGTTAAACGTGATAAGGGTCTGGCATCCCCGCTTTTGTTCCTGTGACCCACTCATCCTAAGCCCCACACCCCTGTTCCTGGTTCAGCAGATTAACAATCAGGCTTCTCCCAAATTTCAGACCAAGTGCCTTTCATAAAGGAGGTTTTTCTGTCAGACAATGTTTACACATCCCAGTCATATCCTGCATTGGTCATTCTGAACAATATTTGCTAGCTTATGGTCCTGGTTCTGTCTCCAGGTTTGAGAGGCTTTTAAAACATCATTCTATCTTCTGGTCACTCTGACTTTTTTTCCCCTTTGTAGCACATCTGAATTTCACTACACTGTTCTAACATCATTGCAGTGAAGACTACTAAAATGCCACATAGTCAATGGTCACATGTTAGGAGGCATCAGTTAATATTTAGAATCGTCCTGTTAAACAGTATTTCACAGTGTCTCTGTCTACCAGAGACAAATGTTTTCCTGGCACTGAAGCGGGCTCACCTCTTCCCTTTCAGGCCTTTGAAGTCATTATTATTGGCAATGGAAGTTAACAGTGATGTCAGAGAATCACATGGAAGCAGACAGTTCCGCAGTAATTTATGAAACGACTCAAAAATCTTTTTGAAAGTGTTTTTAGTTTTGGGAAGGTAATAACTATTTTGAGCTTTGTGAGGAATAAATAATAATGATCATCACTCCTCAGTGTCACTACCTGAATTTCACTTCATTTCTAGTTATTAGAGACACTGTCTACGTCCCTTCTTCTCCCTCTCTTCCACATTTATTGAGCACCTGGCACCTTGCAAGTGTTAAAACAAAACTTTGTAAATGGAATAAATCTTGCTATTCAAAGACCACATGAATGAATGCCATTTTGGAGCATATTGAAAATGTAGACTCACCCTTACTCAGGCCTCCTGACTCAATCTGTATCCTACTCCAGGTGATTCATACACAGGGTAAAATTTTAGATGCACAAGAGGAAGTTATTCAATGACAGCTAGGGAAACTGGTTAGGAGCTCATCTAAGTTAAGCCATAATGAAAAACTGAATTGGAAAGCAACAGCTGAGAAAGCAGAGAACACTGAAAGTATCTGATTTGATTCTTTTTAGTTTCATGAATCACTGTCCTTAAACATCAAACCTTCAATGAAAGAACCACTGCTTAAACTCCTGCTATAACTATAGGAATGTGGGCAAAATATGAAATACTTAGAAATAGGCAGAGATTATTGTAGATGCCTTCGATGGAAGGTTGGGGATGGATTTGGGAGGATGTCCCCAGCCCCCACTCTGTAATCTGATTGATTCTACAGGGGTGTGAAACTTTGTCTTTGACTAGGATATTTTACAACTCTGTAAAGATGAAATATAAATTCTAGAAAACTGATAAAAATGCAAATAATTCTTCATAACAGTGCAAATTAATTCTTGTACAGTAGAAAATAGGAATCTCTACAAAGCAAATTTTCTTTAGAACCAATTTTAATGTCTTACTGGTTTCCTAATTAACAAGTTGAATCATACCATTGGCACATGTTTGTTTTATACTTGTAAGATAGTCTTGATTCCACTGCCTTTACCAAACTTTGAAATGCAGGCTCCTCAAAAGCAGGCCTCAGGCTACAGTCATATCTGGCCCCCAGGCTGTGGTACCAAGCCCAGGACTGAGCAGGTGGGCACTTTGCAAACTTTAACCAAACTGATGTATAGATTATAAAGAGGAAAAGTTTTTGCTTTTCCTTTGCATGCAAAGGGAGAGGTAGTACTGACTTTAAGAACAAAAGGATGGGCTAAAAGTCAGGCCATGATGCCTGACTATGAACTTAGGTGAGCTTCAGCACCCTTATATATGGTTGGGTCAAAAAATCAACAGTAGGAGGGGAGATTCCATGTTTGAACAAAGCATCTCGAGAATGAAGGAAAAGAAAGTGGAAGACATTCTACAACACGTTTCTTTCCAAAGACATTAGGACAAACAGGAAATGAATGATTGGCTATACAGCTGTCACTGAATTGGCTTGTGTGATAACTGGAAACAGCTCCTAATGGACTGAAGCAGATTTGGAATTCCAGGATGCCAAAGTATTGCTACTGTCATGGTCCCCAAATTTCACTACGTATCCCTAAACATTGAAGATCCCTAAAGAAGCCTCCATTTTCCAGTGACTCAATTGGCCATCAAAAGGAGTGGCATCTTAGCAAACTCTAAATCATAGGTAGCATAAGAGCATGTAAGTGGCTAATGTCCCTGCTAACCCCACGCCCCCACATACACACAATCTTGCCAGTTATTTAGTATCTGCAAAAATGAGAAAATTCAGGGTGGGGTAGATGAAAACACACTGATTATTCCTGCTTTGGGGTGAAGCAAAATGTTCTTATATGAAATAACCAATCTCGCCTCGGTAAAGGTGAATAATGGTTAAAAAGTGATGCTCTAACAGGCTCCTGTGCTTTGCATTGCCCTGGCCTTAAGAAGAGATCTGGCTTTTAGCTAATGGAGCTTCCACTTGGCTCAGAGCATTATTGATTTTTACTTTCTTGCAACCATAAATATTGACAACCATCTCAGCAAAATGCTGGCACCATGTCTACCCTCTTTCCCTCTGGCAGGCTGATTTTGGGCCATTCTATATGTAAATCAGAGTCCTGTCCTCTGGAAATTATGAATGCTGATCCTGCGAGGACTGAATTCTCGAGGAGACATCAGGGAATCCCAGGGATATTGCCTGTAAAGGTTCATCAAAACCTCACCTGAGGCAGAGAGAAACTTTTCATTTCATCATATAATGAAAGATTATGGGAAGCTTTCCAAAAAGGGAAAAAGTATACAAAAACTTCTAAATGTTCTTGCCAGGAGAAATCCCCAGTGAATTAGGATATAATCTCTCCTCACTGTCTAATCAATCTTGTCCTTCCATAGTCCAAACACAGGGCTCCTCCAGGGGTGGATGGTCTGTGTTAGACACACTGAAATTCATTATCTCATCTGCCTGGTGCTACTGTTTCCAATAAAGTGTAATTATGGTGTTATTGAGCTCTTCACTTTCTCAAAGCCATGCTATAAACTTCTGGTGTGTGAGAAGTTACTTCCCAGTCAGTCTTCATTAAGCTGAATTGTCTCTGAACAATGTCTATTTAATCAGCAGGGTGTCTGCTAATTTTCTTTTTTAGAATTTGTATTAGTGTAACTGACATTGGGCGCCATGCCTTAGACACTACACAATTACAACTCAGTGTGTCCTCTGACTTCAGAAAGTCCTGTGGTCACTGAATGAGATTACCTAGCTCCTGATCGCCATGCCCTCTCCGCCGCCCCGCACGGCCCAGATGGTGGAGTCTTTCTGCTGAGAGAGCACACTACACTTCTCAGGCATGATATTAGGAAGTACAGCAAGTACTCAAAAAGCTTCATTTTATTCATCATTTCATTATAATGTGAATGAGAAAAAAATATCCTGTATGAACATAGGGGTGCATTATCTTTTTGAAGAGATGTGCTCTCCTATGTTCATAGAAGAACTGTTCACAACAGCCAAGACATGGAAACAAATGCCCATCCACAGATGACTGGATAAAGATAGGTATATAGACTCAATACTACTCAGCTATATAAGAATAAAAAGACGGAATCTTGCCTTTTGTGACAACCTAGATGGAACTTGAGATGATTATGCTGAGTGAAATAAGTCAGAAAGAAAAAGACAAATACCAAATGATCTCATTCACATGATAATTATAAAGAAACAAAGCAAATGAATTAAAAACAACAACATTTAGACTCTGATAACAAAATAATGAGGACCAGAGGCTAAAGAGAGGAAGTGAGAGGTAGTCAGTTTAGGTAGAGGTGCAATTTGACAGTAGCGGTAGAATATTAGTAGTGGTGTGGTGTGGAAGATACATTTTTCAAGGTATGAAGTTATCCTCCTGAAACTTGCATATTGTTGTAAACCAATGGTAGATCAATAAAAATGAAAAGAAAAGAAAAATAATCTGGGACATTGAATGTAATGATGTTATTCAAGGATTTGCTTTTGCTTTTGTTGTTTATTTTGCATAAAGTTGCAGCTTCCAAGAAAATATTGATGATGTTAAGTAAGGACTTATTATACAGGGTGCTTTGTAATTTCCTCTATCACTCAAGAAACCTAAAATCTGTGAGGCAGGGCCTTCTCTGCTGTTTCTATTCCCCAGTAATTAGCATATGGCTAAATATGTGGTAAAGAACTCAGCAGATACTTGTGGAATGATCCTTGGAATGATGGTTGAGGCATATGACTCAGGTCATGCTTTGTAGCACCTCTGGTCAGAAATGCAACTTGCTCACACATCCGGATAGTTAAGAGAGAAATAAATTAATTTACTAAGCATGTACTATGTGCATAGTTTTAGTACTAGGCAGGACATGGCAGGCCTGGTAGGACCAAACAAAGCCTTGGCTTGTATAGACTTCCCTGGGTAAAGCTGATTTTCAAGAAGAAAATTGTTATAATAAACAAGCACAATGTAAAATGGAGGAAAAGGTTTGTAATAAACCTAAGATACAAGATTTCTCTGGGGTGTGGGAACCCATCAAATCCAATTAGGCATTTTCAGATTGCATTTCCATTTCCTTTCTGGTCTAGGCTTCTTTACCTTCAGTCTTGACTGCATTTTATATCCCCAAACCAATAAAATCATCTTCAGTAAACAGTTTCCTTGGCTCCTTCTGTCTGACTTTGCAGCGTTATAAGGAACATGGAGTGGATTTCCTCTCCAAGGCAGCCAATTTCCTAAGCAATTAAATGCTGTTTATATTCCAAACTCTGTGCTTGGGTTGAAATTGTCAAGCTTGATATTACCTGACTGTTGCCTAAGATGTATCCCCAGCTAGTTCACTCTACTGTAACTGCAATCTATTAAAATTTCCAATCTGTTCTCTCCTCAAGGGATCACACAGTACTTGGCAAAGGTGCAGCTTCTAAATTCTGCAAATTATACTCATCTATATAAATATATATTTTTGAAATGGCAGGGCTTGCAAATTCCTTTACCAAATTGACATCCCAATCTGCTATCCTCTAACAGGAAAGGCAAAGTCTAGTTCCTCTTACATGTGTAGACACTTCTGTGCTCATTTCTAAAAAGTAGCATAATGTAGATGCCAGACTTTCCGTGAAATCCCTCTACCAGGTCACAGAACTAAGGTGCTAGCTGCGGATAAGACCAAATACAGTTTAGCCTGTGCAGCTTATAAGTGGATACTACACATCATACTGGATAGTAAAGAAAATATTATTTGCTCCAAAACCAACATTTCTACTTGAGAATATTGCTTTTTCTCATTCTGGTCACTCCCGGTGGTTTCTCGTCTGAATGGGAAAGTAAGACGATGTCTGTATTTGCTCTTCATAGCTTTTTATTAAAGGGACACCCACAGCCCCTCTAGTTCCATCTGCGAGACACCGCCTTCAGGGCCTGCTCATGCACCAAGAACATGGGAAATAAACACTTCAGTTTCAGTGGGGCGTGTCAGTGGCAAGTGCAGTTGATTTGGGATTTCCAAGCCCCCAAAAGGGATAAGAACTCAAGGCAGAAGTCTTAGTTAAAGCAGAGAGTGTCAATTACCTGTCTTCCTAAAATAGATTTTTGGCAGCTTTTCACATATTTACTTTAGTGAAAACATCCAACTCACTTTACACATTGCCAACTAGCTGTGGGAAGGGTCAAACACATCTCTCTCTCTCCTTTCAAAATAAATCTTTAATGACTTCTCTATTGTCTATGGAATAAAACCCAAATCCATCTGCAGCCTTCAGGGCCGCAACATCTGTGCCCAGATTGCCTTTCGACCTTCACCGTAAATGTCCACAGAACTCTCCTATTCTCCAGGGCAGGCAACTTGCCTTTCTCCTCCTGTGCCAAGTGCATCTCTGCTTCCTCCTGTCTTTGTTCCTAGAACTCTGGTCTCTGACTAGAATGTCTTTATCCCCACTCTTGTCCTGTGGAAGAAAAAACCTTTATCTTGCAAAATTCAAACTCTGCCTCATCTGGGAAGACTTGACACCGTCATCATTATTTGCACTTGTACCCACATCTCCAAAGCATGGTTGAAAATCATGTCACTAGCTTGTGTTATGGTTAATCAGTTACCTACAGACACCTACATATGGCCAGGGACCCCAATCTATGCTTTCTCATTAAATTCTGATACTCTGATTGATCTGAGGAGAATGTGATCATCTTTCACCTTAAGAAAGTGTTGGGATTAGTGCAAACTCCATACACCTGGAGACCCAGTGGGACCTGTCCCTGCCCCACCCTGTGTCAGAAGACAGCAGCCAGACAGAAGCCTGCTTTGGGACTAGTGCTGATGACCCTTCTCTTTCCTGCAGTTTTGCAGAGTGACAGATTCATGGAGAACACAGATGACACCACTGGGAAGAAGCTGGGCTCTGTCCCAGGGAACAGAGGAAACCGGTGTCTCCTGCATCCAGATGACCCAGCTCATGTGAAATCAACATGTGTGGGGATGGCAGAAACACACTGGGCATTGGCTTTGGGCCTGCAGTGCCTCACCCAGGAGAAGAAAACTGCAAGGAGCAAGGGGCCGCCTACCTTTCAGCTTTTCCGCCAGCAGTGCAGCCTCGTGCTCGGAGTAGTGCATGATGGCCGGTGGTGACAGCGGCCTCAGTCTGTCCTCCTCCAGTTTGCGCCGGTGCCGCTCCTCCCGGGCACGCATCCTCTGCTTGCATTCCCACTCGTAGAAGTCGTCCCTGGCCTGGGCAAAGTCCACATGAAGGCGGCCAGAATCCTTTTTGTCCGTGCTAGATCCTAATCGCATCCTGTAGCCTGAAATCAGTGGAAAGTATGATCAACATCACCATGTCAGCAGGACCATGGCGCCGTTCTGTCCAGAAGTTCTGGGCACTCGAAGCCAGCTGTCACTTAATTCTTTACCTTAACCTCGGAGGTGGGCAGTTGCTCTGCTCTGCAGTGATCTGGAAGGCCTGCCAAGTTGCACCTGTTACTAATTGGGGGGTGAATATACCCATGAGGGGTGGCTTAGAGGGTCACCCACCCATCTTCACTTCAATGCCACCAAGAGGTTGAGCTCAAGAATTAGGGTACCCATTCTAACGCCTTCTTCCCTCTGGTCTCCAGGAAGCTCAGAAACAAATTTGGCGTGTAACATTTTACTCTCCTTCCCATTTTATGGCCTAGGTTTTATATTTTCAATTGAGTGTAACTCTATTGTGTAAACTCTCTTAATTTTTTATTTTTTTACAAAGAGGTGGAGTAGGAGTAAATAAAGTTATCTATAATATTTAAAAAGATCTACAAAGTAAATTCCACAACACCTCACTGGAAGGGTATCCCTTTATTCCCCCCGGAAAAAAATGCTGTTCAATTCTCTCTTAGCAGCTGCAAAAGCCACAATTACCAAGGCAATTTTGCAATGCTGTTTTATTTCCACTTATCCTCTGGGGCATGCAGGAGAATATTTTACCTTCAATCAAGAGGCCTCGTTGCTGCCTTTCCTGCAGTCCTGCAGTGCCTCATCTGGCATGCAGCCGACACAATTGTCCAAGCAATCTTTGAAGGCCACAGAAGCCCGTGCAAGAGCCCAGAGCTAGGCTGAAAAATGGGCATGGAAATCTTTGGGGGATTTACTATGAGCTACCCAACTTACAAAGACTGAGCAGAGACAGCTGAGAAATCAACATAAACAGAAGCTAAGCCAGCCTACCACCCTAACTTCAAATGCAAAAGACTTGGCTTTGAGGCTGCTCTTCAGTTAGGGGCACTCAGATTTAAAAAACATAAATTCTGGTCCCAGCAGGTTCAAGGCTGTCAGGGGCTGAGGAAGGAGGAAGCAAAATAAGCACTTCTGCTGTTGAACACTTGCAAAAAGACACCACTGTGCAATTCTAGGCTGCACTGCACTGATGTTAAGCTCTCTTAGTAGATTTCAACAGCTTCCCTGAGCATTTTGGGTGAAACTCAGCTGAAAATCCCAGTAGAGGCTGACTTCTCCCCAGTAGGGTGATTTACACCTTTAAAAAGTTACAAATAGGAAACAGATTTCACATCTGATTCTTGTTATGCCCTCCCTCTTCATTCCTAGGTTTCAACAGTGCTATCTCAAAAATGGGAAGATTTGACAGTACTCAGTGCTCAAACATCCAATCGCAGATGAGCAGAATTCATGCTAAACTAGTGCGGTTCTTGGTTGTGGGCCATGGAAACTTAACAAGTCAGTAGCCAGGGTGGTATTTACAGTAGAGCTGAGCAGACCACACAGCCTAACTCTGGCCAGCTGTCCCAACTAGCCAAGCAACTTACCCCTACTAATGCCCAGAATATCACTTTTCAGACTTTTCTGATTCCTAAAAGCACCCTCTCTTTCACCAAATCATCATTAAGGCCTTGAAAAAGACCTTGATGAGGCTAAGTCTAAAATTAGATTGGCCTTCAAATGTGAAGGCAGTTCTAAAATTAGACAGGCCTTCCAGCTGGGCTCCGCAGCAGGGAGGGAGGAGGGGCAGCCTCCCTTCCTCTCTGACCTTCCAGTTAAGTCTCTCAGATCTTCCTGAGACTGATGCTACAACCCCAGCCCCACTCCCACCGCCAAGGCAGAAACAGGAGGAGACCCCTCTGCACACAGGAAGAGAGGCCCCAGGCAAGCCCTTGGTTTTGGGCCCCTCCTGTTGCAAAAGGGTTGACCAGGGAGTAGTGAGGGACCTGGTAAGAAACAGGACCAGGGAAAGTTGAGCTGGGAAAATCAGCATCAAGGCATTAATAAAGGAAGGCTTCCACATGCCTAAATTTGGGCCTGTTGATTTTTGGCAATGTCTTATGAGATTTTTGATCAGGTCTGAATACTTTGTTGTGTTGGTGTTGAAAAACAACTTTTATTTACTCTCAATCTTTTGTTTATTTCATTTTAATATTATTAAAGTATCATCATCTTAAAATGTGATATAGATTTAGGATGTGCATAATTGTAAATCAACATCTGTATATAGTACATAAAATTCACTACTAACAGTTCAATTCTATCCTTCACTGTATAATTGAACCCTTCTACCGATTTGCCCAACTCCATTCCCCTTTGATTTCTGATAACCAATAATTTAATCCTATAGATGAAAAATCTATTTTTGTTTTATTTGACCTAAACCTCATGTAGTCGGGTTGGGTAAAGTAATCGTTTTCTTGGTAGGACTGTGGTAAGAACCCACGTTTCCAGGGCAGGGTTCCTGAGAAATGTGTCTTTATCAGCATCAGGATACTTATGTTAAAAACAAGCATTCATTGGATGATTCCTATGTTACAGCTGCCCTATTATGCACTGAATATCCATTATTTTGATTTACTCCTCATAACAAATTTTTTGAGTTTGTACTGTTATTATCTCAGTTTTGCAGATGAGAGAAAGAAGGCTCAGAGAGAGGTTATCTTGCTCAAGGCTGTAGCTCAAGAATACCTGAAAAGTAAAACACAGTTGTTTGTGTGTTATAAAATATTTTTATTCTCTGTGTTGTATTCCATCTCCATTTTGGAATGCTTTTGGATTTTTTTTCTTTCACTCTGTGAGGTTTTATGGAATAAGGGTTTCAAAGTTCTCTGTATGCCTACCTGCCTCAAAAAACTCTCTGCGAGACTAGTCTCAAGGATCCTGGGATTTTCAAGAGAATTTCATGGCACCAGAAACTGATTGCAGAAATTAAGCAAACCTGTCAGTAATGTCAGAAGTACTCCCCTGCCCCCACCTTCTTTTCTCATGTGGCCCCGTTGGCTTTACTTTGGAAATAGAAGGTGGTGTGCAGAATGACACTGATACAGGTAGATGGAGATTGTGAGGGAAGGGCAGTGAATTAAATCTAAAAAATACCTCCTTCTAAGGCCACATATCAATACCAGACCCATGAGTCTTAGATTTGGCAAAGGCATTGTTGACAAAACTCTATACATTTCTTCAACACCCACAGAGGAGAAGTCAGCATTAGGTTTCATTTCAACATTCATAAAAGTCTCCTGTAGAAACTGGCAAAAAGAAGTAGGGGTCATGGGGAGCTCCAACCAAGTTAAACACACTAGCCATCAGGCAATGAGGTTGGGCTCTTCCATGGGGTCCAGGGAAGACTCTGCATGGAACTGATCTTGATTTGGTCCCTGGTGTCTAGAAACCTTCTGAACAACTGAAATTATGATGACAGCGCACTTTATTTCCCCTGAGAATTACATCCAATAATAATAATGGTCCTCAGTATTCATAATATTGCTTTTCATCTAATAGGCACTTGAGAACATTAATTAGAAACTTGATGGCATTCCCATCGACTAGATGATGGGAAACTATGACCGCAGTGAGGTATGGTACATACTTAACATCCCCGGCTACAGCAAGGAAAAAGGCAGATTTCTCCCTTTCCAGCCCTTATCTATGAGGACTTTATTGTGCATTAAGGCAAAAGGGAATAAGCTCATATTAACATCACAAAACAGAACAAAGCACCTAGCAATCCCCTTATGTAATGGGAAGTACCAGAAAGGTAAATGGCTTTATCAACCATGAATTCCTCTGCAAAACGAATGTGACAAAAATTCTTCTTGCTTTTCCGAATTGCTGTGATATCACCACACTGCTCAAAGACTTCCTGAATAATTTCCTCAGTCGCATTTTCTGGTAATCCTCCGACAAACACAGTCTTACACCCAGGAGGTCGTTCTCTTGTGGAAGGAGGTGGAAGATCTAATAATCACAACAAAAACAGAAGATTTGCCTTTAATTTATTTGCCTCTTCTTCTGACTCACCTGGCAAAAGTAAAACTTGCAGAGAAACTTTCTCCACTCTGAGTAATGATCCATTTCTATTCCAATTTACACTGATCTTCAGCAGGTTTGTGTTCCGTTTCCCTCCCTTCCCCTTCCCAACCTTTCTCTACTTTCTGTGCTCCTTTCTACACAGAAATGCTCATACATGAACAAAGATAAAGCAAATGTTAGCATAATTTTATTTCTCCTTCATAATACAGAAGCCTGGAAAATAGGAGGAAAAAAAAACTTCACAAAGCACAAAGCATGAAAAAATGACGTGATGAAAACCTGGGCTTGTTATCTCCTTTGTCTTGAGGCAGGAGAAAGGCGCACAAAGGCAGAACTTGAGGAATGCAGCCAGAGAGCTCACTCCATACTTATGTGGCTGGGAAACATCGGAACTGAAAAACCATTTATTTTATTATTTACATTTAAATGAGCAAACGATTAAATTTGGGGGAGGCTGTATAAAAAAGATAAAATGTACGCTGTCACAACATTTTACCTAGTTTATATGTAGATTACTAAAGCAATCTCCTGAAAAGTCCACTTAAAAACAGCAACAGTGATTAATATGAACTTTTTAAAAACCTAGCTATTTATGCCCATAGACTTAGTATCTTAGCCTAAATTAAAAAAAAAAAAATTCCAGCCCATTTATTTCATCAAATGTATGTTTCCTTCAAGCGAATGCAATTTGGCCCAGAAGCTCTAAGGTGCAGGCTTCCCCCACCAAAATTGCTAAGTGCCAAATTAATTCAATTCTCCATCTAGCAAAACACATTTCAGAGTTTTTCTCCCACATTTGTGAAGATGGATGGAAGTGCTCACATATTTCACACTATGTTCTGCAGAAAATGCTAGACTTCATTGCACACAGAAATATTCTTACTTCTGGATAGATATCTCCAAATCACACAAACAACCTTCCTTGTGTCGATTCAACTCTTGGACAGACACAAGGACACATCCTCATAAATTTGTTCTAATCTAGAGAAAAAGGGGTTCTGTAGAATCCATCTCCACTCTGTGTAACTGTGGGAGAATTCTGAGTCACTTCTGAAAACGACTGCAGTACTAGCTACCAAAAAGAAAAAAAGCAGACATTTAAAAGGATGAACAAATATTTCTCAGAAGTGCCACTTACTTGGATTTTGAGGGAAAAGAGTACAACTTTTGCAGTGGATTATTTCTTTGACGACAGCCACTTCTGTTGGCGGTGGAGGTGGTACCAGCCCCAGACCTGGTATCATGGGGTTAATGGGGGTGATCCCAGTCATCATGTTGAGGCCTGGATCAAAGCCAGGTACACAGATTGAGTCTATAAAGTACACAAGATAACATTTTGGCAGGAGGATATCGAATCAACTTTCATTGTTTTTGCTGTTTCCCAATAAATATTGTTTGACTTAATGCTTTCTAATTTTAAGGGATTTCTTCTGGCATGAGATGAAGTATTATAGGAGGCTATTATAAAAGAGTAAAGAGAAAATTAAAGATGAACTTAAAAACTACACAAGGAGGAAATTATGTTACTTAAAATATTAACATGGCAGAACAGAACATGCATATTAAAATGTAAAACCATACACCATGAAGCTTTGCTATTACAGTGAATGGGATTTTCTGTTTTTTAACATCAGTGTATTGTTTACACAGCCTTATGACCCAGGATGTGGAAAGAATATCATTTAACGTTGAAGTGCCCCATGAATCCAATTGTCAACCTGGTTTTATCAAAAGAGCTTTCTTTCCCAAGTGACCTAGATTTAGAAAAGTTCAATTTATATGTACATACTTTATAATGATGCATTCAGTTCACCTAGCCCATTTCCCCTAGGAAATAAGGGACAAAGGGTGATTATAATTACTGTGGCTGGGTTAGATGTATGCAGGCATAAAATTAGCTATATACATTTCTAAATTTTATCGGATAATCACATTTTATTCCTATAATTCAATCAACAAATAATTGGCTTGTCCTTCTGAAATTTTTATGCTCTGTATTAAAAAAGAAATCTAAAAAAATGGAAGTGGATAAAAAAGGATGTGTTTCTAATATAAACGCCAAGTTTTTATTTTAAGTGTAATAATGAAACAAGCAATATCAAAGGTGATATATGAGGTTTTAAAAAATATAGACCTAAGAGCAGGGACTGAGAAAATGCTTTATTGAGTTTCTAATAGTAACTGCAGAAGAAGCCCTCTCCTGGGAGCTTTTCTGTTTGTAGAAAACAGATAAAAGTTTCCCCCACTATCTGGAAGTAGAATGCTCCTGTTTGGTATGATTCAGTGGGTTGTTTGTGGGGGTCTTGGCATTTTATTACCTTTAATTTACATGGAAAAGCATTTTGAGCATTCGCAATCCTGAAAAACAACCTACCAAGTTATACCAAATAGAAACACGTACTTTCAGATAGCGGGAAAGACCTGTACTCTCACGGGTGATGTGATAATGTTCTTAGATGGACAAATAGCACAGATGCCCCTAGGAGTAGTTGTGCTGGCCCTCCACTACTGCTCATGGATGAAACTCTCTTCGCTCCCCTCCCATCCCCTCTCCCAATCCTTTTCTTTTCCTCCTTTTAGATTATTTTTATTCTCCTTTCCATCCCACTCATCTGTGGTCTCACCTGGGCCTGTGCCTCTGCCCCCTGCATGCCTTCACTCTTTGCTTCCTTGTGCTGAAAGGTCTGGAAAGTCCAAAGGCAATGAAATGACAGCTAACCCTTTGTTTACTAAGTGACTGCAGGGGACACAGGTGACCAGCATCAACATAGGCTTTTGGGGAAAAGGTTTATCACCGATGTCATCCAGTCATTTTGGATATTCCTACTTCTCTGGGTTAAACAGAATAACCAATATGATCCTGATCTATAATCTCAAGAGGACTGCTGTCCCATTTATTTAAATGTGCACTTAATTTGATAGCACACTAGAGTGACTTCAGTACTATGAGAGTTTTTTTTTTAAACCCTAAATGGAAATGCCAAAGAAGCATTCTCTTTCAAAACAGTCACCTTGACATGCTCAGCACTTGCTCTAGAATTCCAGTTCTCGTACTCTTCATCTGCAACATGGGTTTTTTGACTAGATAATCTCTTGAAGAATTAGCAACTCTAAATTTCTACATCCATATTATTCAAAATGAAGTGACATACAAAATACATAATAGTGGATGTGACAGAATAAAGACTCAAACTCTAGCTATTCACTTAAAATCCTCAAAGTTTCATAGATATCATTCCCATTTTACAGACAAAGAAATCGAAGGTTAAAGATATTAAGGGTAATGTCCCACATCACAAAGCAAACAGATGGTAGAGTTAGAAGTAGGGTTCAGATCTCTGACTTTATATTTAAACATGTCTCTTTTGATTACTTCAAAATTTCCATCTATAATGACCCAAGGTGATCATTCACCAAATAAATTTACTACTAAAAAACTTTACTGACATTTAAAGAAAAAACAAGATGTGGCTGTGGCTGACTTCTGATCCTGATGCCAATTCTAAGGAGAAGTTCCAGAATAGAAGGATTTTCAGTGTCATCATCATTGAAACAGCATATTGGCTTCTGAGGTGAATATATTAAATATGGAAATATTGCAACGGGAATATTGGCATGCTTATGTCTTTATTTAATCTCACTCTGTGCATAAGATTCGTTTGTTTCTTTCCTAGCCTGGCCCTCACTATTGTTTGCCAGTGCAGGGTGATTTAAGGCTGAAACCCGCTCAGGACTGCAAACCCTGAAATGAGAGCCCTGTGAATTATAATAACCAGATGTTCCCTGCAAATGAGATGAGAAACCCAGTGTGTGCATTCTCTTTCAGTTGTTAGCAGATTTCTGTTTTCTTTTTGAAGATCAAATACATAAATATATCCTCAGAAATGGGGACAAAAGACAAAACATTTTAAGATACATCAAGAGTTACTTTGCTTTTTGAGGGACGTCAGTATGAAGAGACTATGAGACTTACTGCAGTAGCTTGACCAGAGCTTAGAAAGGAATTAACGCTTAAATAATGTTGGACCTCAAAGGATCTGAGACTCAGTATTTGAGAGAAGGACCTGGAGAAAATCCGACTTTTATGATTTTTTAAAAAAAACCATTACTTTGTAACAATGTACGAACAGATGGAAGTTGTTTTCTCACACAGCACAGGAACCTATTATGTGCTCACTCATTAAAGCAAATGCACACATTTTGAACATCTGAGAAAGATGTGCATAAGGCAAAGGTGAGGAGAGAAAGCAAGCTGTAAGAGTTAGTGCCTTGTCTTGCTTTAAAAAGCTGCCCCTGAGAACTTCAGAGACAATGAGTTATAATTCTACATAGGGCAAGGAGGACGAAGGCTTCAAATTGCAGCAAGAAAGAGTCTAACTAAGCACGATTAGAAAAACTGCACTCTGAGGCTGCGGCCCTGCCTATCTCTTCTCTGATTCTGACTGCCCACACACAGTGGACGAGGTCAAGCTCAGACAAGGCTTTATTTTGGTTGTCTTTTCCCAACTGGGCAAAAACCAAAACCAAAACTAAAAAACAACCCTCTTCCCCATTCTTTTTATTGATTCATAGTTCATTGTTTTTTTTTTTTGTTTGTTTTTAAAGGAAAGATGCAGGAAGGAATGAAAGCAAATAGGCAGGCAGGAAGAAAAACGTGGAAGAAGCGCTTGATTTCATTTTTATTTTAGTTGTTCACACTGCTTGTCTCCCTGCCCAACCCCCTGGGACAAAGGACTTGCTGCTTTAGAGGCAATGGATTAACCCCACTACTCTGCCAGGGTGCACCTCAAATTCCAATGTTCTATTGATTTGACAAGCATCTTTCAGAGGGTTGGGATTTAACATTCAGGACTTTAGAGGCACAGTTATTTCTTTCAATCACTCAGTCTCATTTATTCTTTCATTCTACATTGATTGGGCACATACTAGATCTGGAGTATCAGGGATATTAATGAATGTGTTTGCTATATGGAATTCACAATGTTTGAGAAGAATATGAGGGATGGGCACCAAACTCACCTGAAGAGGTAAGAAATGTAACTAAAAGGGCTCTCTAGAAAGGGGCTGCTGAGTGGAGTCTGTGGGCTGGAGAATTCCGGGTCTTTGTCATGGCTGGCACGTGCTGAGCATGCTCTTGGCATGCTGAGTGATGGCAGGAGTCACAGCAAATCAGAAAGGATCTTGGCATTGAAACTAGTACGTTTGACTTTCTCCTCTGGGATGGTGGCTCCTGAAGGTCAGTCCACACTCTTCTGGGTCAGAGACCCCTTCCAAGTTGTACCACTCCCCATCCCTCTTTTTCTCATGCTGCAGCCCCTTGCAGTGACTTCTCTCTTTCTGACCTTTCTAGTTGATCCTTCAGTAAAGAGTCTCACATGTGAGGCGAGAACTCGATCCCATTTGAAAGCAAGGCAGTAAAGGCCTGTCTCCAGTCACCGCTGGATCTAACAGGGTGAGGCGCGGATGTGAACTTGGGCTGGGCTGCTGCTGAGGGAACAGAGGTCAGTGCCAGGAACAAGTGCCAATGGAAGGACATAGTGTTCCAAGAAAATAACTGGCAGGTATCAAGCAAAATAAGAGCCTTACACTAGTCCTAGGCAGAGATCTTGAGCAGCAGACAAAGCACAAGTTCAAGCAGGTCAGCCCAGGGGACTTGTCTGCTTGTCACAGAGGCTTAACCATCCTGTCCAGGGTCTGGAGTCAGCCCAGGGGGAACCACGACTTAGCAACAACACTCTGGGGTCACAGACAGACAAATACTAGGCAAAGAGGCAGGCCACCTAAGCTGGAATTGAGATTAGATATGCAGACGCCAGACTCCAGACCAGGGGTTTGGAGAAGGCAGACACCCCAATTCTCAGTCCTGTGCACAGGTCAGAGTTTGACCAGCATCAAACCCAGCTGGATGCTAAACCCTAGAAGGTGGGCTCCAGGGGCCATTTCCTCCTATCTGAAGCCCAGGTGTCCAAGATGATGCTGAGTGTGTGGGGGCCAGGGGCCAGGACGTGTATGAGCAGAGGGACAGGCTAGAGGGACTCTGACAAAACATAGTAGGCCCTCGCCTTTCTCTAGAAGTCTTGACTTCAAATGTAATACCGCTCGGCAGAGAGAGGATGTGATACGCAAGGACAGGCTGTTGTTAGAGCTTTCAGATGCAGAGATTCTCAGAGACCTTGCTCTTCTACAATGTCGGTTAAGCCTGTGAGCTATTAAAAAGTGCTTTTTTCACTCCAAGTCCTCCTTTTCTGAACCATTCCTAAAAATCATTTTCTGATCAACAAAGAAAAGTCGTTTCTAAAAAGGTGATCTTAAAGTCAAAAGACCCGGTTAAGTACATGGGTACTTAACCCATGTGGGCTTGACGGCCTCGCCAGCTGAGCGTGAGCATGAAAACCACACTGTGTTCTCCGCCAGGGAGAAGGCGATCTGTGTGAAAGTGCGACAGCAGATGTAAGAACAGGAGTCTGCAGTGAAATATGCCATGAGCAGGTCCTGGGTCTCCCACACAATGGCTGTGTGACCTCAGAAAAATTTAACTCATTTTTTGCAATCTCATTTATAATTACCTATCAAATGGGGAAACCATATTTAAATTCTAATATTCCTACAAAGATTAGATGGGATTTTAAAAATTCAAAAAAAGTGTTTAATATGTCTCACACATAACAGGCGCTCAAGAGATGGAAGCCACAATTTACAACCTAATTACTTACAACAATAAAAAATTTTGTATAATAAATACTTATGTAACTTACATAAATATGGCATTAATTGTGTATGCACCCAGAGGAAAATAATGACTATTTCATGTGACACACATGGGATGTTTTGCTAGGTACTCAGCCTGCAAAGACATTAGAATGAAGAATCCTTCCTTCATAAGTGACAGCCTAGAGGCAGGAATGACTAAATAGAAAATGACAGTACAGCATGACGATTGTTAGGAGACATTTAAATAAGAAGGTGGCCATTGAAACTGGTCTGGAATAGCCTGGCTGAACTATGTTCCTGAAAATCTATGTTGAAGTTCTAAGTCCCCTGCTAACTGTAAATGTGACTGTTTAGAAACAGGATCTTTGCAGATGTAATCAAGCTAAGATAAGGTCATATTCAATTAGGGAGGGCCTTATCTAACATGACTGGTTTCCTTATATGAAGAGAGACACAGACAGACACATGAACACCATGTGACAACAGAGGCCACTGTGTGCCAAGGACACCAAATATCGCTGACCAAGCCCTAAAACTAAGAGAAAGGCAGATTCTCTAAATCCTTCAGTGAGAGCACGGTCCTGCCAATACCCTGAGTTTGGACTTCTAGCCTCTGGAACTCTGAGAGTGAGCTTCTGATTTACCCAGTTAGTGGTCCTTCATTATGGCAGCCCTAGAACTCAGGGGAGTGTCATAGAAGGAAACCTGGTGGGGGTGACCAGCTGATCTGACTCTTAAAATGGATGACTTCTGTATGCAGTGGACATGAAGAAAAGGTATCCGCAAAGAGAATTATATACTTACTGGGACACACACACATACATATACAAGCACACACATACACACAGATATTTTTAAATGTTCTCTGAGAAAAATTGTTTAAAACCAATCCCCTGGAGACAGAAAAGCTCTTAGACTTTCCCTTTGTGAAAAAACAAACCTTGAAGATTGCTATATGTTTCTTGAGAACAAATCAACCACACAGATTGTGCATTAATACAGGAGTGTACTCTATAAGATAAGTGACTGCCCACAAGCAGACCCTTTAAGAAAGTAAAATTGAAATACTTCTGCGATTTTATCAAAGAGATCCAAAGGTGGACAGGTATGTTTTCCATTTCAACCCAAGACATATTTCTAACATGAGCGCCTGCAGCCCTGCTGCACACACATTATAAACAAAGACCTCATTCCATCAGTAAAACCCTTTCTCTCCTTTGACTGGGGATGTAGTACTGGCAGAAGGGAGGAATGCAGCCGTCAACAGCTATTTTAAGTACTGTTGACTTGAGTGAGGAGATTTGTGTCCATGTTTGAAAATATGACATGACACGGAGTGAAGAGAATTTCAAAACTTCTGACGAAAATTGGTGCAAAGAGCTGACTGTTTAGTCTGTCAGATCTTTCCAGTAACCTGTGCAGAGAGCACGCACTCAACAACCAAATATGTTCTGAGGGAGCAAGAGGTATAAGCCCACCACAGTCCTGTGAAATTCACTCACACTGGGGACAGATGGGTGATTTGAATTTGATGCCAGAGCCGTTTCTGACCGAAGGCCTAAGTGGTCACACTCAAAGTTAGATGCTCTGTGTTTCCTGGACCTGCTGAAGAACAGTTGTCAGACACAATGGGCCTCAAAGCTGAGGCCTAACAATCACCTGACATGTGTCAGTCAGGTGTGGAGAGGCCCTTTGACAAGGAAACCAAGGGCCCCGGCTGGACCTTAGCATGCCCATGACATTTCAGAGCTAAATGAGACTTGGATATTACCTAGTCCTACTCTCTTGGTGAGAAAATTGAGACCCAAGAGGTTAAGTATCTTGACCAAGGTGACGCAGCTAGTAAGGAGTGGAGTCCTGCTATTTCATCACTGTGCATGAGCTCTCCACACCTTTCTACCTGGTCCTCCTCAGGACGCAACTAGTGTCTGGACCTGATAGGCTGTAGCTAAATCCATTGTCCTTATTCTACATATCTGGGCTACTGTAACAGGTCTAGTTCTCCTTCTTACCATTACTGGTCAAATCCATGAAGAAAATGAAAAAAAGCTCACAGGAATCCCAAGTCTTCCCTTGTCCGACTGCAGTACCCTGCTTCCCTAATTCTTCCACATAGAAGTGTCCTCCAAAACTCACCTTTTCTAAGATGGATTTCCCCAGAAATAGGCCATATAGAAGCTGACCAATATGAATTAGCAGTACTCTCTGAATTTTGAACTCTTCATTTTTTTTTGTACTGACATAATACATTATGATTAAAAAACAACGGTCACATTTGAGTGTTTGCTTTGTGTCAGGCCCATGATGAAAGCTTCATGAGAGTCTTTTTGCCAGTCTTGTCTCAGAGTTGACCCACGTCAGATGACCTATTCAACTACAACACTTCATCTTTGCAGGCCGCCACTAGGCAACTTTACAGTTGACATTTTGAAGCTAAAGAAAAGATTCTGCATTTTCTGTTGAATTTTCCAAAATCTGTCTCCTTAGGCTCTCTTACTAGCTTGAAGGTGCCCTCCTTGGCCTTCAGAATCTGTACAGTGGCAAGAAAATTCTTAAAATTCCTGCCCTTTTAATTCACTAGCAGATTTCTCCCTGAAGCTCAGACTCAAATACAGAGAAAAGAGACTATACTCTTAGACAAATTCATGCAGATCCCTTTCCCCTGACATTTATTTCTTCTGAACCCTTCATGGTGAATCTTCATTTTGAGGGTCACTGCCAAGTCTCATTACATGTGGGGTTACTCTTAATTCCTTGTGCTGGAAGCATATTTGGCCCAGTTGTTTTCTCTCTCTCACGAATTCTACGTCTGGTCAGAGTGTACTCCACAGCAAACTGTTTACAAAGCATCCAGGGAAACCCTTCTACTTCATGCCTATTAGACACTCTTGAGCAGATTAAGTCACACCAGGGTTTACCTCTTGCTTTCGATGGCACTGCCCCGGCCTCTCTGCTCCTAGTTTGAGATCTATGCGGGTAACCGCATCCAGACACATGCAAGCAACTTTGACATACCTGCCTTTAAAAGGCTTTTTTTACATCAGCATCTTTTTGCTCCCACTGTTATTTCAGTTCTCATTAGCTCTTATCTGGAATATTGTGCAAGCCTCTTTGTGTGCTCAGAAGCTGTCGTTTCTCTATCTTCCTCTTTTCCTGCCCTACCATCCTTTCCCCTACTCCACTGCCCTCCTCACATGCTGGGACCTGGGATCAGCCAGGGATGCCTACAGGAAGCCCATGAGAATAGGCCCTAATTAGGGCCTCTAAATTACTTCTTCCAAACTTCTTTTCACATCTCTGTCTCATTAGTTGATGATTAATTTTCTCTCTGTATGATGTTACGTGACTTTGTACAGCAGAACTGTTACATAATGATAGAACAGACTGAATAGGCTAGTGCTGTTCTCTGCTTTGTCCTTACTGACAGGCTCACGACACAGGAAACAGAGGCGAAGAACTATTGAATCTTGAGAAATTATTCCGAATATTCAGTCAAGCACATAAAAGGGTTCTTTAAGTTTGACATATATATTTATCCATTTATCTGTCTATCTTTTTAAGGAGTGAGGACAGTCCAAGTACATGCTGAAACACTACTTAATTATATCAAGACATTTCTTGTGGTATTCAGTGCCTCCTTGCTCTGTAAAACTGTTTCCTTTTTGAAGCCTGGGTACTGGCCTGGTGTCAGATTGATATAAACCCTGCTTCAGTCAGCGGTCATGACAGCAGAGATGGTATTTCACAGCCGGTAAATGTCTTCATGGGGATCTTCCCTTTGAAACAGCATCTTTCCAAGGCAATACGCAAGAGTTAACCTTTTGATTTCATTTATCAACATTGGTTTCATTTTATAAAGGCATCTGGGAGATAAGGTAACAGCTTATAAATTTAAACAAGAACAAAGGAAAACTTATTCAATATTTAGCTTCAGAGAAAACATTCACATCGTATTATTTTAAACAATTTATGTAGGTTTCAATTTAAACTTACAGTTTGAAGGGGCTGAAACAATACAGAGTTGGTTTCTTTAAATAAGATCAGCATACTGCTGTGGACGGGGAAAGAAAATAGAGCCTATTTTAAAAGTAAACATCATGAATGCTCCTAGAGGGAGCTTCAACATTGTGTGTTGTTTTTAAGTCACAGACAAATATTATGTCAATCTAATTTTTCTCCTAGACTCTGTGGGAAGGCAGCTGGCTGACTTAGTCATCTCCTTATCTGATACAGCCTATGGCGCATGATTTCCTTTAAGATATATTCGTTAAATAAATGAAGAAATTACAAAATTCACAGGGTTTACAGAGTTCCTCCTAAAGAAACAAAACAACGTAATATTTGATGGTTTAGTCTAGAGTGTCACTGAATAAACGTATGTAAGATTCTAGAGGAATGACATCTGACACTCTTTATATTTATCTCCTTACTAACTGAACAATGAGAGACATGAGGTTTTTGCTAGTTATCCCTCTTAATATCATTGGAAAATGATGGTGATTGCTACTTACAAGCCACAGGCAACAAGACTAAGAGGCACCAGTAGTGAGTTTGTGCTGGAGGTGACAGAATAACATTGGCAGGACTGGTCTTTGAGTGCCTGCTAACTCAGCATCTGTAAGACTGCACCTATCCAGCCTCCTGCCAGCTCATGGCTGCAGGAACACAGACCTCATCTCAAATGAATGATTTGGAGAGGCAGGAGGGTAAGTCCAGTATCATTTAAATCCACACAAAGTCAATCAGCTTAGGAGTTCTTTGAACATTCAGGACAGAAATGGGTACCTTTTTACTACAACTTACGTTCATGCCACAGGGGAATGCTATAATCTAACAGTGGCCTAAGTAAAATGCTATTTAATAAAAACATGCTTATAAGAGACATACAAATAAAATTCTAACTCATTCACTGTTCAAATTTTAAATTGGAAGCATAAACCATATTCAATATATACCATTTTCTATTTAGGTCAATTAAAGGAATAATAAACATGGAGAAAAAGAAAATGCAGAATGAGGAAACTAAGGGGGAGAAATAGAATTGAAAATGGAAAGAATAAAGAAATCAAAGGGAAAGGCAGCAACAGACAGAGGGAGAGTCTGTCTGAGGTTCGAGGAAGGCATGCTCTCTTGCCTCAGTCTAGTCTGCCTGTGCCTCAGTTCTTAACCCGCGAAAAGACGACTAAAAATAACACTGTGAAAAAGTTGTGAGGGTTAAATGAATTAAAATATGTAAGGGATTAGAAGGGTTCCTGGTTTATTGGAAGTACTTGATGCCAATTAGCTATATGCAAGTATATGATGCTATATTAATGATTAATATTATATTATACAGGAATAAGCATTCGTGTGTGTTACATTGTAGACATGATATAGTTCTGTGGTTTTCCTTTGATCAAAAGGTATAGCCTAATTCTCTAGTGCTTTCTGAGTTAAAGTTTTATTATCTATCCTAATTTCAGGAAGTAATTCTCTAGGTGAGAATCAAGGCCCTATAAGAAGACAAATGAGGAGACACCACCATGCATACTGCCCTCACAGTTTTCTCCAAATTAATTATTAAGGACAAAACCTATTCTCTGCTCCCAAGGACCCAAGATGTTTTTCTGTGCCGGGAAATGAGAATTACAGAATTCAGAGATATTTTCTCTTTGCCAAGAAGATTAGGTGTTATACTCAAAAACACCAATTATGCTCAATCATGTTTGGCATATCTGCTTTCTCCTTAAACTTAGTTATCTCTTTGGAATCCTATAATATTAATTTACATAAATAAATCTATGATATCAAGTCTCTCTCTCTACACACACACACACACACACTTTTTAAAATATAAATTTAAAATCAAGCAGCACCACACTTTAAAAATACTTTGTTATTATCTGAGGCCCTGTTTAGATTTAATTATTTACATGTTGACATGCATTTTAATTTTGAAAGCACCAACACCAAAACATTCTCTCTGATAGAACTACCATTTCGGGCATCCTCAGTAATTGCAGTGTTAATTTTTCAGAGAAGTAAACTAAGTTGAAATAATTTGACTCATGAGTGGCATTTAAGATGAAATCCATTTTGAGGCCCATTTTAACTAATTTGGTGGTATTATCCCACACAGTGTCAGTCCCTCACTATTAAAAACTCAAAGAACTTCTTTTCCATATGAAAAACATACCCCAAACATGGTTTCCTTTCCTTTTTCTTTTTTTTTTTCTGGAGAGTTCAAGGCTAAAAGTAGAGATTTTCATTTGAAATTAATTATTTCCTGTCTAGTTATTATTTCAAGGATTACTTTTCTTCTTCATTTGGAGGTCTAAACTCATTTCCAGAGGCACTTAATTTTACATTGTTACTAAGCCTCTATGCAATGCTATATTTTCAAAATCCTTTTTTGATAATGTAAAATCCGTTCCTCAGTGCATCTCTCCCTTCAGGTGAATGAGAAAGCAGAGGAGTGGGAGAGTGGAGACATCTGCCCTCCGCATCCCTGGAGTTGGAGGAGAAGCAGGCTGTGTGCCCTACTGGCCTGGCTGCAGTGAACCAACCTGCCTTAGGCTCCAGGGACACACAGGGAGGAGGGACTTGTTAGGATGCTAAGTTTGCAGGTTAGTCACCTGTGCTTCCCACTGCTCTCATCTCAGACTTCACATTACTGGTATGGATGCCATGTTGTGGGAGAGGTATTTATGTTCCAGCAATTTATAATCAATCAATAAACAAATGTAAATTATAGTTAGGATTTTCTATGTCAAAGACCTTTTGGGCTCCATGGTGCTAAAGATTTATCTTGTGAAGAAGGAGAATTTAATATATTATTCCATATATTATCGTGCTTGAAAGAGTATACAGGAGCATTACAGGAGAAAGGGGAAGAGACAGGGAGAGATGGAGAATGAGTATGTGTGTGTGTATGTTTGTGTGCGTGTAATCCATGGTCTCAGCAGAGCTACGCCATTCTCCATGTTAGGGTCATGCACTAAGTTTTATAGCTAGAAAAACTGAGCTGAGTCATAGGTCCTGAGATATTTGTTCAATAAACCTTTATTAATCACTTACTGGGTTGCTAGGCAATATACTAGATGTTTCGGGCAGAGAAGAAAGCCAGGACCCCTGGTCTGAGGTGCGCAGTGAACTGTGACTGACCCTTAATCCAGAGTTGCATTAGGAAGGGGAGGCAGAATTTGGGAGGCACACACTCTGCTTATGACACCCTCCTGCAAAGAGCCAGACCCGGCTCTGATTTACAACAGACTTTTTTCCTTGAAAGTACCTATGCAGATGAGCCACTGTGTCTCCCAAACCCAAGCACAGGGCACTCTAAGTTGGAGTGGCTGCCAGTCAGGGCTGGAGTCACACCACAACAGCTGCTAGTTTGATCTCCTTTATTGTGTGACTTTTTGAGGGTAGAGAACTATCCTTCTTTTATTTTTTTTTGTTCTGTATTATTGTCTCTTGTTCTCTTTTTCATATGGACCAGCAGGCCTCCCTCAATTTGAGTTTATGTCAAAAGTGTGCCTAGAGTGAAGGGCTGGGGTTACAGAGCACAGACTTGTCAGAGTCGGTGGACAAGAGCCAGTTAATCTCCATCTGTTGACTGCAACTGAACTGGGCATTTACACTTGACAGAAAAACCAGAATAGAAATGTTAGCTTGGGCATTCAAAGTCTTATTCAAGTTTTTTTGGGGGGTAGGGAATTAAAAATTATCACAACTTTTTTTCCTCCAATACATTTGGTAAGTCCAAAGAATTTGCAAACTTTCTCACAGGTATTTAACTGGCTTCTGTCAGAGTGATCAGACAGAAGGAAGAGGGAATTGAATTATTTCAGTATAAAGTGTTTGTTGAACAATCAGAGCTAAGTTAATTTAAAATAAAACAATAAACTGGGAGGATTTATTCTGGGGCCTTTTGTACTCAATATCTTAACTCAACTCGATGTCTTCAACGAAGAGCTCTATAATACACTCATTAAATGTCATCAATAAGTGGTTGTGCTCATAGTATGCTAGGTGCTAGGGACACAAAAAGGTTGAGGACAAGCGTCTGGGCTTCATGCAGAAACTTCTAGAGAAAATAAAAGTGACAAAAAGTATCCTGATTTGTTGAAAGGTAAACTAAAATGAAATGAAAATGTTGTCAGTACATACATATATGATTGACATATTCACCGTGGGTCATGAAAAGAAAGTTATATATAAGTATTCTAAATGCCTGAGAATGGTGTCAGAGAAATCAAGTCCTACAAAGTGCCCACACACTGTACTCTTTGCTATTATATGTCACAGGATAGTGCCAGGACAGAGCGAGCTGTCATCACCTTAAGCTATAGAGGCCCAAGTAAGGAGAGCACTGGGCAGACAGACTCCTGTCAAGCTCTTCTGACTGAATTCAGGGACTTCTCCTCTTACCTTACCCCTGTGCACCAGGCTGGGCCTGGTCTTCCCTGTACTAGCCAGCCCTGTGGCCCTGGGCACCAGCTTCCCTTTGACTGACTTCACAGTGGCCTGACGAGAGGATTCCTCAACTATGGTGATCATTACCCATTCTTTTCTCCACAAACGGAGATCCTGGGTATGATCCCTTTTCTCTCTTGGGTCACCTGCCTGTATAAAACTAGATGCTAGCAAAACACTCTTTTTGGCCTTGAGGAATCCAAATGGATCATGGAGGAAGGTTTGGAAATGGAAAGGGTACTCACTGTTTCTGAGTGCCAGGTAGATACCAGGCACCTTCAAGTATTTTATCCCATTTAAGTTTTTCTTTTTTTTTATAGCAGTAGAAGGGAAACTAAGAAATGGGAGACATTTATGCCATGTGATCAGCTAGATATGGCAGAATTGGAATTTGAATCCAGGTCTGTCTTATTTAATAGTTCTTTTTGTCTCACAAGTACTGCCAATGACAACTCTAAATTGGAGGAATGTCAGGATTTGACAATGGCTCAGGATGAACCTTTGGCTTGTAAATACCAGGATGCAATATTCCTGTTTCAGGACAGCATCTGATCTGTTTGGTCAGTACTCAAGACTTATCAGTTGTTAAATATTTGTATCATTGTTACCCTTATCAAAATGAAATATGATTCAATTGTAAATGTAAGACCTCTATTTCTAGCAAGGAAAGAGTAATGGAGTCTCCACCTGAAACAACTAAAAGTTAGATAAAATTTATGAAACATGGTTTTCAGATAATGGACATTAGGCAATGGTGCAAGACCATGGTTCCTGAGAGAAGGGAAACAAATAAGGTAAGATATGATTGCAGAGCATACTGTTATGAGAGAGTTTCCAGATTACAGCACCAGGACAAGGAAACCCCCCACAATCTCCCCGAGTAAAGTATTTTTGATAGTTTGGGGAGCCCAGGGCTACTAGAGTTTTCAGGGAAGGGTACAGGAGAGAAAAGCACTACGTGTACACACACATACACATACACACACACACACACACACACACACGTGCACAAACATGGCCCACTTTGGGTCTTCAACTGAGAACTGATGGGTGTATGTATTTGTAAACTGCTCAAGGCTGAGAAAAGAACCATGGAACAAAATTAGAAGAAAAAATTAGAGATCACAAAACTGTGATAAGAATTTGTGCTCTCATCAGGTAAAATAGAAAAGTTGCGTATAAATAAGGTTTTGGGGTAGAATACTTAGAATGGTATCATTACCTCAGTAGTAGGGCACATTTAAGCCCAGACTAAAGACTGCTATAATTTCTCATAGCAAAGCTTAAAAAGTAAGCAAAAGGGTAAATTGTTTCTAATGAACTTAAATATGTTCTACAATAAACCATAAGGATATTTATAGGAATATAAAAATATCCAGCACCTAACAATGTGAGAATCATAATATCTGACAGCCAATGAAACATTACCAGGTGACAGGCTAATCCCCAACCTATTATTTAGCATGGCAAGGGGGAATAAGGCTGCATATGGCATTAAGGTTGATAACCTGCTGACTTTAAGATAAAAAGATTATCCTGGATTATTCAAGGAGGCCCAATATCATCACAAGGGTCCTTAAAAGGGGAATAAGGAAGCAGAAGAAATTGGAAATGGTAAAAATACAACCCTGCTCTGAGCCTACAGAAAGAATTGCAACCCCAATGATATAATTGATTTTAACCTAATGAGATCTTTTAAACTACATAAGATTAAGATAATACACTTGTGTTACATTTAAGTCACTAAGTTTATGGTAACAAGTTATAGCAACATATGTGTGTGTGTGTGTGTGTGTGTGTGTGTAAATAAGACATATGGAACACATAAAGAACCAGTAAAATGTGACTCATAATAAGAAAGGAACTAAATCAATAGACATAAAAGCGTAAATGGCAGATGACAGAATTAGTAGATAGGATGGTCATAACTATGTTCCTTATGTTCAAGAAGGTGGAAGAAAGATTGACCATGATAAATGGAAATATAGAAGATTTTTAAAAGACTCAAATTGAACTTCTAGAGATGAGAACTACAATGTATGACATGAAAATACATTTCATTGAATTAACAGCAAATTAAATATTGAATTAGAATAGTAGTGACCTTGCAGACACAGCAATAGAAAGTACCCAAAATAAAACACAAGGAGATAAAAGACAACAACACAATTAACAGAGCACAAAAGAGCGGTGAGACAATTCTAAGAAGTCTAATATAGTTATAGTTAAATTCCTTGAAGGAAGGAAGTGAGGCCAGAAGATATTTGAATAATCGATGACTAAAGATTATCCAAATTGGATACAAACAGACAGAGACAAGAAGATCAAGCATATAATACACACAAAAAAAATGAAGAAAATTTCAGAATGATATAGCATAATCAAGTTACTTAAAATCAGGGATAAATACAAATTATTAAAAGCATCCAGAAGAAAAGATACAGAGAAACAGTGATATCTGTGTGAACAAATTTCTTACTGGAAGCAACCAAAAGCCTTTGTAGCAACACCTTTAAAGAATCAAAATGGGGGAAAAATCTGCCAGCCTAAAGTTCTATACCCAGTGAAAGTATTTTTCAAAAATGAAAGCAATATAAAAGCATAGTAAACTGAAAGAATCTATCACTGGAAGATCTACATTATATTAAATATTAAAGGATGTCTTTTAAATAGAGAAAAATTATACAAAATGTAAATATTAATCTATACAAGAAAGGAAGAATATCAGAAATGGTTAATAGTTGTTCAAGTAAAAACACTTTTTATTCTTTGAAAGTTGATTTAAAAAGCTAAAATACTAAAAATTTATTTTGAGTTTAAAACATACATACAAGTAAATTGTATGATGGCAAATAGCATGTAGGGGAAGAGGGAAATAAAATTATCCCACTTATGGTTCCTATATTATACATGCAATGCTAAGTCAAAAAAGAGATAAAATTAGAATCATAAAAGATAATCTAAAATGAAGAAAAACAGAACAGATGGCAAAAAGAAAAGAAAAGAAAAAGAAAAATCCATTATAAGATTTATTTTAACTAAATTATATTAATAATTAAATGTAAGTAGTCTAAGTACCCCAATAATAATAAGAAAATGTTAGATTGGATTTAAAACGTTAGACCCCACATATGCTGCCTATAAGAAACTCACTTTAATATGAAGTCATATATAGGTTAAAAATAAAAGTATTGAAAATAGTTATCATGCAAACACTAATCAAAGATTAGTGGACAAGGGGCTCTATTAATATTAAACAAAGTAGATGTCTGAGCAAAAAGGCTTATATTATGCAAAAAGGCTATTTCATAATGATACAGGGGTAAAATCATCAAGAGAACATAACAATACCAAGCATGTATGCACTGAATAATAGAACTTCAAAAATATGGAATACAAACCTATAAAATGCAAAGATAAAATAAATAAATGTACAATAATAGTCAAAGTATTTGCTAGAATGGATAAAATCACTAAGAATACAGAAAAATTAAAAAAATACTCATACCAATATGACCTAATGGACAGTTAGAGAGCACCACGCCGGAACAATGTCTTGGTCTCAATCAGATAATAGATAGAAGTGTATGGCCTCTCTCCCTGATATTGACTGAAAAATATTAGGTGTATGTGTGTAAAGCTTTTTAGTCTACCAACAAGACATACTTAACAGATGCCAATTTAAACAAATATAGTTCACTATTTTGACAAGTCTTAGACGTTAACAGGAAGTATATAGGAGATTATAGATGAACTACGCAAAATTCAATATGAAACATGGTTTTTGCACCTCAAAAGGTTTTGCAAATTGTAGGTGATTTGCAGAGTGAAATTAATTCTGACTCTCAACTCTACTCAAAGAGAGAAAGTTTCCCAAATAACATAAAAAAACCTGCAGGATTTTAGATGTCATCATATATCTGAATTACTCCAGAGAAATTCTTTTCCCAACTTGTTAAATTTCAAGACTTCTTCTTGGAGCCATGAGCAGAATAAGAAAAACACAGATGGTGGAACCTCACAGTAATAATGATTCAAGGCAAGAAAGCTTAAGCTGTTTGTATTTCAGATTAAAATAGAATTGAGGAGAGAAACATCATTATCCTGGGTGCTAAAATGAATATTAAGACAAAGCTATTTTAGCAGAGGTTATTGTAATATTACACTTGTAGGTTAGCAATACATGGGGAATTCATACATCCTTCTATGGCTTCCTTTCGAATTAGCATTTTAAATATAAATTCTACATGGTTAATAAATAAGGCCTATTTATTTACTGAAAGGCAACAGACCCTCTGCTACTATCAACAAAGGCTTCCCTAGTGGTCTCCTGCTGCAGATGTTTATAGGGCTGCAATTACAGAAAAGGGTTCTTGGCAAAATAAGAAATGACACCATTACCATCAGTAGGAAATCTCCAAGCACTGTGGAGATTCTTTATTTGAAGAACTACAAAGCCGATTTGTATGTAGCAGAATGTATGGGTTTTGTTTGGAAGTGGCTTTGCTCCTTCATGGTCTGACATTCAACATCCCCCACCCCGGGATCCAAGTATCCTTCCCCTCTCCTTCCAGCACCTTTCAGATCGTTCTGAGTTAAACATCCCAGGATGTGATGTGCTCCAGGAAGGCAGCACAGCTAACATGAACTGATGGTGGAGGGAGCCAGGTCTCCTGAGTTCACATCCTGGCTGACCCACAGTGTGACTCAGAACAGGTCCCTTAGCCCCTCTGTGCCTCAGGGAATTCATTTGTAAAAGTGAGGTCATAGCAGTACCTATTTCATCGGATGAGGATAAGATGACATAATAATTATAAGATGCTTAGAAAATGTGTGGAATGTACACAGTGTAAATAAATATTATTATTAATACAGCTTTGCGCTGACAACAGTTGTTGTCAGTTATCTCCTTATGGCAAGCACAATAGGAGTAAGAAGTAGAAGTACTTCTCCAACGATGCAGCAACATCTTCTGGGAAAAGGAACTGGAAAAGATCAGTCTATCAAATGATAATAATGTTAAAAACCATTATGACAAATACCTTCCGCATACTGTGAAGTACATAAAGGGTATCACATACATTCTCCTATGAATCCCCACATTAACCCCATGAAGTAGAGGATAGAACTGCTATTTTCCAGGTAAGGGAACTGAGGTCCAGATAATTGAAATAATTTGCTTCAGCTCACAAGGCTGGTAAGAGTATTTCTGTACAGAACCATCTGGATCTTTGCCCAGGGCTTTTCCACTATGCAAAGTGGCTTTTCAATCTCAAAAGTGATCATGTGTTCTGAGTAAAGGCCTTCAGGAGGGAAACAAATCTGTTTGGAAGAAGAATTTCCAACAGTACACGCAGTCTTTTGAAGTCATGAAAAGTTTTAGGTGCTGCTGCTGAAATGTACTTTCCTTGTCACTCATGAACACAAAAATGACAATCATTAATGCTGGGTCATCTTTATGTGTCAGGAGAATACATTTGAAGTGATAATCAATTTCCTTCTGGTTTTTCCTTGGTCCCTATCTGGTACCATAATCCAAATTAGGCTGCTCAGTGTTAACTTCCTCAGGGAAGGATATTAGTCAGAGAGCACAGAGAAAAGAAATAGGTGGCATGGTGTGATCATGGGGTAGAAAGACCTGAGTCACCAAGGTCCAGACTACTGTTTCCCAGACAAAGGGGAACGAGTCTCTGACTGATATTTAATTGAGTAGATTTTATGATTATTTTGAATAATTTCTGAATTAAATTAATTAATAATCATAAATAGGAAAATTATTTTATCTTATGATATAAGTGCATATGATAACTAAGTATCATTATACTCCCAAGATTAACTTTGAAAGAAAACTTACAACTAAATTTTATATTGTACAAAAATTCTATAGAAGCACAGTCAGTGAAATTAAATTCAAATTGTAACTGCCAAAAATATTTGTAACATATTTGACATATAAAGGGGCAAAATCCTTGATATACGAAGGACCTATAAAGTCAAAAAAAGAAAAAAATGGGGAATGTGTTAGTAGAAAACAAAAAAAGAAATTTTCAAGAGAAGAAATAGACATTATCAGTTAATATTTTAAAAGGGTCATGTAAAAGCAAGATACTTGTCACTTGTCTCATTAACAAAGATGCAAAATACATTCAGTGCAATGGAAGAATATTTACTGACATAAGAAAATTGTGTTTTACACCCTTGGTTAAAAATAAAGTGATAAACAACTATATATTTGAAATGACACCAAATTTTTAAAATTAAATATATTTACAGAAAAAGAAACTCGAAGGAAATACATCAATGTAAGTAGTGATTATTTTTGAGTCCTCAAATTACAATCCTTTTTCTTCAATTTTTTTTTTTTTTACAAAAATTATGCTATTAAAATTTTCTTCCTTATATTACAAGTTCCTATTTTACTTTTAACTCTCTTTTGGTTGAGGAATGGATGAAATAGGATTCACATTTCATGTCCCTCCAATGTCATTATTAAGACATGATGCTAATATATAAAATTTCTTTGTAACAATGTGTATCTTTTCCAACAAGGATTCTTTACGATTCAATGGGTAGAATCTATTGGAAATTTTAATTTTATATGAAATAAGTTTTAGAAAGAGAAGAAGTACACTTCGATATGGGCAGGCTCATCAATCACAAAGGAATGAAAAGAACCCAAATTATAACATCATATTACTATTTTTGCTAAGCAAATGATATGCTTAATAGTGATTTCCTAGTCATGATATGCTTAATAGTGATTTCCTAGTTAAGAAATCTGTAACTGGAGGAAAAATTGATTGAAACAAATGCTCACCAAAAAATATAAATAAACCATTTTATCATCCATTTTTGACTTGAATATAACATTTTTAGTTTTTTGTCTGAATAATTAATTAGAAAAAGAATTACTTTAGTTATAATAATTTAAGTAGGACAAGAATATAGTTTCTTCGTGAGTCCTTTTAGGCACTGAACTTTAAAATTGTATTTATTTTAGTAAGTAAAAATTCTCCTTAGCTGTTCTTTTAAAATGTTTAGAATTGATTTTTTAGCACATTTTAGCTTATTGTTTACATAAGTCTGTGACCTCAGCTTTCAAATTTCTACCAGGAATTAGCATTCAAATATCAAAATTTGACCTGATAGCATTAACTACAGAAAAACCTTGTGAAACATCTTTCAGAAATTGGAGTTTAAAAAAATAAAAACCAAAAAATTTTTAAATGAGAGAAGAAAAACATATGAAAGTTTTAGAGTCCTTTAGAGCTAATGTTTCATTGATATATTTTCCACAGTGACTATTAATAAATAGTAACAGTGATATATAAAAATAAAATATATATATATTATATATAGTATATATAAAACAGTGATATATATGAATAGCAGTGATACAAATGTTGAATTGTATTGTACAGCTGAAACCAAAATAGTATTGCACATCAATTATACTTAAAAAAAAAAAGTGCCTCCTATGATCCAGGCACTGTTTTAAGAACTGGAGACAAAATTTTGAACAAGACAGAGTTGCTCCCTACTCTCCCAAAATTAATCTCCTAGTAAGGACTGATGGAACATAACCAATGAAGAATGAAAGTACATTCAGCTGGTGGTAAGAGCCAGCTGATGGGATGTAGCAGAGTCACCTGAGGGAGGATGTCATTGCATGTCATGGAAGATCTCTCTGGGAGTGTGACATTTGACTTACGCTCTTACTAACAAGAAACCAGGCTGTGGGAAAGTGGAAAGATCTGGCCAGGAGATTCTAGGCAGAGAGAATGGATGGGGCAAAGGCCCAAGGGCAAGAACAAGCTTAGCACATTACAGAACTGAAAGGAGGTCAGTGTGGATGGAATCTGATGGAAAAGGGTACAGTGAAGAGATGTGAGATCAACAGTAGTAGACAGATCATGGCTTTTGAACAGTGTTGCCAGAGCCACCTCATCCCCACTGTTATACTGGATAATCACTATCTTTTATGCTTAATGATGTTCTGCTTGAGTGATTGTTCAAAAGAGTTTTCAAGTTAAAAGGAAAGTTTTGAAATCTAAATAATGTTAATTATATTCTAATTGCTATGGGGTATCTAGACATGATCAATATACAAAAGTGCTTTTATACATTTGATAAGGATTCATAACAGGGAACTGGTGGTTTAGAAATCATGACATAGGAGGTAAAATTGTACTTTCATTATTTGGAAGTATTTTATTTGCAGAGGCAAAGTTATAGGTGAGTGGCAGCTTCTCCCCAGCTGGAGAAGCTAAGTATGTCAATGAAACCAGATATTACTAATAAAAGACACATGAATGACATGAACAGGTATATTCTGAAAATAGCAGAGTTGGAAAATGCTAACGTTAGAGAAGGAGTCAATAATAACAATAAAGGCTGCCAGGATTAAGTGGATTGGTGTCACTGAAGAGACACGATCCAAACAGAAGAAATTCAACCCACTATATGAGAATGCTTAGAGAAACTAAGTTTGCTCAACGGAATACACCAGAAGACTAAATAAGAAAAGACCATTGGGGAGGCAAAGTAAATGGCAAATCAGAATAATATGGAAATAATTATGTCTGAAAGGAAAGTGAAATAATAAATTTGGTTTGCTTGTTCAGAGTTCTGGAAATGACTGTAAGGGAGGGGTACAGTGTTTCCTATACTCCATCGCTCTGGAGTAAAATCTGTTTGACAAGGGATTTGATTCTATCTGGCTGACGATATTAATTATGCACCTAAATCTATGTGCCTAGCACTGTGCTGGAAGTCTCTGTTCATAAAGAGTCGAGCTACTAAAGAGAAATGGTGTGATGTTAACACCACCTGGCTTGGGGAATGTATCCATTTTACAAAGTCCTATCAGCAGAGCAAATAATGGGAACTAACTGTAGCCCAGGGTTAAATCATACTGTAGGAGTATTAATTGCCTAGAGGTGGGTAAGAAACAAAATCACTGGACTTTGCCAGAACTTCCAGGGAAGGTTGTTGGAATGATGTGGGACTTGAGGTGCCCTCAGAGGAGCTGGTAGAATTTTTCTAAGTGGAGAGGTAGGGGAAGGCATTTCTGAATCATTAACAGCTCAGCAAGAGCAGTTCAATCTGATCCAATTGTGAATCTGGATATATCGCCTACTTATTAACCAGCAGGTGAAAGAACAAAAAACAAACTTCTGGTGTCACTGCCAGGCTTCCATCTGGCTGCAGGACCATGAGGAAGCCCTTTAAATTATACTTCCTCAGCAATAGAAAGAAGGCTGCATCTTTTGCTAAATTAGCAAAAATAATTTTTAATAATGCTTATCGTTAGTAAGGATGCTAAAATGAAAATATGCAGTCATCACTAATGAGAATATCAAATGTAACATCCTTTGGAAAGTAATTTTGTGATATCCTCAATAGTAAAAGAAATGACTTTATCACTGTTGACTTGGAAACTGATCTTAAGGATATTTTCCAAATGCTTTGTGTTTTTATCGGGTGGGGGGCGAGTTGGAGAGTGGTTCAGAGATACAAATTGCAGAGTTATTTATATGCCTAACCAAAAAAAAAAAAAAATCAACTTGATGCAAATGATGAGGATTTCACAAGGACTAAACACAGTCATGTTGTTTATATGAAAACAACTCCATTTTATGGAGGCAGACTACTAATGTCTGGGAAATGATAGCTGCTCTATTGTTTCCTGGGGATAATGGATATCGGTGTGCCATTACATTTGAGAGTGGGGGAGTGAGAAGTGATTTGTTGGTTCTCTGACCTAACTTGTGTGAAAGAACAAATAAAATAACACATACAAATACAAAGTGCAGCGTGAATGCTTAAAAAGAGTGAGGATTGTTAGAGATCTACTCACAAATGTTGCATGTACTTGCAGTGCAGTTTCAAACAGGGAGGTAAGGCATTATTTCTCAGCAAGGGAAGGCATCATTCTCATCGTTTCTAAATGCCTGGTGGACTTCCATGGGCTTCACAATAGTCAATTAATTAACCAAATTAAACATTTAGAAAGAGTTTCAGCATGAAGATATGGAATCAAGGCATATAATGAGTTTTAAACATGTAGACTTACTCTTTAAAAGGAGAGATTACTCAAAAGGGGATTGTACCAGATGATTATGTCCAATAATTCCGTGGACACATATTAAAATTATTCTATTATTTATCAAGGAAAATGTCTGAAAATACCAATAATCAATACAAATGGTCAATTATGAGACTGTGTCAATCAATTACATATTTCATTTTGAATTCTAGAATCCTCCTTCTCAGTGGATCAGTATTTGATCCATTTCATTTAATCCCAATGCTATTTTCAGTCTTTACCCTACCAACTCAGCTTTTTTCCCTCATTCCATCAAAATGGCTCTTGCTAAGGTCAACAATGGCCTCCCCATTGCAGTCTTTTTTATTTAACTTCTCAGAAGAAATCAATCCTGCTGGCTATGACATGAAGGAGACAGGTGATTTGGCTCCCATGATGTCACACATTTTTGTTTTTCTTCTAATTTTCTGACTGCTTCTTTTCCCTCAACTCAACTGGCGTATTCCTTTCTTCCTGTACTCCCTTCTTTAAAAGCTGGAAATTTACATACTATTTCTGTACCTCCTCTTGCTCTATTCTCCTCATGTTATTTCCATCATGACCACGGCACCAATTATGTTCTACATGTTGATAAACACAGATGTTGCAATATATGTACAAGTCTGGCCCATGTGTCTCTCACTGTAGATGCACATCTGCTTATTTCCTATCACCACTTAGATTTCCCATGACAGCTTAAGCCTGATATAAAATTGAGAATGTGTGATTCTCCCTTTTATTTATTCCTCATGTTTCCCATTTAATAAAATGTCACCACCATTTACCCATGGCTCAAGTTAGAAACAAGGGAATCCATCTCTCCCACTTCCTGATTGAAGTCACACTCATCTCTTAACTGGACAAGCATGGCCACTTTACGGATTCTCTTTCGTCCATTTGTACCCCACCCCCTAAATCCATTCAAATTCAATCCAGGAATCTTTGTTGAGTGAACAATAAATAACCTTCAGGTAATCTTAAAAGTAAGCCCAAATTCCTTCTCAGGTTCTGCAGAACCTCTTTGTAAGTTTTGTTTTGTTTCTTCCCTAAGGGAAAGGTTCAAGCAGGATGAAGGTGAGTAGGCAGGCAAGCAGACAGGAAGAGAGAGGAGGAAGCAGCATTTTATTTTTTAGCTGTCCACACTGGTTATATCTCCCTGGACTTGAACCCAAGAGTATGTGGCCTGTATTCCTTTGAAGAAGATTGACCTAACCTCTCGTCTACCAGCGCACATCTCTATTTAGCTGTTTAAACTCTTCTCTTAATAATCCCTACCTCTTCCACTAAACTGGCCCTCCAGCAGTGCTTCAAGCAATCAAGCTCCTTCTGCTTGTAGTTTCCTCTCATACACTCTTTCTCCCACCTACTCCAAATATGAATTCTTCTTAGCCTTTAGAATCTCAGCTTAAAATTTGTCTCACTAGACTTGATTATATGAAGCTCTGTGATAGATTTCACCTCTCTCCATTTTGCTCTGTTATTTCAGCATCCAATAATTTTCCTCAGAGTAATCATTACAATTTGTGATGTTATACTCAATTTTTGCATTACTGAGAATTTTATTTTTTAAATAATAATTTGATTTTTTTCTTTTGTTTACAATGCTATATTCATTTTAGGATATTTAAACTGCATTCCAGTCTGTATTTCACACCACACCTGCCAACAGAGTTCCAGTGCCTTTTACCACTACTTTGTTCCCTCCTTCCCTTCCTCTCCTGCCCCGTAATGATATACTTATTCATTCATTTGTTCACATCTGTGTCCATTATTAGAGCATGATCTTTATGAGGACAGAAAAAAACTTTAGTTATTCATAAAGATAGTTAACAAATATGGAAGAAAAGTAGCAAAGGAGGGAGGGAGAAAATCATGGAGGAAGGAAGGAAGGAGCTTATTAAACTATGGAATTAGAAACTGCATGAAATACCTAAAATTGAGGGTGTGGGGGAAACATACAATTCAGATATTCCTTTGTACTTATCTATTACTTCAGAATAAAATCTTAGCTTCCATATTTTCCACATATTTTAAATTTATTTTTATATATTCATCAAAAAATCAATATTTTCCTTAAAAGCTACTAATTTTTATAAATGTATTTTTCATTCAAAACATGAAATGAATGACTTCTCTGTTAAGTGCTTTAAAGAAATCTCTGTGTTCTTTTCTCTGTCCTAACCACCCCTCCTGCCAAAAAAAAAAATGGCAAGAGACTGATGAAGTGGGAGGGATTTGCTTTGTTGACCATTATAAGTTGGTACCAAGGGGTTTGAAGTCAAACCAGGCACAGCCCTGCAGGTATTTCTGCTATTTTTCATTAATCATTATGAATAATTCATATAAAAAGGTGAACCACAAATAATAAGAGAAAAGAATGTGAAGCATTGTATGTTTTTGAATTGCTGCTGGAAGAAAATTTGTTTTCAGCCAAAACATAATGGTTCTTCACCTCTCTGACATGCAGAAGCTGGAAGTACAAGTAACACAAAACATACCATATAACCTAAGAGTTACCTGCTGTGGGCACTCAGGCCTCAAACTTAAAAAAAGATAATCATAAACTTCTAAGGAAGACAATTTTTAATTTCTTCTTTCTAAATTTGAGAAAATGTTCATTTGTTCACATCTGTGTCCATTATTAGAGCATGAGCTTTATGAGGACAGAAAAAACTTTAGTTATTCACAAAGATAGCTAACACACATGAAAGAAACATAGCAAAGGAGGCAGGGAGAGAATGAGGGAGTGGCTAAGTGGTTTGAACTGTTCTAATAAAAAAATTGATAGATACAGCATAAAGAAAGGATGTATAACTAAGTAAGCATGGTCTTCCGAGGAAAAGAAAGTAACCAGAATGAAAAATAAAGCAGAGTTAAAAGAAATGAAAATGGTTCATTAATTTTGTCCATATCTCAACTTGTAAAATGGCACTAGATTTTTTTCTTTATTTTACTGTACACAAAATTCTTATTGTGAATGAATGAGTAATGTACTCTCCTGCTAAATTAAATCTTGGGTTTAAGTCACCAAGGTGAGAGTTTAGTTGTTCCTTTACAGCCATTCAATTCCATTTGGTGAAAAAAGACAATGAAGCTCCTAAACCTGGCATGTTCTTCACCAGAAATGGAAGGGAAGAGGTAAGAGCTCTGGCTCTATTCCTTTCAAGTCAAACCTCTCGTCTCCTCATCCGCACAATGAAGGGGCTGAACTAAATTGGGTTTACAGAAAGATTTCTTCATGTATATACTGGTGTTGGCTGCTTGGAATGCTATGTTGAGATACAAGGACACGTTATTTCAATAGGAAAAAAGGCCCTGATAAGTTAGCAAATGTCTGCCATAAACATGGGATTAGTATAACATGCATTTTCCACTGTGGAAAGGATTACTAAGGTTTAAATGAAATATTGTATCTTAAATCACACAAAAATTTTCAACAATAAGTACTTGTAAGAGATATTACTACTTAAGTCCTTTACTCCCAAGTCTTACTTGTGCTGAGTTGATGCTATCCCCTTCTCATATAATGGACATTATAGTACAATAAATTATGAATTATCCATATTTTTGTTTGTTCTTTTCTTTGCCCCAAATTCTGTTATCAGATTCTCACTAATTAAGATTGGAACAGGCATGCCTTATTCACATTTCCTTCCTCCCTCCTAGCAGGAGGTCATTTAAAACAGAACACTTAGTGTACTCATTCAAACAAGGAGCCTATCACATAAATAGTGTGCAAAGATACAGTCTTTGTATTGCACAGAAGTTGTGTTGACTTTTTTCTTGGTTTGAAGATGAACTCATAGACGATAAGAGTTTTGTCAGGGGAGCTAGTTCCTTTCTATGCATGATTTTACAAAGTTCCTAGCTATCTTAAGGAAATAAAGATTAATAAATCAGATATATACACAATGAAAGACACTTAAAACCAAACAACGGTACTTATTTTCGATTTTAGATGATCTGTACCCTCATTACCTTATACTGATGGAAAGAATTGAGATGTGAAATGACCTACTCATACTTTTTCTAAAATTGCTTCAACTGGAGACCATCCAATTTATATGTTTTTTTTTGTTTGCACTTGTTTATTAGTTATTCAGAAGATAGCACTGCTATGTCACAGGTCTTTAAACTGGCAGAAATATGTTCTTTCGTCTTTTACAACCTGTTTCTTCAAAGACTAGAAAGATGAAAGTTCCTTACAATGATCCTCCTACATTATTCACGTGGCTATGTGAGTGATTATATGTGTGATTAACTCTGCAGGTGCTCTCTGGATTCATTAAAGAACAAATATACTAACAAGTAAACAAAAAACACCATCACCATCAAAAAGATTATCTTAATTACAGAGATATTCTTGTGATTTCTGTTAAAAGTTACTATCCTGCTTTAATTCCTCAAGGTATTAACTGAATGCTAGTTACTTTGCCATTGTGCATAGTAATGTCTTATGTTCTTGATTTTTAGGATTTTCCTAAATCATAGACTTTTAGTGTTTTTAGGAAGCTTGACATCCTCCTCTGACATGTGGGCATAGCAAGGCCCTCAAGATAGGTGCAAGTGGTCATTGGTCACTTAGCTGCCACGTGATGAAACAGAGGAGAAATAACATGAAGTCTTCAGAACCCTCAGCACTCTGCTCCTCCATAATACTGGTCAGCTTTTTCTGGACCTCCCTGCCTTTGTCAGTATTCTCTGCTCTGTCAGGACCTGCTGAGCACTGGGCTCCTTCCCTTTCTTCTGCAGAGCCTCTGACTGGCTTCTCTCCTGGCTCAGTCCCAGCAAGGATGACACAGAAATCCAGACAAGGATGACATCACCATCCTCCTCTATTATTTTCCTAAATTGCTTTTTTTACCCTACCCATGACTAGGCAGTATTTTCTCACAGCTGGGGATGAACAATTTCAAAAAGATGTTTTCAAATAACATGGTTTCCAAAAGAAAGGCCACTAAGTTTTGAAAATATAAAATGAATATTTTTGAGTGACTGCACAACTCGTGTTGCTGGTTATAACCTCATCAGCAATGATTCACTCTGTGCTTGGGTCCCCTGTGGAGACTTTAGTTGCCTCCCATTAGGGTATTTGACCAATTTTTCCTGCTGAGATAGAATAAGTGGCTAGGAAATATTAACTGATGGAGGTCACAAGAGTGCCATCCAGTGAAGCGAAGATAATTTCTTTAAAGATGCCCTCATGGTTGGAAAGACTTAGTGAACTTGAAGACCATAGCATGTCCCCTTCCTCTTAGGGATAAAGTGCCTCTTTACTCCCCAGGCATAAACTTTACTTTCAAAAGTAAAGCTTCAAGGTCAAAATGGTGTCACCTATGATAACTGGTAAATATCCTGAATGAGGAGGAAAATATAGTTTATTTGAGTTTAAGGATGTGTATCTTGATGCCCAAGATTTTTTCATCAGGATAAAACCTAATTAAATAAGCTTATACACAGTTCTTGAGCATAGCAGATAGTCATCAATTACATCTGTAGCTACCATTTAGGTACTTTTTGACTGGGCTATTTTTATAAGAAAATGTTAGATGTAAAATCATGCTATATCAGAATTATTGGATTAGAAAAGCTTCTCTACCCATTCCCAAGCCAAAAGGGTTATGCTTTGCTTCTGTGCCACCCCAGCCCCTAAAGTGCTTTAAGATGTTACATTCTCAAACTTTCAGTTGTAGTTTCCAAGGTCTCACATTTCAGAAGATCCAAAACAGGACCTGGGAAACATAATCCAGGGAATGTTGACATAATTAACTTCTGGAAAACACTTTGAGTAATACTGTCATAGAGCACAATTTATGGATATGCTTGGGGGCATGTGGGCACCTCCACATGACTTGTAAAGAGAATTGTTGTCACTGCTCCTAGAACAGGAAAATCATCAGCACAAGTGAATCATTTTTCACAGGGGTCATGTCTTCTATTTTCATTCCCTTAGACTAGTGAGTCATCCAAGGTCACCCCTCTCACCTTCCCTGCTCCAGACCAAACTGCTTCTCCAATGAAGGCAAATAAACTGACATGTTTGGATCCACAGAATATGTCTCACATTTTACAGTACTGATTCTAAACACTGTAATAATTCTCTGATATTGCTATTAGCATGTCTCTATATAGAGACAAATTGTGAGAAGTTAAATAACTTGCCAAGGTTACACATTTAAGCGAAGAGAGTCTGGATTCAAACCCAAGACATCAGGTTCTAGAGTCACCACCTGCCTCTTGAAGAGACAGTGTCTGAACTTGTTCTCTCTCTCTCTCTCTCTCTCTCTCTCTCTCTCTCTCTCTCTCTCTCTCTCTCTCTCTCTCTGTGTGTGTGTGTCCATGCTGCTATTTATTATTGCAAAGATTTCCATTTTATTTCTATTTTAAAACAAACATAGTACCCATCTAAAATAATAACAAATAAATGTACTAGTTGAATGAAATTCTTCAACCTTGAGACTTCTATTTCCATGAAACCATTTATGGAAATGGTGCTGTTTACATATCATCTAACTTTAAAATTACTTGGTATATTCTGTCTTGGCAATTCAACAGTTCCTCAATTTCTAAGTAAATTCATTTTTTTCTCTGCCAATACCACAGAAGGGGCCCTTATTTATTGTTGCTAATGGATTGATGCTTTTTTCTTCTTCGAAGGTTCTAACCCTTCCAACTTCCTGTAGGATTGTGTGATACAGCTCCATAATTACTGTCCCTTAAATGCATCTGACTGCTCATCCAAATTCAGCTTAAGTAATGTCACCTTTCTTCTCCATGTCTGCCCACTGGGAAATCATCACATTGGAGAGGATCATGGAGGGCTCTTAGTATCCATCCACCATACTCTTTATCTATAGTCAGCTGATTCTTATTCCTCAGTGACTATCTAAAAGGATTCTCTTGCTCTTCAAATTTTCCAATCCTTATCAGAAGATGGTTTTGCCTTTTACTTTTCTGAGAACATAGAATCCTTCAGCAAGAAGCTCCCTCCACCTGTGTTACTAAATTGATGAGCCTACTTTCTCTGGATTCTGTACTTCTCAAAGAATTTAAGTTTTTAATATAAGTCAGCCCAACTCCATCTAACCAGTGCTAATTACTAAAAATTTCAGTTTCTTTTTCAATTTGGAAAACATTTCTCTAATTATTTTTAAACTAATGTGTACATATTTTTCTCATATTTATTAATATTATCATTAACTGGACATTTATTGTCACAAGACAGAGAGTATGTCTTCCATGATCTTATTCATAGAAGTTTACTTTATATCAATAAGTCATTCCTTGTAAATTTTAGTACAAATTCTAGATTTCAAACACAATGACAATAATATACATAAAAATTAGATATAACTGAATCTTTTAAATTTAAATGTAATAGAAATCATCTGAGGGTTCCCTCTAGTCTTCAGCCAAGTACTGAGCAGGACAGGCATATGAAGGAAATACCAAGACTGAGTTAAAACCATGGGAAAGAGACAGATAGAATCATTCTGAAGGTCACACAAACCAGAGGAGAAACATTGAAATATTATTGGGAGCACTCCTTGAAGGGTCTTAGCTCAGAACTGGGATCAACTTTTCTCTGGCTTAAAGGCTGCTCTGGATCCACTTACCTAAGCTTAAAAGTAAGTCTTGAAAAAAGTAAACATTTTTTTCTAAGGAATTTAACTGCTTTTTAGAAAAAATATCTAAAGTAATAATTAAATATCTGGCAACTGATAATGTAAAATGTACAATGTCTGGCATCCAACAGAAATGCACAAGGCAAGCAAAGAAGCAGGAAAATATGAACCACCATGAAGAGAAAAATCCATCAATGAAAAAAGACTTGGAAACATCACAAATAATAGAAACGGTAGATAAGCACACTGAAGCAGCTATTGAGGATACACTCCTTAGGTACAAGACAGTGGATGAATGCATAAACATGATAAGGACAGACAGGCAAGATTTATTTTTTTAAAGAAAAACCAAGAATCAGAAAAGATAATGCTCAATTATGAGAAAAATAAATCACAGCTGTTAAATAAGAGGGGCTGAGGTTGTTGTTATCCTTCATATCTAGCTATGATGGAAGATATATAGCTATACTTTAGAATTATCTAAGGACCAAGCATAAAATACTTTTCAAAAAATAACACGTTGTTATATAAATACATCACATCAGATATTCATTCATCAGTATCTAGCGATAAACACTGTGTTGATAATAGAGGAAATAAAAAGATGAATGATATATGATTCTTATTCACATATGTCTAGCAGGTAAGCTCTATTAGATAAATGAGAATCTAATTATATTAGCATATAATGTGATGTATCTATAACTCAAATCATAGACAAACATCACGTGATTTTCCTCATATGTAGTGTAGAGAAAAAACAAACATGAAATCAAATCAAACAAAAACAGACTTTTAGCCTATAGAATCAAATCGGTGGTTACTAGAAATAAAGGGGTCAAGTGGGTGAGAAAATTGGATAAAAGGACGCAATGATATGGTGAAGGATAAAGCTGGACTACTAGTGGTCAGCTTGATGTGTTATATACAGATGCTGATACATGATGCACACCATAAACATAATGTTATGATGTTAAGTGTCTTAAAAAGCTTTTTAAAATAATTAAAAATATAGACATCTGCTGAGTTTTTCTTCCTGTCCCTAGATGCATTGACGACTGTACAGTCAGGATACAATTTTCCATTATGGAAGGAAAATATTACCCTTCGGCTCATGGGGATATTAAAGATACTAAGCTTCTCTATTTCAGGACAATAAAACTATAAATTAGGAAATGCTTATGCTTGTGATAAATATGCACAGATACATACTCTATATTTGTATGTGATATGTAAATATTTAATATACGCATATGTAAGTATACATACACCTTCTCTAGTTTTAGTCTAGTGGGTAAGAAAGTGACTAACAGTTCGAAAAGCTAGTTGAGTAGTACACGTTCCAGATTATGACAGGTCAAAATAAGACAAAGCTAATCAAGAGGGGGAAATTATAAAAAATATTAAAATATATTTGTCAGGTGATATGTAGAAAAAAGTTAAACACTGGTAGTTCAGAAGATCTCCAAAGCAAGCAAATCTATGTTCTTCTTTCAATGGGAGAGAAAAATGACTATATTTCAAATGACTAAACTATGTTACATAAGCACGTGAAAAGGAGCTTCATTTATAATGCTTCTTAGCCAACAAGGATGTAGGCTGTTGTCACTGGAGGAGAGTTATTTGCAGATAAGCCTTAAGTGATGCCAATAACCTTTATATAGTTCACAACAGAGGAAGCAGCAAATATTTTTTGAAAACATTTTTCTACAAATTCTCTTATCTATAGAAATATTGTGGACACTCACATCCTAGACATGCACAGGAATGACAGCACCAGAAAGGTGTGTGTATCACCAACATCCGTGGATTGCCAAGTAGCATGCAAGTGCTCAATATCCCAGTCCCTCAAGGATATATACAGACCAGGTACATCTTTAATTTCCTTTTGGGTTTTCAGTCTCTCTTGCCACTCTTCAATCCAGGCCCTATAAAATAACTTGGGTGATATTCTTTAAAACATGAGTTAGAGGTTACTTTCCTATTTAAAATCCATCAACAGCTTGCTTTTCAACTGAAATCTGTAAGCATAACTTCGGCAGGCATGGTCTGACCTCAGCTCCCTCCTTCGGATGCTTCTTAAGTATCAACCTGCCAATCCCACCCCATCTCTACCACCACATTTCACTTCCCACATCTTACCTCCTAGAAGGACCTAAAAGAAAAGACTTTTCTTTTCTCCTCAAATTCCCCTTTTCTTCCTGTTCTTCCTCCTTACAACCTGGATAACTGTAACTTATCCTCTGGGTTTAGCCTAAATATGACTTGTTTGGAAAACTGTTTTCTGAACACTCTCCTCCAAGACTTCCAAGCTGGGTTAGGCACCCCCATCCCTCTTTGATTACATCCCCCAATTGTAATTATACTCTCTTGCTCAATTATTTGACTCACATCTGCTTTAGAAATATGTGTGCTCCATGGCAAGATCACCTGTCTGTCACAGACTGCTGTTTCCCAGTGCCTTGTAAAATGTGCCCTATATGTCTAACTTTCAGTGATATTGTGGCGAATGAATGAGTGTATTCTCCTAATGTTCTGGAGAGAAAAGGGTAAATAACTGTGCAAAGTATAACAGAACTGTCAAAAATATAGGAAATCAGACACATAAATTGTGAAACATAAGCCAATGGCCTATTTGTTTTCTAACACTTGATAATGAGAAATCTTTCAAAGAGATGGAAAATACAAACAAAAGAAGGTACTGACCATCATCATTTATATAGCCCAACTGCTAATACATTTGGTTATCTATAGCCACTTGATCATATCTGTGACAAAGTGCTACCATTAACATTGGAAGGAAGTTTTCTGGTTTGAGTAGTACTTTCATTTAAAAAATAAATCTGTAGAATGGATCTTTAATAGACAGCCCATATGTATGTTTCTGTGAATTGATTAGATGGCTTAAAGCATAGATTCATAGATTGCATATGTATGTGTGTGTGTGTATTAATATACACATATATGTATGTATGTATACACACACATATATACGTATAAAATTTCTTCAGTGACACCCTATAGTATCCTTCTCTATGAGCTAACTGCTCAGCACATGTTCCCTTTCAGCAGTTCTTAAAATTCAACACATCCAAAAAGAAACTTGCCATCCTCTTCTCCCCAACCTTCTTCTCTCCAAGTCTTCCCAAGCTCAGTAACTTACCCCACCATTTACATGATTTCCAAACCTAGATACCCAGGAGTCATTGTAATTCTTCATTTTTCGTACATCCTACATGGATTCAATCAACAATTCTTGCTGTCTCTACATTAAATGTTTCCTAGGTCCCTTCACTTCTCTCCATCTCCACTGCCATGATTATTATTGCCATTATCATCTGTTATGTGGCAATCACTGTAACAGTCCATCTGATTTTTTCATACTCCCATCTGTGCTCCACAGAATTTACAAAAGGGCTCCATAAAAGTACAGCTCTAATCAGAATTCTCCCTTGCCTCACACTTTTCAGTGACACCATGTAGTATCTTCTATCTGTTAACAGACGAACTGCATATGTTGGTTTTCATTTGCTTGTTTATTCTTCTGTGTCACCTACTAAGCTCTAAAACTTGTGAGTTAGATCTATGTCTTGTCCCAATATTCATCACAATGTCTGGCTCAACAAATCCCAGTAAAATAGTGATGCTTCAGGAGATGAAAGAATTTAACAGATGCCTCTTCATATCTGATGTTTTAAAGAGGATAAAGGTATCCCTGGGAGGATTAAACAACCCAAGAAGGAAGCTTAAAAAAAGCATTCTGAGAAGCAGAGAATTAGAATGCATGGCTGCATCAGCAAATGAGAGGGGAGTGAAGAGGACAGAGAGGACGGCAACTTATCATGGTCTCTCCATGAGCTGGCTAAGCCTTCTTAGAGCAGCAGGGAACAAAGGCTATAGGAGTGAACCCAGAGCATCTGAATTAAAAACAGAGGAGAACCAAGGAACAATTAAGAGTATTCATAGACACTTGAGAGAGTGGAAAGGTCTTTCATTGGCCCCAAGTTAATCCCTCATAAAGCTAGAGGAACACTCATGCACACAGCCGCTCCACAGTCAGTTGGGAGGTATGGTGGCTTCCAGAAGACGTATTTGAAATACAACAAATGGCCTACTGAAAAACTTGGGGTAAAACATCTATGTGCACATAAAATTAGTAATAGCTAAGGAGAAACTTAAATTTCAAAAAGTTTAGAGGAAAACATGGTACAACTTATGGTAGAAGAATATCCAGAAAGTACTATCATTGCCCATGCAGACCTGGGAAAGAAAGTTAATACCTGAGTCTCAGCTGCTGCTGCCCAACTTTTCTAGTTTATGATTCTATCTTTGGAGAAGTTAGGGTTTGTGGAAAGGGAGCAGCTGGTCACACAGCTGGTGATAAAGCTCAGGATCCGCTATTCTGGATCTCAACTAGTGACGCCAGAGGCAGGGGTTCTAGAAAGTGACAACATGCACCACAGAAAACGGGACAGAGGGTGACAGGGAACACCTGAACACAGCCGAATTCCTTTGAAACTTGAGATTATGGAGGTGTCCAGCAAAAACACAAAATTGCAAATTAGAGCACATGGCATAGAAAGGCAGATGGCAGTGAAGAAGGATCTCCACAGCTGACAGGGAAAATCTGGTTTAGTTATCCTTTCTCTCATGAGATGCAATGTTTTTTCAAAGGTTAACAATTTTGGGGAATCTGACATATGGGGTATATCACTATTTGAAAGTGCACTTTGCAGAGCAGCATAGTAAAGATTTCAAGAAACCTACAATGAAAGCAACTTGCCTGTGCTGAAACCAGAGTTTGCCATGGCTGCTAGGTCACATAAAAACTTACATGACATCCACCCTCCCGAATAACCTTGGGACACTGATGTTTGAACAGCCTGTTTAGAAAAACATGGAACTCTTTCAAGTGCACAAATTATTGACAGTATAAATGAATCAACAACAACAAAAGTGTAAATTCTACAAAACAAAGTATAGAGAACAAAATTAACATGAAAGAATAACATAAGGTTAATATTATCTCCTAGATAATCCAAGATTTTAGGACTAGAATATAATAATATATTGGTGTATTTTATATGAAAGAAACTCATTTAATGTAATGATCTCAAAGTAGCCCTTCACATGAAGGAGGGAAGCAAGGAAGTTCACGAAAGTGAGAATGGGATTGCAGTGAGAACATCTGGGTGACGACAGGAGGGAAGAATGGAAGAGGTGTGACTGTGGGAACACACAACCCATCAGAAATGCACAGTAATACGTGATCTGACTTCTTGGGAAGAATCCTTTTGGTAAAAATTAGAGGATATAAAATTGTGCGCTTTGCTGATTAATTCTAATGTCTCATATATAGCAAAAGTCCTAAGGGGAATGGAACTTAGTGTCATTTTAATTTTAATAAATATGGGAAGACCAGTTGTTTATTAGGAAATATCAGAAACTTTGGGAGAAAGTCAAGTGCTTTTAAAATGCACCTTCCTATAGTTCTGTCAGAGATTTTTAGAGGGGATTTCTTGGAAAGAAGATTACACTAAATAACCATTAAGTCCTTCTGATACATTGATGACTGCCTCTAACAGTCTATAGTCACACTAAAGAACTCCAGACGTGGCCATCATGAGTGTAGAAGGAGATGCAATGCTCTGTGGCTCTCTGGGTATGGGATCAGAAGAAACAAACAGCACTATCCTCTAGGGATGGTGCAAAAATGTGAGATATTTCATATAAGTGTATTATAAGATCTGAAACAAAAATATATGAGCACAGAAAAGATGCTTCAGAAATAGATATAAATGTAGGTAAGAATCGGATTTCTTATAAATGAAGTACATCAATGGAGGCATTGAAAGTTGGGAATTAATAGCAACTTCGTGAGTAGGCAAAACATAAAAGGAAGAAAGGAAGGAATAATAATAATGCTTTACTTAATAGATTAAAAGTTTAAAAAGTGGAAAATAATTTAGGTTAAGATATTAACAAAAATGTATCCTAGAAAATGTATGTTTTTTTTGTTGTTGTTGTATTTTTCATTTGAGAGGTGCCTGTGTTGTTTTTTCTCAAATGTCAACATGGCATGCAGCTGGCAGGGAACATGTGTACTGACTGGCTCTGTAATACCAACCCTTCCTCTGGGTATAGAACTCTGGTTTCCCTTTGGAGGTGTTCCTTCTGTACCTCTGAGTTCAGCTTGAGGATATCGTCAGTCCAAGAACCCTGCTCTTCTGCCCACATGGTGAGCATGCGAGTCAAGCTCTCTCCTTAAAACCTAAACTATGAGTTAAATGAATGAAAATGTTTGTATATGACTCCTTCCTACCACAGTGCCCAGGAAGACTGCCATGACATTCAATATTGATGTTCCTGAGTGCCCTGACGCTGCCTGACTCTTGCTTTTTCCCTGCCTGGTTTTCAGCCTTTAGTTTGATCCAGAAAAAGACCTTTATGTATTTAGAAATTAAATAAGGAACTCATAGAAAAGTTAAACTATTGTTTTAAAAAGGAGCAACCTTAAAGAGGTGAAAAAAAAAGGCAGAACAGATAAATATTTTTAGAACACATGAACTTCAAAGATTAACATGATTAATATTTAATGACCACATATAAGCCAATAAAAAAATCATCAAGAACTCTATCAGATAAGTGGATACAGTATATAAGTAATCTATTTACAAAAGAGAAAGCATAAATAGAAAATGAAGAGAGGAAAAGGAAATGATTTTAAAAGGATGGTCATAAAATAATTATGGTGAAATAATATGATGCCATTTTTTCATTTTTGCCATTTTGCCATTCATGCAAAACTAGTAAATATTAAATTCATATGTATATGATATTAGCTCCCCAGTACTTAATAAGAAACTTAAAATATTAATTTCTTATGAATGACTAATTCTACATACAGGAATCTTTTCAAAGGAAATCTAATTGCTGAAAAGTTACATGCATAAAAATGTTCACTGCAACATTATTTAATTTTTTTAACAAACAAACATAAAAGAAAGGAATAAGAATAATTAAGGCTTTACTTGGATTAAAAGTTCATTAAATGGATTAAAAGTTCAAAAAGTGGAACATAATTTAGGTTAAGATATTAACAAAATGCATACTAGAAAATATATGTTAATATGATCAAAATGTTTGCATAGAAAAAAAGACTGGAGGAAAATACCTAACTGTTAACCAAATAACATAGAACCTGATCCTAAGATAATGTCAACAAATCTAGTGAGTCCTCCGGGGCTCTGAGAACAAAGCAAAGTGCAGTCCATCATAGACTGGGAAAAGGGTGACAGGGTGCCCAGGAATTGTCCAGAAGGTTAAAAAGCAGTTTGATCAGTTTGACTGATACAGGAGATAGGAAACGTATTCAGGGCAAAGACACTAAATCTTCTATAATGAGGAGGGCCTGTAATTCTTTTCATGGTAAGTTGATGGGAAAATCATAAATTGGTCATGGTTAAAATGTCAGAAGACTCAAAATCATAAGAAAAAAATAATGAATTATTGAGACTGTGGCTTACACTGAAAGTCACACAACATCTGAGAGAAATAGGAGGTGGAGACAGGAGTAATTTCTGCTAAGTGAATATTTCAGTTAGGCAGCTGGGAACATTTAGGTAGAAAAACAAAAATCTTTAGTCTCATGTCAGAAGGAAGGATCTGTCTAGATTAGCTTTAGGGGAAAGGGGTCTGGATAAACACATGTTCAAACCATAGAAAATGTCATTTATGAAAACACATCCTGCAGCAGACTAAGCTTTAATTGTATGAATTTGATAACATTTTGGAAAATTTTACAATATCCTAAGTATAATACTTTTAGCACTCAATCTTTGAATTAGTTTTCTGTCTCCTTACTGCCTGTCCTCTCCATATTCTTTCTCATTATATTAAAAACGAAACCAGATAAATGTGTCTGTACATGTACATACATATGTAAGATGGTATAAAAAACATACATGTTGGTCTATCTATAATGTTATATATAATTTACTCTAGCCAACTTAAATTTTTGCCTCTCTGACTATTATCAAGCAAGAAAAGGAAGAAAGAAAGGGAGAAGGGAAGGGAGGAGAGAAAAAAAGAGGAGAAAACACAAGTCTGTGGGTATGGAACTTAATAACTCCAGAGGCAACTGATTTCTGCATGCCGTCTACCCTCACCTGACTTCGTGGGTAAAAAACTGCTCTTCTTACGTAATAAGCATTGTATGATATGGACATAGTGTAATCACTGACGGACAGCTCTCCAAGGCAGATTCTGGGAGGGCAAAGACTGTGAGGAACCCGGGTGCCTGTGAACATCTGTTGAATGAATGAGTAAATGGGGGAGTGAACACTGCAAGTCCTCTATCTCTTTCCACATAGCTCAAGTCCCACTTAACCTGAAAACATCATTCCTTTGAGCTCCAGTGACTGAAACACTAATAACCTGTTCCACTATTTAACACCAATTCTATGCATTATTTTCATTCTTGTCTTTTGTGGATCTTTTTTTTTTTTTTTCCAACTTAGGGAGCCATGCTTTTCAAGGACATTTATGTATGTATGCATTTATTTCCCAAAGCACTTGTTACATACAGGGTATGTGGAAAACTCAGCAAGTATGCACTGACTTAAATGATGAAATCTTTAAAATGACCTTCTAGTTTGTGATAGTTCTAAAAATTTTCTCTTCTCTATTGAATGCTTTGTATTGTGTCTTCAAAGTGAGGTGGAAAGAAAATGTGGAATCTAGTGCCAGTGGAGCTGGGCAACTAGCTCTTCCACTAAACTGCTAGAAAAGTCCACTCATCTCTGGTCCTCCATTTCCCTCTCTATAAAATGGGAACATTTAGAGAAAAAAAAAACAAAAACAAAAAGACATTCTGCATCTACCTTTCTCTAAGAGAAGCTGTAGGGTCAAATAGCACAATGTCTGGGGAAAGAGGTTTGCAAATCGGAAAACAAGTTATTAGTCCCTTTATTTACAATTTATAACCTGAAACTGATGCTGCAAAGCTAGAAATGATAGCTCCTACCTATGGTTTTTTTCTGAGAACGACGATCAGGCAGTAAAGCATGTGATGTGAGAACAAACCTCAGGTACAACGTGCCAAACATGATCCAGCCCCAGTTCCAGAGCATCTCACCACTAGGGTGTGCAGATTATCCGCCCGGGTCACCCACACCCTTTGATTGCTGCAGTCATCTTTACCCCGGAGGAAACTTACCAGACACAAGCTGTTGTCCCGGCAACCCCACAGGAACCATGCCCAAGTTGTTCATGGCGGTGGCCCAGGCGGTGGGGTCTGTCACAGACATGTTGAGCTGGGTTGTGTCTAACGCTATACTCCCCAAACCATCAGCCGCTGCGAGGATGGGGCAAAACAAACAACAACTTAGAGTCAATCAGAAGGGTGTTCACTGTGAAGGAAATCCCATTTCTGGAGATGTGAGGCGTCATTTAGCACATTCCCAAACCACAAAAAAAATAAATAAAGCATTGTAATCTACAGCAATGTTTCCTCCAAACATAAACAGTTTCCAAAGATATTCCGGGAGGCAACTTCAAGACATGCAGTTTATATTATACACAGTGCACCATTAAGGAAGTGCTCCTGGAAAAAAATGGAAAAAATGCTTCGGTCAGCGAAACATCAGATCAGTTTCAAGGTTGATAGGCAAACCAGGGGAATTCTCTTGGTAAATCAAGTCAGTTGCCTTAGCATACTAGAAAAAAAATCAATTCATCTGTTCCAAAATGTGATTGTGTAGCAGACGTAACTTCTAACTCTCTAACAGTCTCAACAAAGCAGGTGTCAAGCAGTGAAATCAGTCTTTCCTGAATTTACTGTTATCCTGAAACATATTTCCCTCCTTTACAAACTTTTTACATCATTGCATTAAGGAAATGCAGGTGCCTGCTTACAGTAACTCTTCCAAAACATTTCTTACAAGCACACACTTTCATCAAAACAAAATAAACAGATTGAATGTTAAAAACAAATAGCACAGAGATAAAATAACAGTAAAATACATCAAATTTGACTTAATGCTTTTGATGTTCACCAGATCCATGGCTGGGTTTCTTTACAGACCCCAGACTCCCAGTTCAATGCTGACTTTCGCGACTGAGCAAGCTTTTCCATTAAGAATTCCGACGGCTTGTTTGAGTCCTGTGCTGCCCACCGACATTTACCTGCAGCCATCATCTGAGAAAGCTGCTGGGGATGCTGGGCGATGCTTTCAATGACACCTGCATCTATGATGGAACTACAAGCATCCTTGAGGGCTGGAGCGCTTTGACGGCTGAGTGCAGTGTCCCCACGGAGATCATCAGATTCTGTGAGAGGGGAAAGGAGTGTGGTGAGAAAGCATAATAGTTAACTGGCGGAACTTCTGGGTGGGGGAACTGTTTTCTACTCTTAAACAAACAGCTAAGAACTTCCCGCCACAGGCACAGAAGTGAAGCTGCTGCCTCTGCCTCTGCAGTTGTCTTGTGGCTCAGTTTCAGAGCCTTGTGACATGGTGGGTCAACTGTCAGCTCACCTGAGCTGTGGCTGCTGAATAAACAACTCGGCTGCAGGAGCATCTCTGCTTTGCCTTCAGCTGAAGAGGCTTCACAAATGGTCCTTATCAGTCTCTGCACAGCCTCTTCCACAAGCTGCTCATCAATGGGGAGGGCAGACCCAGGGCTAAACATGATTTTTTTCCAAGTTAAAAAAATTAATTGATGTTGTTATTTTGGAAGACAGTTGTCTGTGAAGTGTATTCAGAGAAGGGGGGAAAATTACCTTAAGCATTGAATACCATGACAGAGATTCTTACCATATAAAATAAACTCAATAACATAAAAAATACATAGCTAACTAAAACGTATGCCTTTTAGTTCACCATGTATCAGCAATATCTCTATGATGGGACCTCAAAGCACTTTCTTCTCTCCACCAGCCATTTCAGAACACTAAAGAAGAGTCAGGCTAGGATGTGTTCATTCTTTTGTTCAAATGTCCCTATAGTAGAGCTGTTTCAGATCATGGCAAGGTCACTATCTGTCTTACTTATCCCTTTCAAATGAAGTTCACTTGGCTAACTTTCCTCAAGCTCAGATTTCTCCCTAAATGGACATCAATCACAACTTTTTCCTGTCCAATGAGCCTGCAGCTCTGGACACTATATCAGAGAACATCCCTTTACTTTGGAGGCTTTATGACTTATGACTGAACGGCCATGTTTCACCTTACCTTTTGGCCACAGTGTTTTAGGGATGGTGTTAGTTTTCCTTGGCTCTGTAACTGTCTATTTCAACAGTAGTTTTCACCTCAGTAATTATGGTTTTACAAAGAGGCCTCAAGTATCCTGGAGACCCATAGCTCTCACCCATACTTTTCATGCCCATCTTAAAAATGGATACTGTTTCAATGAGAACAGTAACAAAGTGCAATAGTTTAACAGAAAAAAGAGCATTATTTCCCCGGCAAGACGTGTTTTGTAAACTTTGATTTATTTTCTAATGGGACTCTGTGACATTCAATCTCCCAGCCAATGATTTTAATGACATATAATTTCATGAGGCTACCTTGTGCAGAGGGTGGTGATGCTACAGTGAGTTCTCGCCCACTCTTAGGCAATTCCAATGGTCTCGAAGATGCCATGCAAGTCTCCACAAAAAATAAATTGATCACTGGGCTTGGAAGTGATACTTTTAATTAATTACTATGTAGTAATTTATGAATAGTTTTAAGAGAGATTTTTGTACTCTACTAACGTTTATTGTTCCTATTGAATACCTGCCTCTTTAAATGATTCAAGACCATAATGCCTAATTTGTTATTTCAAATCAATTTCTCTGCCTAAGTTTTCTTATTTCTAAACTATAGAAAAGATTAATATTTTGAATGATGTTTATTTACACACAGAGATATGGAGAGTTAAAAATTACAGCTAATAAAGCACTCGGAATATAGTAGGTGCTAATTATTATTATTTTATTTGGAAGTTGTAGTGTTTCCATTAGGATACCCTGGGATCTTTTTGTTTTCTGGATAATTATGTAATTAATTCTAAAACAGTGAGTAACACTTGATATTTATAAAACTAAATGTTGCCCTAATTTTCTGTGCTACACCTAGATGGTAGCAGAGTGCGTCTTCATTTTATAAAATAAAATAATGTGATTAAACTCATGTTTGAATTTTTCTCTTTACATTTTTTCTGTCTAAGTAATAACAAAAGCTTTCAAGAGATTCATGGCCAATTGTGAGATTGGCAGTCTTTATTTACAGTTTGTAGTGAGGTAAGATCATTACAAAACCATCAGATATACAAATTGCCAAGGATGACAGTGCAGCCTTGTCAAGGGCTCAGCTGATATGCAAGCTGCTCTTTGTTAAGGTATATTTGAATACAAAACCTCATATCCAATTTCCTAACTGCTCAACAAGGTCCTATGTATGTATCCATCTCTCACTGGGTTATATTATGGGGCAAACAGTTTTTGAAAGTCACCAACCCTGTGAAATATGAGAACACTATTTGGCCTAAAAAAAGCTGCACAAACTTTGCTCACTCTTAATAAAATAACTTTCTCTAACCGTGTATAAGGTTTACAGAGCCCAAGGACACATACCTATAACTGATCACAAAAGCACAGACTCCTATTATGAAGGAAAAAATGTATGGAAAAAATTCTTTTTGAACAATAATTTTGATAATTTCTTAGGTTTCTGACCATTTCAATAGAAAAATAATTATAATGAGGAAAATATGATGAATTTCATATAAAGCATTGCTACCAAAGGGAGCTTATGGCATATGGCTTCTGAAACTTTCTTATTTTTATAGTAATGACTCACTAGCACTAACATAGATTAATTGTATAGAGAAAAATGCATTTCCATCAACGTTCTACTTTCTCTTTCTACTAATAAGAAAGTCCTCACTTGGATCTTTATGGAATCAGAATATACTCTTGAGATTATGGAACTGTGCCATCATTTAAAACAACATAGAAAACTGTTAAATAATGATTACTTATGTCTTAATGTCATGATTTTTAAGCAAATGTCTATAATGGAGATATTTCTGCTTTTGGCAATGTAAGTAATTCAGATGAATTCTCCCACTGAGGAATAACAGCAGAAGTTGGTGTTTCATCAATTTTATACCATTCTTACTATTCTCTCTTTAAATATAAAGGAATCCTAAGGGTCATGCTCTAATTACTAAAGGAGGGGAGAGTGCTACTAAACAAATTTCTAAGGAGAAAGCATCCTATTAATTAAGCACTGGTGTTTGTTTTATTGATCTAGGAGATGAGTAGAATCTGCAAGTTTTGAGGTGGAGTGGAGCTGCTCTGCAGAAGGTGGTAACAGGACACCAAGGCTAAGTGTTTTGAAGAAAAAGGGACCTTTGGTGAACATCAACAGGGAAAGGAGGTGGCAAGGAAGAGAAATGACTAAAGATTTTTCAGGTGGTTAACTGGAGAGGGTAAAATGTAAATCTTTCCCCTCTCTCCCTCAACAGAAACATCACTAAAGTCTATATTATTCTGAATTCTTAGGTGAAGCAATTTTGCAGGTGGTGGGGTGCTTTAGAGGAGAGAGCTGAAAGAGGAAAGCAAAGAGGCAAATGATAATGCAGATTACCTAAGGAGCTACATGATAAAGCATAATACATATTTCAAGTCTGTTAAGTATATGTGGTATTGATTATAATGATCCATTCCTGATTAATGAGAAATAATAGAATTCAGGGTTTGAAGAAAATATTTAGATTAAATTAGATTTTCTAGCAGGGAAATTATATTTTACGGGGATTTCTAATGAAAGAATTGCGAAGTAGGAATATTATATGAAATAAAACTGTATCTTTCTGAGTGATGGAAAGAAAACTCACCTCTCGGAAACGATATTAGCAGAGGGTGGAACAGAGCAAAGATCAATTTAGGCAGGACTCAACCCTATTGCACTTTTATCAAAGCCATGATTTCAAAAGGTCTTTTTTAATATCTAACCTGCTACTTATATATTTATAAAATCACTGAACTCTTTTCAAAAGTGTCACATTTTGACATACACACAGCACAGTGGCACCTGAGGAGAGATGCCATTCCTGTTCAAAGTAATTTTAGTTTGTCTTCTAAGACAAGAAGAAAAGGAAATACACACTCCCTCCTCTGTGCTCCCACAGCTCTCAGTCTTTTTTTCCATCTCAGCATTTGTAACTTCATCTTCTAATTAGTTGGTTATATCTAACTCTCTGATAAACAACAAACTTAGAATGATTAAGAAAACTAGTCATCTTTGCATACCTGCATCTAGTAAGCGCAGTACTTAGAATGTGGCAGGGATAGATAGATAGATAGATAGATAGATAGACAGATAGATAGACAGATGATAGATGACAGATACATAAAATTCATAAATTTTCACAGTTGCAAAATATACCTATATGTAATTTTAAACATATAAATTACATATATACTTTCATTTCAAATGAATTCAGGCATTGGTGGGAAAGGAAAAAAGAAACCAAAAGACAACCAAAAAACAAAAAAACGAAGGGATGAATTTCAGTGCCAGGCCCAATCCCAAAGCTGGGAAGATTGATAGCTAAAGAACAAAAACTAGAAAATCACTGATGGAAATTAGAATGCAGATGAATTTAAGAGTGTCAAAGGAAGATAATTTTTGAAAATTCTAGATCTTTCCAGATAAACTTCTGGTGCACTTAACAAGTCACCCTCTATGATCTATGATCCCACACCTCCCTGGTAAGCAATGTGGGGTCACATGCAGGTTACAGGGGTGCTATCCTTTTGTGAGGCTTCTTGCAGCTGCTCTTTTATTGAGCTGAAGTCTATAAATAACCGCATCTTCAGACCCATTAAGCAGTGCATTAGTGTAACAAAGGCATATATGTATAGTGCTAAAGAAGCGAAATCTTTGGAAGAAAGGAAAAGTTTCAATTTGGCATGCACTCAGAGACTAAAAAGCAGATCTGGTCATTTCTCAAACACAAAGTGCCATTATAGGCCTGTGATTACATTCTCCGTTTTTTTCACTTTGTCTAGCAGCCAATTTTAAACTACAAATCATCTTTCTTCCATCTTAGGGAGGAAATGGTTACTGAATGGATGATAAAATTTTATCCATGACATGTCTTTCTTCAAATAACTCAACTTTGAGAGGAGAAAGAGAGAGAGAGAGAGAGAGAGAGAGAGAGAGAGAGAGAGAGAGAGAGAGAGAGAGAGATTGAAATTGAGTGAGAGCACGCTGTTCTTTTGTAATCTGAAATCAAACAAAATAACCAAATCTGCCAGAGGGACAACTCAACTAGTATGGGCAGGACAGGAGATATCGATTATTTTGACACAAAATAAAGTACTATTTGATCTTACATATATATGTGTAGAGAAATGACAAAGATTAAATTATTCTGCTTTTAGGAAATCTTTGCTTTTAAAAATTATACTTCATATTTCTAAATTAAATAAAATACTAAAAAATAACGTTTGAGACCTTAGGGTTAAAATACTTACGTTTCCATTAAAAATAAAAGAGAGACAGAGAGAGAAGATAGAACTGGAGGTCACCCTGATGTGTAATTTCAAGGTCTCTGTACAGACAAGCTTTTTAAAGGACAGAACCTTTCACACTTAGACTATTTCTGACTTCCTGAGATGGGCAATAGTTTACCTGAAGACTGTGAACTATGCCTCAACTCTTTCCTCTCATTAAAGGATATCATTTAATGGATATCTCAACTACATGCTCTATATGCTGTCGCATGCTCTTTTCTACCTTCTGAAATACACCTATCACAGAAAAAAGTTATCGATACTGACTCCTGGTGAGTGAATTATTAAAGGAAGCAATCTCATCTGTAAACCATAAGCCTGGATCCATTAAAACTTGAAGGTTCTCATTTTAAATAAAGCTTTTTCTAAATTCCTGGGATTCAGGAAAAACACCCAGCTTCATAGAGACCAAGGTTCAAAGCTGAGAGTTCATTCTGACTCCTCCAGAAAAGGACCCCAAATATTTCTGACAGGCAGCTGTTTCTAAGAAGGCTTAAGAATTCACACATCCTCCCTTCAGTTGAAATCTTATGTAGAAAATAACAGAGCTGAGCTCTGTCCTGGAGCCCTACCTTCTCTGCAGTAATATGTGGCTCTGGGAATGTGACTCTTCTATCCCCTAAAAAGGGAGAATGCGGCATAATCGCCAAGCCAGTCACAGGCCCACTGAAGGAAGCAAAGATAAATGAGATCATTCTGATGTCCTCTCAACCTGTGAGTTTTCTGTTTGCCTTCTTTGCTTTCTCCATATTCTCATTCAAAAAGTTCTGCAAAACAAAGTCAACAGTTTGCTGTAACTACCTGGATCTTCATAACTCTGGATTGCTGAGAAAAAACAAGAGAGATACCAGAGGAAGCAGTCTTTCTGAGACAGACGGTAACAGCCTCAAAACGAAGACTGTTGGTGTATCTCAGTTTTCAAAAACAGCCATGGGGAGAGGTGGATTCTGTAAACCACGGGCATGGCCACGAATCAAAGAATGCTGTTTTATGCATGAACTGCAAACACTGGCAGGTCACACACAGTCTTTTCAGTCACACTTATACACAGAAAGCAATTTATGTGAGCATTAGTGTATGCGTGTATATAGGAAAGCGGACAATTTATAATTCTATAATGTGCACTGTTCTGAGCTCAGTTTTTGTGCTATGTACTCGCTTTCTATCTTGACCCAACCATGAAAAACATATTACGCTACAAAGTGGAACATTTTAATTGTAGCAGGTGAATAACTGACCCTTAAATGGCTGTAAAACCTGGTAAAAGAATTCTCTATTTTCCAAAAGCCATGATTAGAGCTCTTTAATCTATGGAAATCTACCTGCTATAAAACCTAGATCAGACCAGGACCAGAATGAGCCAGTGGCTCATCCTGTTTAACATTTCTCCCGGTAGGGTCACAAGGAACATGTTAGTTACTCTTTAAGCTAATGTGCACTTAATGATGCCATTGCAACATGATGAATAAAGCATTAGCCCTGCAGGCAGGACACCCCACCTCCAATTTGTTTCCCTGGGCCAGAGACCTGTGTGTGTGTGTGTGTGTGTGTGTGTGTGTGTGTGTGTGTGCGCGCGTGTGCGTGTGTGTGTGCGTGTATGCTTTTTCTTTCCTAAATGACCACTCACAGTCCTTGTTTATGCTCTGTAAGGATTAGGCAGGAGAGTGGGAGCCCTGGGTTCCCTGGGAATGTTCTTTTTACTCTGCAGGAAGTCCCAGAGGGTATGGTTACCTCTTGCTGGTTGTGCAGCAAGGCATCCAGTTGGGATGCTCTCAGCTGGCTGAAGCATGCTGGGGAAGTGGGTCAAATCTTTTTGAATCAGTGAGATTCAAATGGAGGAGTTTAGCACAGAGGAAGGCCTGAGAGGCCCAATGGAACTCAGGTTCCAATGCTGGGAACAGCGAGCATAGCAAAGTGCTCCTGGTCCCTGACAATCACGACACAGAAGCTTATTGAAAATTTATCCTGGTTCTGTCTTGGTGAAAGTCCTTATGTTCTGTCTGCTTTAAGGGTCAGGGATCATTGAAATTAAGAACTGGCTGCTGGCAGTGATCTTAGGCAGGTCTTCAAAACTCAGAATACCTGTAAGGAGGTTCCTGTTCCATGAAGGGGTGGGTGAAGTGGGATTAGTGTTGGGGGGATGGTTTTAGCACAGGCAGCAAATGTCGAAGGTCACTGTAAAATGTTGGTGCTGCAGTTTCACTTCCTTCCCTACCCTCCTCCTTCGCTACCCTTGTCCTGTCTCAGTTACAAACCTCCATAGGAAGCTGTTGACATGCTGCTCCTCACCATACCCACTCCCTGTCTCACTCATTCTCTTTGTCACCAGGAGGAGCTCTTTGTTTCTTAAGGATGGCATAGGAAACCCTTCCATACAAGACGATGGCATTTGGAGAACTGAGCTTCTCAATTAAAAACTTCTCTACTCCATTCTTCTAGATCAAGGGGCAGCCGGCACAGGGAAAGGAGCCTATTTTCTAGCTGTGGCTGTGTTACCAGTTCAACACTAAAGACATAGAGGTGCACAGAAATGTGGAAGAGCTGAACATGTCAATGTGCAATGAAACGTCCATCATTAAAAACAAAATTTAATGAAGTAATTATGCACTTTGTATTATGATCTGTCAATTTAAATATTCATCTAGAAGTCACTGTAGTTGAAAATCATTTGGAAGAGGGTTTGCTCACTTAGCAAAACTTCCTGAGTCTGCACAATTACGGAGACATCAGTGCTGGTTTTAAGTGAAAGGGGTAACTTGTAAGCAAATCATTTTAAAAGCAGAGTAATAAAAATTCTGTCCAAGATTACTGATAGGCAAAATGATACTGAATGGCAGATGTGAACACATTTTGGATGCTTGATGTGATGTAGGGTGAGATCCCCCAACTAAAGCTGCTGAATTCTACAGTCTTGGAAGAGCTGTTTTGAGGCACTGTGTGTGCCCTTCCTGCTCACTCTGCATGAGGTAAACAAAGTGGTATTTCCCCTCAAATTCACCAAATTCAGTTCAGAGTCAAACGCCTTACTGATAATATTTATTCACAAATTACTTACATGTATTGGGGGACGACGGAGGTACAAGAAAACTTGACCCTAAAGGACACAGGCATGAGAGAAAAAACATCTGACCTCCGGTGCTGAATGTAATTTCATGTTAGCTTAGAGTCATCATATTTATTTATGGTTTTATTATTTATACAAAAGAAATTATGCTGAATGTGCTTTGTGGGAATTACAGTATATTGCTATTACTACCATGGTTTATTATTTACACAGCTAGATGACTTAAACCCAACCTAAACTAATATTGAAAAAGAATTCTCACTAGCATTATCACTTTATTTCCCTTTCTAATCTTAATGAAAAAGATCTTCTGCTCTTCAAGACCTCTGATGCTCTTATTCTTGTACAATTCTAAATTTTACGGCTTATCATGAGGTAATATTCATGGTAAAACAATGACTAAGAAAATAACCAGCCACTGGTAGTGGTTGAACAGTGTAGTGTATGAGGGATGTTGTTTGAGACGATAGTGGCTGTCACCCCCAGGTAACTACCAGGCCTTGACTGTTTCGACAGTTAGAATAATGGTCTTATCACTTGCACAATGAAATAGCATGTCTCTGTATTCTGATCCAACATATCAACCTGGCAGTATTTCTATAGCGCAAAGAGTTTTATTAACAAGGCATACATAACAGTGAGATATGTCACCAACATAAAGCTAAATGCAGCATAATATCCAGATTTCCCCATTAGAACCCCCAAACACCAAGACTTTAAAAGGAGACACCATGGAAACAGGCTCCAGATACTTAGCACCATCACACCAACTCCTAACTCCCTATTCAGAGGGTTCATTGGTAGACTGGGGACCCTAGAAACAGGGGGGTCTGTATTACTGAGTGATGCGCATTAGAATGAAATCTACTTGGTGTGCTTGTGAGAATCATTACCACTGTGGCAGTTGCTTTTGCATTCTCAGTAAAGATAAACTCCGGAAGCTGATCTGGGACTTGTTTCTTTCTACCTCCCCTACAAACAGGTACAGAAGATTGGAGTACAATTTGCATATCTTAGGAGAACTCCTGTCACTAATTTCCTGTGGGGCACTTTATGCTTTCAATCCTCATCAAGCAAGTTACTTGAGGGGCTAAGGAATAATGCCTTCTAGGACTGAAAGAAATGAAACATTACTGGCAACATTGTCAGACATTTCGATGTTAAAATCCAGATCCCTTTTAGATAGGCAGTTACAAAAGAATTCTTTCCATGAGCAGCAAAAACTCCATTTCTTAAGCACATCTTGACACTAACTATTCCCCCTTTAATATATTCTGGTTTCTGCTTTTGTTTTCTGCTAGTATTTTGGTTTGATTTATTATCGGTACACATGAAAGTAGAATAATAAATTCGGTGGCTTGAGCCTGGCATGGCAGGGCTTTGACTAAAGCATCACTACCTTGGCCTATGAACTCCTGTAGGAGTGTCGGGAAAGACTCTAGTACCGTCTTGATGGTCTTAATGCAGCAAGCAAAACTCAGAATGGTGACCAGAAATGGCAGGATGTTTTGAATTTGTTATCTGCTGTTAGACCACACACTTGGGAACCAAGGAGATGAGTGGGCATGTTAGAAAGGGCAGCAAATTAAAGAGAAAGGGTGAGTAAATGCTGAAAACATGATGCAGAATAAAATAGAGATTATAGTAGTAGCCTTCCAATCAGAGTTGTATTAAGCCCAAATTGTTTCTGAATTTGCAAGCTCCTTGCTGAGTTAAATTGCAAAAATAAGTTTACATGAGGAGAAAAGGTGACTTCTAAAATATGTTGAAAGTAATACAATGGTTGTAAATTTACATATAAAACCCAGAAAAGTATATTTCCTCTATGCCATGTGATCGGTTTTGCTATTCATTATTACATGCACATATTTATTCTAGCCATAGTTTTCTTATATTTGCATATTCTTAACCCAAATCAATGAAAGCTTATAAAGTATAAACAACAGGAGTGTAACCTGAAGGCCACCCAAAGCATTTAACTGCATAGATTGCTTGCTATGTGCATTCAACAGACTTGCCCAGCATTACTAATTGGCACATTACGTGGGTTTCCCTAAAGTGGTTGAAGAGGTATTAGAACTGTTAGGCTGGCCCAGGGACAAAAGCAGCAGCGGCCATGCCGGGGAAAACGGCAGCCAAGCCCGGGAAAAAAGGTGGATGACGTCAGAATAAGGGATGCAACCCCCACACCTGGATTCACAGGGCCAATCCCCAATCGCCACATAGGAAGCCCGCGAAATTCCTCTGCTTAAAGAGCCGGTCCCCCTTTGTTCTGGGCGCAACTTCCAAGCCCGCGACTTCCCGGCCCTCTGCGGACTTGGGAGTTTCGCCCGGGTGTGCAAACCCCAATAAAGCCCTGGCTATTCGACATTTTTTGTCTGATTGAGCTTGTCTCCTCGCGGAGCCCAGAAAAACCTTACAAGAACCAGGACAGAAAAGAAACTAAGTGAGCAGTTGGCTCTTCAGTTTCCTCCCTTGATTTATGACAAAACAATTGACCAGTTATTAGGTAGTAACACACTCAAGGTTTGCTGAGAAATTAATAGTTGTAACAAGTTGTTGAGTTCACAGAAGATTCTTGCCCCTGTCACTTTACCTACCATGCCAAAACTATATGTGAAAGCTGCAGTATGTTTGTTCAGAAGGTCTTTTTATGTATAGCTATAATTTCTTTCTTCCTTCTTTTCTATCTTTTGTTCTTCAGAGAATACCTTTGTAGATACTGATGTTTTTAAATTCTCATCAGAATTGGCAGTGGGAAAAGAGGTGGGGAAGTAAGGGAGACTCCAGTACATATGTGACAGATACATTCACAAGCTCTATGAATTTTAAATGAAGAAACAATGTCCATAATTAAATTTGAAATGAGATTTTCTTTGTGAATACTCTTACAGTAAGTGGAGTGTGAGTGCATTTTACTTTATATTCAGTAAATGATACCAAGTGCGAAAAACACCATGGTTTAATAGAAAATAAAAACAAAGCATTGATTGCTCACAGATATTTTTTCTTCTCGTAGGTTTACAGAAGCAAATATGCTAGTTTTAAAAATTGTACTTCATTTTATTTAAATGCCACATATATGTCACAGAACTCAGTGGTACAGAAAGTCGCTTTCAAATAGTCATGACCTAAACCTGTTCTTCAGTGTTATACTGGAGAGCTTTTATTTGTTTTAAACTGTAAAAAAATAACTTCCAATGTAGAACTTTGGGGAGAAAAATATTAAGCTTCTCCATTTCCACATTAAGCCATCTCAAATATTTTAAGAACATTGGATAGTGTAGAAGATAAGAAAAAAGAGTGAGGTATTGGATACTTATTTGCATTTTGCAGCTGAAGCCTACCTTTTGTTTTCATGTTGGTTAAGTTTCTAGCATTGTATATCTGTGCACAAACAGCTTCCCAGCAAGCCTGGATGTCCTCCCAGGTCCATCTGCATGTGCCTTCCTGTCACCTCTGCACCATCATTTCCTACAGCTTCCATTTCTCAAGCTCCTGTCCCACAGGTCCTCCTCTTCCTTAAGACTGCCAAGCGTGATCCTCTCTCAGGGCTTTGCACTTGTGAACGCTTCGGACACCTGTGCAAGCCACCAGCTCTTCCCCTTAGTCCGTTTCCTTCTGTAATATCACCCTGTGCAGAGACACCTTCCCTGACCTCTTCCTGAAATAGCAACTTCGCTTACCTTCTTTCCAGAAGCCTTATGATTCTTCATAGGATTTCTAAGTGCCTGAGTTTATGTGACAGAACTATTTCTTTGATAAATTGGTCTTTCGTAAAGGCAGGATGACTTTAAATTTTTTTTAATGTTTTTCCTGGTAAATCATCATCAGCCAGAACACTGTGTGGATGCAGTAGACAGGCGTCCTCCTTCTCCCACATAAATTCACAGAATAAACATTAGGAATATGGATGTCTATGAGTCTCTGTATATACATATAAACACACATGTATACTTGCATACTATATTAATCATACTTTCATTTTCTGTATCTCCTGATGTTTTGATATTAGGGACCCACTGACCCTGGAGGGACTTCCACTCCTTCCTGGGGTAATCCAGATCCTAAAGATAGTCAACAATTCACGGGGGAACACATCCTTCAAGTGTGAGCCAGAATCCACTCTCAGTTATCTCCTTTGTTTGGCTCTGCACTAAGCCACCTAATCACTGCAGGGTCAGGTACTAGACACCTAGAAATGTCTGTGTACCTCAGAGCCTGCTGAAATTATTCAAAATAGGCAAAAGCAAGCTTGCTTTATCCATTCTTTCCCTTGCTCACATTTTTTCCTTACTCTTTCTGCATCCTGACTGACCTTGGTATCTCCCCATTCCCCTGCCCGACACGCCCCTCTTATGAATAGTGAGTCATAAACTATCTTTTCAGTGGCAATCTTTGCTTTCTGAAATTGAGGCACATTGACAACACACATTTTAGATGTGCAGGTTCACTCTTCGTCAAATATATGCTAACACACCATGCCCACCGCCAAACTTCCAATTGTCCTTCATCATTGTCCATTGGCATCATCATAGCTCAATAATAATAAAATTCATATTTTAAAAGGCAACACACAAATTTGTTGGATGACTCAAAAACAAACAAAACAAAAAACAAATGAAGTTCACTGTATCTTCAGGGAAAATGATATATAATCATGACCAGGAGTTATTGTTCTCCTAGACTCATGAAACGACAGCAACATTTTAAAGATTTATGTATAATCTAGCCTCATCTTGGCTCTGAATTTAATTTACTGATTGTTTTTGTGGTTATTATTATTGACATCAACTTACCTCAGGCTTATTTTTCTTTTTTTTGAACCCAGATACCATTAACTAAAGAGAGCAGCTCTGACTTGTTTTTCTTTTGCCAGATAAAAATAATTAACACTGGAAACCATGAGCCCAATGTCAATAAATTATCTGGAAAACACAAGTTTATTCTCTTCAAATATATAGAAATAAGTACTTGCAATTTTCTATATCATAGCAGACTTTAAAAGTAGTGAGGACACATTTCCAATTTCTACAACTTGAAGCACTGTGAAGCTTCTTTTTAAAAAACCGTATTAAAACAGTCTCTTTCCACTCCAAGAAAATGTAGCTCATGTCATTCCCTGGCCCATTGGTCAGATGCCTGGACATTCTCTGTGGGAACACACCTTAGGCAGAGCTAAGGCTGGGTCTGGTAGACACAGCAGTCCTAGAAACTGATCTGGGGTGCTGCCCTCTGGTTCACTCTCATGGCGAGCTTACAGGAATGTGCTGGGTAGTTTCTAGCTACCTGTGCGTGGTTAGGAGGAAAGCCAGGGGCCTTAGCACAGTAGGAAGGGGCCAGGAGGGTATAACGATGTCTGCAGGAATGGCAATGGGAGCTTCTAGAATGAACTGGAGGGAGCCTCAACTGGGTCAAGTGCTGTCTTTGGCAGCAGAGGCTTCACTGGGATTTGATAGCCAGAGAAGCTTGACTCTCAGGGGGAAACTACGGCAAGGGCTCCAACTCCACAGCTGCCTTCCTGCAGTCACACTCCTGCGCCTGTGCATTCATTTCAGAGCTGTTTCAAACATGGGCACCCTACTGCCAACCATATATTCTCTAACAGAAAAACCTGCTTCTGCTGCAGGTACTACTAAGAGAATAATCTTCAGAAAAACTTCAGAAAGTTCTTAAGACCATGCCCATACACTTTGAAGCCATGCTTTTCAAATAAATGCAAGGATTAAGAATTTATATCAGAGCAAAGAGGAGCTCTTTTCTGACCCATCAGTTTCCCTTTCTGACAGACAGTGCACGTGACCTACACATCCTGCTCCTGGCTGCTGCCCTGTGAGTGCTGCTCCTTCTTCTCTTCACATACTGGCTCTTGTTTGTTAAGGTTCACATCAAGGTCCATCTCCTGTGTGAAGAATTACAGGACCAATTCCGTATGACTGCTTGCTTCCTCCAACTCCAGACCTCCCTGAGGTGCTAGATCAGGGCATCTCAAGTGAGACACAAAACTCTTATCTCCCCCAGCCCCGGGTAGTCACTAAATTATATTTTTATTTTGCTATTTTTATCAAAGGAATATTGCATCATAATATTATATAGGTTTAAGGTGTTCATCGTCATTCATAAATCAACAACTGTATATACTGCATTAAGTTTGTCATTAACAGTTCAATTCGAACCTTCACCTTATAACTGACCTCCTTTAGCTGACTTGCCCACCACCCTCCCCCTTGCCTTCTGGTAAACATTAATTATATCTTACATATCAAGTTTATTTTTATTTGAAAGTTTAATTTGTTTCCTCTATATACCATATATCAGTAAAATCATACAATGTTTGTCTTTTTCCATCTGACTAATCTCACTAAGTATAATTCCCACAAGGTCCATGCATGTTGTTGTAAATGGCAGGTTTTCATCTTTGTTTTAAGCTCCATGATTTTAATTTTCAATAGTTATGCTTACTTTGAGCCATGTGAAATTGCTATTTTTATGGTTTTAAAAAATGGTCAAATACTGGCAGGTTCATACAATTCATAGAGTTTAACAAAATGTATTAGAAGAAAACTGATATTATTGCTGAGGATGAGGCTAAGGAAGATACTTTATTGCATTGTGCATAAATAAATAAGCAAATAAATGTTCAGAAGGTACAGCTATGGTAAAAATGATCAAAATGCTACCTACCATCAAATTGCAGAACTATTGTGTTTTGACAGCTAGTTCTCTAACTCTTTTGCCATCTAACAAGCTCCAATTTTTTTTTTTTTTTGAGGTTATTCTCTTTGTGCGTCTGTGTGTTTCCTCCAAGTAGTTTCCTGGACATTTAGAGTCAGGGAGCAACCTGAACGATCAACCTCTTAGCACAAATGTCTTGTACAAGCAGATATACCCATGATAGTGATTTGTCTGGTCACTTAAAATGATTATATCTCACCAGGAAACACCTTTTCCTTTCCCTCTGGTTATGAGAATGCTGGAAGCTGATGGATCATGGTGTTCTATCCAGAAAGCTTAACACCAGAACAGTTTAAAACTCAGGAATCTTCTGTAAGCTAGCGTGTTGGGAATTTCTAAGTACCATTAAGAGGCAGCACTGTTGGACAGATCGCAGGCTGACCATCTGAACTCACACTATTCGGCAACGTAATGTGCACTATCTCCTCTGCTTCACCACCCCAACAGACAATGCCACAAACAGGTGGGAGAGAAGACACGGTGGGAAGGCAGCTCTTCCTTTGAACAGCTAGCCACCTCCCCTGACCAGCTCCTCACCACTGCAGCCAGCAGCAGTTCAGTTAAATACCATGTTTTAGCATACGATGTCTGGGTATCTTATTTTATTTTATTTTTTAATTAATTAATTTTTTTCAAAGGAAAGGTACAGGTAGGAATGAAGGTGAGTAAGCAAACAGGAAAGAAGGAAGAGAGAAGAAGAAGAAGAGCATTATTTAATTTTTTTTCATTTAGTTGTTGACATCTGTTGCTCACCCTGGGCCCGGGACCTAAACCCTGCACCTTGGGATGTATGTGGGATTGCTCTGAGGTGTATTAGACTGCTAGGCCACGTGGGCACACCCAATGTCTGGGTATTTTAAAATGTGGGGATAATTATGATTCATATACTTCAAAACATAAACTAACTAAACTAACATAAATGAGTCTGTTCACTCATAGCTCCAATTTATTTCATTCATCTTTTAAAAATATAAATATTTGCATATAGTTGGTATTTTGAAAGCTCTTACAATATGATTTTCAGAATATTGTGGCTGAAAAAAAGAATTCAGCCAACTAAGAAATTTTTATTGTCATTCAGAAAACAATGTGTCTCTAAAATATACCTAGAGGGTTAGTCACTGGATACTGCAAACAATAATATTAAATAAAAAAGTTATTGTAGAAGTGTTTAGGTGGTGAGTCATTATTTTCATCTGAGATGTCACAGAAGCACCACAGCAAAGAAAATTATAGGCTAAGTCTTGAAGGTCGAAATGTAACTCAACAGGAAAATAGAGAGAGAGAGAGAGAGAGAGAGAGAGAGAGAGAGAGAGAGAGAGAGAGAGACAGAGACAGAGACAGAGACAGAGACACAGAGACAGAGACAGAGACAAGGAAAGTAAGCAGAGAAATGAAGATTAAAAAGCAAAGGCCAATAGGTGAATTCAAAAGTGGTCGCCACTGAATGGGCAGAACTGGCTTTCTCTTCAGTACACATCCAAGTGAAGTTATTCAGGCTGTGTTGATCTCTACACCTATATAAGGAAAATGGTGGTTTTATTCTTTAAAATATTGTTTTAATGAAAGCACTAAGAGGTTTAGATTCATGCTTCTAGTTAAGATGTTTTCCTAAAATAAAGATGCTAATTTGTCAACTAGCAAACTTAAGTGAACTTCTTTATAAAAGACTGAAAAGGTTCTAAAAGTTTTGACAATATAAACACACACGGACTCACCAACTCATGGAATACTAAAGCCAGAGTTTTACTACTCAAAGCCTAAACAAGATCTTTTAGTAGGAAAAAAGGAACATTTTTATAGCATAGAAAATAATCTCTGAATTAAACACCAAAGGATATAAAATGACACATATTTTAAGAGTTTTAAACAGAGTCATTAGAAAGCAGGTTTATGATAGTTTAACTAACCAGACTTGGAATGGCAGGAGTCTATTCACAAACTTTCAGGACAGGGAAGAACTATATAATAGACTTGATAATGACCAGTTGCAAAAAAGGTCAATAATGACACAAAGATGACAGGACTCTCAAAAGTCACTATACCAGGCTGAAGAAAAAATTAATTTGAATCAGATCCATGCTGTTGACTTAGAAACATATTTTTAAAGTTCAGAAACAGTACAAATATGCTATGACACAGAGACATTAACTCTAATATAAAAGAAATTCTGAAAAATAAAATATTTGTAATTTGTTTGAAACTCTAGTGAAAGAAAAGGGATGCTGCTATAAAAATCACAATAACTTTACAAAACCTTCTCTGCTAAATTTCGATCCTACGAGGATGATAGATAAAAACAATGATACAAAAGTAAAGACAATCACAACAATGAGGGAAGAATTCTTAGAAGAATGCTGGAGAGGTTCTAAATCCAGAAGGATTGTGGTTGAATATTTTGAAAAATAATATCAATGGTAATACATAGAATATACTTCTAAATGTCTGAAGTGGTGCAACAAGGAAAAATAGAAATACTTCCCCTTTGGGGGTGGAACATTAACAAAAACAACCAAGATAACGGAATTCTTCAACTTCCGTTATGTGAACAAAATAATCCATAAATTATAAAAGTTATTAAAAACAATGCAAGCATAGAATTTCAGGTCAAGATTGTGGTCAGAATAAGGAGTGAGAAGACACAGATATTCACAGAACATGCAAGTATCAAATCTAAGTGGCATGACAATGGGTTAAATGCTACCCATATCCTTCTCTTGCAAATCTTGAGTTTCCTGCAAATTTATCAGAATTAGACTATTTGACCTTGAGAACTTAATGCAACTTTGGAATTTCCTGTATAACCACTGGACTTCCAAAGAGTTAATGTCAGTTTTGGAATGACAATTTACCAGCTCTATGATTTGGGGAATAATAAAAGACAAGAGTCATTTCATATTGGAAGGAAAGCAAATATTGCAGGTGGACTAGATTGGTTAAGCAATGTACCTAAGAATGCAATAACTACCAATGAGGAGAGGATACGATGAAGTGAAGTCATTTCAGGTTCTCTCATTCTTCTGCCCATTCATTTCGTGAACAATTCATTAAAGCACTTTCAATTCACTAAAGCAGCAGTTTAAATTTCAGACAAACAAAAAACTTACTCCAAAGGAGGGAGGCCCAGAGAGGTCAGTATAAATAAAGTAGGTATGTAGATAAGTGTTTTAATTAATTAAAATGTAAGTTAACATAAAGAATACAGAGGAAGAATCAACCAACAGTGCCAGTGGAAGTGATTTTAGATTTTCTTGAAGGATGGATGAAGGTAAAATTTGGGAGAGTAATATTTAAAAATACAAAAGAGCTGCAGGCATCGACAACACTATGAGAAAAGATACTTAAGTGAAAACTGTTTCTCATGGTATAGAAAGTAAAGATGGTATAGAAGGAGCTTAAGAGGCCTGTAGTGAGACAGAGGGGACTGATACTAAAATGCAGGGCATGACCTTGTGGCTCAGGCAGCTGAGACCATGTAAAGCTCATGGACCCAAGTGTGAGACCCAGGATTGGGGTGAAAAACCAAAATAACACGTAAGTAAAGATGTTCCTTCCTTCCATCCTGAAAATACTTCTTCCTCTTCTCTTTTTCTTCCTCTCTTTAAAATACACGCAGTATTTCTTACATTCTAAGCTGCTGTCAATTCTAAGCTGTATCCCAATTTCTCAAGAGGTTTTCGTGAAAAAAAAAATTAACAATAAGATTTATTTACAAAGTCACCTTCAAATGTAAGTCATAATAAGGCAAGAAAAATAGTGTGGATTAGAACTGAAGAAATATGATAGGTAGGTAGATACATAGATACATAGAAATATATTGGTGCAGGGCCATGCTAAGGAGTTTGTTTTCCATAGGTAGTGGGAACCCAATCAAGTATTTTATATTGGTAGTGACATTATCAAATTTGCAATTTATCATGATAACCCTTAGAGAAAAGCTCAGGGTTGGGGGATAAGCTCTCTTGGTAGAGAAGTTGGAAGAGGAGAACTTGTCACAAAGAGGCAGAGAAGAGTCAGGAGAGACAGAGACAGCAGGGTTGGAGAGAGCAAAGAGATATGAGAGATTCTGGAGATAAAAGGGTAGCACTTAGTGAGAAATTGTAAGGTGGAGGTGATGATGCAAACAGGTAATACTCAAAAAATATTTATAGGTTTCTGACTTGAAGTGAGGACTTAGTGGATGAAAATAGAGGATTTCCAAGTCTTAAGAACAGTTAAAGTATCAGTCCAGTTCAGAAAGATGAAACTGTGAGTTTGCTACAAGGGAATCAAACACATCAATTACTAAGCTTATATATTATATGAAAGCAGCTTATCCCCTGTCAGATACCTGTTTCGCTCAGTAAGCCTAGTGCTAACCTTGTTACCCGGCACAAAGTGATGCTCAACTTTTGATGGAGATTGTATCACGTGAGAGTCTTTGCATCGATATGTATGCTGGTCTCCACTCCCAGAGGGATCTCATGAGATGCTCAGACAGTTTTAAAGCAAAAGAGATTCAGGTATGTATCCAAATTTAACAGTTACCATAGAAGACAGTCAATAAATAATTTTTGATTGATTAAAAGAAGGAAGGGAAGGCTAGACCTCTTAGCATTTTGTTACAAAGCATCTGGATGACCTACACTCAGCTGTGTAGAACTGGTTGGGAAGCTTGCAAATGACCTTTCAGATCTAAACTACAGATCTTCATGAGGGTTCAGGAATGTGATGTTATAGAGTCCTTGGCTTCAACTCTTACAGAAAGAGCGTTGGCTGGGTGATCATTGGTCTGATTTGAGGAAGCTTTCCTTACATGTCTTATATAATTGATGGACATCCTCTGTTAGATCAATTTATTCTTTAACTTCATGTATTTTTATGTATTTGTAATTACACATTTTTCTCCATTTATTTTCATCCAATGTTGGACTCTTCTGGACTGAGGTTTCATGTGGCAGGCAGTCTGTTTCTTTTGCTCGCTATTGTGTATGCACCTACCTAGCAAAACACAGGTATTCAGTGAGTAAATGAGCAATGAGTAAGATTTTCTTGTGTGTGGAAATATTTAGGTCACATTGCATCACTTTCAAAATCTACAGATTTGTTGTGAGTGGAATATAGACCCAGAAGACAGTTTCAGAAATAATCAAAAAATACAGCTAGAATCAACTTATTTTTAAATTTTGTTAGTTCAAGGAAACACTTTGGCTCTAGGACTTTGATGTTATATATGATAGTTCTTGCAGCAAATAAATCAAAGTAAAAAAAGAGAACAAATACATAAAGGGGTAAACTAGGTACAAGTTTTAACCCGAGAAATATAATTTAAACCCTGTACTATTCCTTATATAGATCCGGAAGTATTAACATGAAAGTCTGATGAACTTGGGAATTTCATTCATTTCTGTGCTAATGCTCAAGTACAAACAATTAGATACAAAACAAGTAAGAAAGGATGAACTAATGGAAAATCATGTAAGTTGAGCAATTAAAGAGGTAGAAACAAATGGCTAACTTAGAGAACCAGAAATGTTAAAAATTTCTATACTAATTGGAATTAATGTGTTGCTGTGTGTTTGAACAGGTAAACATCTGTTGACAGTACTTCTGTAATAATGAACTAAATTATAATATAATAATCTTGAATATTTACTGCCCTGATAGAATGCTATTTTATAGAAAAAAGATCAAAATCAGAATTCTGCTTTACCTAAAATTTACTGAAATTTACTAAGTTCCTATTATTTGTTACCACTTCCATATATATACATATACATATATACATGTGTATATATGTGTATATATACACATGTATATAGAGAGAGAGAGACTGAAAATCAGAGTAATCTTAGATGTATGCCTATGCTGTAAAAATAGTCATTATAATAAAAATGACTAAAGTATCCTTTAAATCTAGATTGAAATCACACGTCCTGGTAGCCCAGTGGATGTGGCCACTAAACATATACATCCCAAGGATGCAGGTTCAAGACCCAGGGCTGGGAGGAAAAACTAAGATGAACAGCTAAATAAAACAAATAAATTTTTTTTCCTCCTCTCTCTTCCTGTTTGTCTGCCTACTTGCCTTCTTGCCTGCACCTTTCCTTAAAAAAAGAAAAAATCTAGGTGTGAATGTACACTTATAAAAAAACATTTTAAACGGAATAATAAATATGAACCTCAATCATTAGAATGACAGATGAATACTATGTTCTGATTAATGATATAATTTGTCCAAGGAGCAAATAATATTGTTACAACTAACGTTATTTTAAAAAGAGGCTAAAATAAGACAAATTGTGCTCTTTGATATGATAAAGAGAGAAGGGGCTATAACCTCTGATACTTCTGCTAAAACCATACAACCTCAAGCTAATCTGGAGAGAACATCCATCTTAATTGAATCAACAACAACACTAACTTGTATTCAAAAATATCAAGGTTATGAAAGACAAAGACTAGAAATGTCTTATTCAAGTTCTGATATTTCTGATGTATTCACCACACTAGCATTCTGAAGATCAGCAGGCACTAGATCAGCAGTGCTAGATGATGTAGACTTAAGAAACTGAATTTTTCCATGTCACATACAGGGTATAAGCTAAATTCTATGATGCAAACTTAATTTTATAGTATTTTCAATTTTCCACTAACAGAAATAATAAAAAAGGGATTCTCTATTAACTAGATACTCCAGTTAACTGATTGAAAATCACTTTACACGAAGCTAAATTTACATATGCCATTTCTTACAAAGGCTGTATGTTTTTCTAAGCATTCCAGCTCAAATGATTAAAATTATAGTGGTTATGTCCATTGTTCAAACAGAAAAGCAGACAGAGAAGAGAAGTAAAACAAAGAGTTGTGGGAAACTGAACACGGAAGAGAGAAACACTACCCACTTAAAGCACACTCATTAACCTGGGAATACTAGTAGATTCTCCAGGCTAAAAGAGCACAGCCTGCTTCTAAACAGATATTAATTTTTAATTCAGAGGAATAGGTCAGATGCAGTTCTCCCACCTGGAGGTCCAGTCCTAGAACATGCCTGCCCCAAGGCAGTACTTCAGGTCTGCTAGTAATGGTCACCTTTGGGTAAATACAACCCCCAGGCAGCCACACAGCACTGCCCTTCTGATCACCAGAACCAGCAATGAAAGTTGGATGAGATCTCAAATGAGGCAAGGCGTGTTTTTTGTTTTTTGTTTCTCCATAGGTATATTTTAGTAGTGAGAAAAATTACAGTCAATAAATATATTTGCAAAACTAGCAGTAGGAGGGGGGTGGGGTATATATGTTTGAAATAAAATTCTAATAAATAAAGATTAGCTTTACTACTTAATTAAAATTGGATGGAGGCATGTATGTTGGTCTAAATATGATGGTCACAAGATAAATGCTCAGACACGAGAATGATCTCCTGGGAAATTAAAATGCCTCGTGTGGGGAGAATTGAACAGTGGGGACCCAGAGCTTCCACACATGGAGCTAAAAACATGCAAAGATGAACTGAGTCAGTGATTTTCAAGCACTTCACAGACCTCAGATTAGCTGGGTATTAGTGCAGGCAGGTCTCAGCTGTCCATAAAAATGAGAAGGCATGTTAAAAGCTGCATTTGAATTTTAAAGGTACTCAACATTTCTAGTATTGTTTATTGAAAAAGGTCAACATGCCAGTGTTTTATTTATGCATGGCCGAACCTTCGCTTAAAAGCACTAGGCTTTCCACATGGCATTTGCGGAGAATGTGTTAAATGTGTAGTTCCAGAGCCAAGAATATTATTTTTCAACCCAGAAAATGCATTATTAAAGAATCTCTGCTGTGCCCACCACTGAGAGACAGGAGGAGAAGTAGCCATGACCCTGCACTAGGAAAGCAAAGGCACACTGACAGGCCCAGTCACTCCCTGTTAACTCTTAACAGCAGTAACCAAGCCCACACTACTCCAGGTCACTCTTCAATTCCCTTTTGACCAATCTAGAAACATAGAAAAGGGGCATTTTTAAATGAAATCTCACATCTGTGAGAATGGTCTATATTGAAAGACCAGAAACATAAGTATTGGTGAGGGAGGAGAGAAAAAGGAAAACTTGTACACAATTGTGTAAATTGGTTTAGTCACTTTGGAAGACAGTATGGCGATTCCTTAAAAGTTAAAAAGAAAACTCCCATATGATCCAGCAATTCCACTTGTAGGCATCTTTCCAAAGAATATAAAAACATTAATTTGAAAATATATATGCACCTTTATGGCCATTGCAGTATTCTCAGCAAAGCCAAGATGTGGAAACAATGTAAGTGCTCACCCACAGATGAACGGATAAAGAAGATGTGGTATATAGATACAAAAGGATACTGCTCAGAGTGAATATACATATAAAATCTTACATTTGTGATACCAAGGATATAACTAGAGGGGACTATGCTAAGTGAAATAAATCAGGATTTAGATAAATACCAGATGGTCTTACTGATATGTGGAATATAAGGAAACAAAACTAATGAACAGACAAGTCATGACAAAAACTAACCTTTGCATAATGACAACAGAACTGAACCTCCCAGAGGGGAAGGGATAAGGTAGAAACAAAGGGTAGTGGGGTCCAATGGGAAGTGGTAGAGGACTATCAGAAATTTGCTGGTGGGCCTGATGTGTTATCATATATCTGATGAAAAGTGAACCTGTACATCTAAAACTTACATTGTTTTGTAAATCAATGTTAATTCAAAAACTAAAACAAAAGGTCATGAAACTTCAGTTTCAAGCACCAAATTCTTGGTTCTTTGGGCATAAGTATTTCATTGAGATTTTGGCCGGGTGTTCTTTTCTATATTCTTAATTTACATAGCATTCACATGTGTTCTTAGTTCTTGTAAATCAAGAATTTAATAAACTGACTCCTTCCAATAAGATTTGTGTTAAAATCATTAAATGCTCATGAAAGTAAATGTTTATTAACTGAACCAGAAATAATGCACAAAACATACCAATTTTGTGACAGTGAGAAGAGTCAGTAAGCTAAGAATATCTGTTCTATGAATTAAACATCTTGTTAGGAATGAGTCCAGTGTTGTAAATAGACCATGAGAAAGAATGAAATTAATGCCAGGTAAATTTTGAGAGCAGAACTGAGAGCTTTTATCATTCTAGGGAAACTACTTCTCTCTAATATGCAAATTCTCTGATAAGTCCAGAAGTTATCATTTATATATTTTTTCATTTGTAAGACTGTTCTTTTTAAACTACTCCCTTAGTGTGTTTTACTACATAATTTTATTTACAGACATTAGATTTACAACTTTTCTAGGATTCATCTTTCACATAAAGCAAAAAGTACCAGTGACAAAAATTAGTGCCTTATTCTGGTGTGGGCAGCAAATAAATGAACAATATCTACGTGCAGCAATAGATGGGTAGTTTTATGTAATACTTGCCCCTTGAAAAAAAAATAAAAGAAATTGAGACTTCGGGGAGACATCTTTGGGAAAGATCAGAAAACTAGAGTTTTTCACATACACTTTTACTTGGTACACTTTCTTAAACTTGAGAAGCTTTGTATTGAAAGTACACTGACACCATCTGAACTCATATCTGTGTGGAACTCCCCGCATGCACTGTCACTATGGTCTGTTCACGCCGTGCAAGGCGACCCAGGGACCAGCCACAGTTCCCGCCTAAGAAAGTCCACGCTTGGATGGACAGACACGTGTGTAACACACATACAATGTACTGGGACACATGCATGGAATAAAGAGTGGGGATTCTGGAAGGAGATGTGGGAGTGGGGATGACAGAGGCTCAGCAGAGGAGATGACATCTGTGCAGGATATTAAAGGACTGATATGCCTGGACCAGTCAAAGGAAAATACCCAAAATACTGAAAATACATCAGTCCATACATGGCAACTTTTAAAAATTATACTTTTCAAATTATGATATTGAAAAAAACATTTAAGCTTCCACTGTGGAGCATGAAATAAAAATCACAGAGTAGGTGGTGTCTTTCTCACGAGTCTGTCCTCCCAAACACCCAAGATGTTTAAGAAGTATGAATAAGAAGAAGAAGGAAAATATATAAAGTGCCTCGGTAAAAACAGAGGGAGAATATTTCAATGACTGAAATCAAAATTAGAATTAGCACTGAAGGCTTGTGATAAGGAGTGCTCCCTCCGAAATGAGAAAAAGAACAGCGATAGTCCTCCCTTTTCATTCTGCTTAAAACGCAAGTTACATTAATCTTTTTAACAAAGAGCGTCTGCTAAAGATAAAAGTCTGCAGAGTGCCGGGTTTGTAAGAATTTTGCTGCGTACTGGGACCAATTAGTCAGAAGGGAGGAGAAAAAAAGAGAAACAGGTCATTTTCTTTCAGTAATTTCATCACACTAGCATCTTTCAGAGGAGAAAAGGTCTGGGATGTACATTTCATGTCTCTTGCCAGCCTCCTATTCTGCCCCAGAGGAAAGAGGAAGGGTGGGGCGGGTGGAGGGGGGAGCAAGCCCACCCTGCAGACATGGAGACAGAAATGAGGTCTGAGAAGTCCCTGGCTACAGGGGGGTTCAGGCCACGGCTCCAGACTTGATGACTGTAAAGCTGAAGCAGTGGCGAATGACTGAGAGACCAACGAGGACAAGATTCTGACCTTTTCCATAGCGCCTAGAAGCAATCTAAACTAAAGATTTAGGGGGAACTTAGGTTAGCTAGAACCTAAGTATAATGTATTTTGCTTAGTCACATTTTATAAAATGAAATTTCTTCATACTGATATATATTCACATGTTATCGTGCTTGTGTGTAGAGTGGGTGTGTTTCTAAGGAATGAAGAAATTTTCTATCATCTATCTGTCTATCTGTGTGTTTATCTATCAAGTGTCTGGACTGTGTTCATCTTTTAACTTTCTTTGAACCTTGTACTTTAGAATTGTAGGGAGACTGTACACAGGAAGATGTGCCTTGCAGATATAACCCTCTATTGTTTCCCAGGTTAAGGACCGCAACCTCGGAGTAGAGCAGTGGGCTCCTGCGTCTGCGCGTGGCACCCCGCCCCCTCCCCAGGCGTGCAGGCTGTGAGACATGATGCGGGGCTGCTTTGGGCTCAAAACACTTGGCATCTGGCTTCCATCGTAGGGTCTGTTTCTGACTCACTGCCTGAACTTGTGTTGATCACAATTTTCTCAGGTTAAAATGAAAAGCCAGGGTTGGGATTAGATGCCTTTCATGGCTGCTTCCTCCTCCAATGTTCTGATATTAATGCTCTCAAGAAATGTTTTTATCCTCCTGGGTTTTTGATATTCACATTCGAGAGCCATTGTAATAATAACAATGCCCCATCTAGTGTCAAAACAGGGAATACTGGGCCAGGAGTGCAGAGTGAGGAATTGCTCTCCAGCTTTTGATGGTGCCAGGTTTCAGAAAGGCAGTCAGTGTCAATGCTGCCCAGCCATCTGTGTTACAGCCAACCGACCTGATGTGATGATGTGGGACAATTTTTAAAAGACTGTATTTTATAACTTTTATGTGGGATGCATGACATTAACACAGTAGGGCTTTTATGAAGGTTCCTAATAATTTTACTGGAGGTTGTCACCACAAATGTTTTTATGAGCTACAGGGGAAAGGAGATGATTCCTCCCCCAAATAAGATCAGATGGAGTCCAGATACCCAGCAAGCGATTCAGTTAAATTGTGGCATGTCACAAACAAACCCAGGAGTCTGCAGGGTTTAATCGCTTTTCCTTCCTTTCTTTTAAATTTTAAATCAGCTTGATTTAATTAATTACATTACATTGAAGTTACATGATCACATTATAAAGATGTAAATCTTTATAAAGATTGTACACCAACATCTGTGTATACAACACGGAGGCCACCACCAATAGTTCCATTCTATCCTTCTCCATATAATTGACTCTTTTTACTTGATTTGCCCACCCCCTTCTTAGGAACTCCCCTGCTCCACACTTTCTTCCCTCCTCTTACTCGAGGATATCTCACCAGGATGGAAACCAAGGGAGTGAACACAGAGCTTGAGACAATACACATATTGTCTGAAAGAACCATCCTCCTTCTCATGTGTTTAACTCCCATGAGCATCCCCCGCCCCCTCTGCTCTCCATTCAGCACCAGGGCAATTTACTTTTTATATTGCCATATAAAAATCACTTTGTTTTGTGTCCTGCCTCTCAGAACGCAAGTCAGAAAACTGGTGGACTGTCTACTATGTGCCAGACACTGTCTTAATGATTTCTAGGCTGAGAGAACATGAGTCCCACTAAGAAATCCTCTAGATGTGGCCAGTCCTGCTCACAGCCGAGATCTCTAGGAGCACATTTTACATTTTCTGACCAGTGTTCTCAGTGGCAGAGAGTTTCCTTCCTATTTATGATCCTTATGCTGCTTCTCTTGATGGCTGAACCCGTGTCAGCAGCTCCTCATTCTGCAGCACATTCACGGTCCAAACAGCTCAGCAGCGGATCTCTTCTAACTGGCTGCCTCCTGGGCCCTCAATTACAAGCCACCCCGGCCCTTACCTTCTAGTCAACCACTGGGAAACATATCAACGACTAGTTCAAGGCAACTTCTGCCCAGCCCTCACCTAGGCTCGCCAGTGTAATTTGCCTACTGTGACCCACATTGTTAAATTAGCGTGTTTCTAGGTGTCTGGCCCAAGTTCCTGTTTGAAGATTAGGGTTCCCTTATGTCTCAGTTTGAGCAGGATTGTCCAGGTTAGCACAGTTGTACCAGCATCTGGCCAGGCTTGAAATTCTGTCCCGGTTTTAATCAGTTTGCTAAAAGTTAATTTATCCTGCTTAAAATGTAAGATTCTTCTCATATACACTAATACCAGAACTTGGCAGAACTGATGACTGAATAAAATGCTATGTGTCAATAAAATCCTGTTTAGTTTACTTATAAATGTCACTGTTCTACCTGATAATATTTTAGATTTTTGTCCTGGTAAGCAAAACACAGTTGCTTTGTATAGCTTTTGCTGCTGTTTCCTGTCTTTCTGTCTCTTAACTATCATTAAAGTTTCTTCCAAGTTCCAAGTAATAAAGACAAATTGAGCATCTTGCCAGCTCACATGTATCATGTCCTCGCTTGCCAACAATAGCCTCTATACAAGAAGAAAACATGGAAGTATGATCATGAATTTACAATAAATTCTCTCTCATACTTCCTAAATGCTGGGAAGAGTAGGCTCACTCTGTCCAAATCCCTTATACTTAGATTTTTCAGACTTAAGTGATACTCAGGGGCAGCACCTGAGTATTGACAACTTGGGGTGTGAGGGCCCTGACATAGTTGGGGCTTATGGGGGCAAACACACATCCAACAAACTCCAAATCTCTCGACAGGGGACAATTTTCCCAAAGTGGGTTGTTATTCCCCTGACCACCGCCCCACACACAGACCCAGTTCCATACCTGGTGATTCTACAGTTGTTCCTGGTTTCAACTCTTAAAAATTATGTTAAATCTATGACCTTCCTGCCCATTCTAAGGGCAATGTATCCTTTGACTAAGTTTATTGTGATGATCTCTGCTCAGTTGCACTGGTGAAACCCCAGTCTCCACGCAGGTCTGGCAGCTGTGCTTATCTTGAGAACAATTCTGACCTGGTAACCAGCAACTCAGGTAGCTCAGACAGAAGACTGGCAAATAAGGATTCACCTCAGAGGGCAAATCACAGTGATCTCTGAAAAATACTAAAGAAAGAAAATATCTAGAATATTTATTGAAAATCTAGAATAGTATCTGGTACATGATGAGGACTTGAAACTTTTTGGCAGATTATTTGTATATATCTTTTAAATAAAAATTGTGACTGTTCCAAGTATAATTGGATATTCTAGCTCCTTCGAGATAGAGAATCTGTCTGTTTCGTTTGTATCAGTGCCTGTCAGAATGTGTGGCTGTGGTAGAGTTGATAGATATTCGTTGAATTGAAATGACCTTGATGAGAATAGTATGTTAAAGACACTTTGTGGAGTATATCTGATTTCTCAGAGGTGTGGGTAAGCAGAGCATCTTAGGAGGCCAGATGAAACTATCAGATTGGTTGAACTCCAAATCTACATGCTATGATGTTCTTGAAGCACTAGAGTAAATAAATCTATCTCCTGGGTATAGAATAAACGGGAGAAAAACACATTCTCACAGGGTAGTTTGTGTAAATGTCCCTCGTGTCCTTCAGGCAGGATGTGGGAGATCCTTCTGGACAGCTACTCACTCATAAGCAAAAGCAGGAATCTGGGTTTGGTCAACTATCTCTGATGTCAGAAACGCATATGAGCATAAACAGCCTCCAGTGAAGTCCATCACAGCTGCCCCGACAGCCAGATGGCAATGGGCTAAGAATGGAATGCTCTTAGCGAATGGTGTAAGGCTAATGGTTTCAAGCGCTTCATTTTTTTTTAATAGTTGAAGTCATCAGAAATGTAGGAAACACGCTACTTAGGTCAATCAAGGATACATGAGTTTCACATAAAATAAAAAGCATTCATTTTTTAAAATGCTCATAGAAATCAATGCTTTCAATTGAGCAGAAAAACATAAACAGATGTAGAAATATTTAGTTCTCTCTGTGGTTTCTAATAGTCATCTTTAGAGATAAATTCCCACAATGGATGTTTCAATAAGATAGTAATATTTATTGAAAGGTACACCATAAATGTAAGGCCACTTGAAACGTTATTGAACAGAAGTAATTTATACAGCAGTTGGTGCACTGCATTTTAGCCCTGCTGTGATTTTATCAGCATTTGTCAATTAATCAACATGAACCTTGTAAAACATGTTCTCTTATTAGTGGAAACAAGCAATTGCTTGTAGACTTTGAAGAAAAGGTTCTTTAATAACTTGCTAATTGTGTAAAATAGATTTAAATACGGAAAAAGGTAAACTCTTATTATACCAATGTGCCAAAGCATGTCTTTGTTGAAGCATAACCTTGCTAACTTAATGTGGTCAATGATTTCACCTTTTCTTTCTTTTTTTGGTACTAAATAGTAGAAAAGATTAAGAAAAAAATGAATTTATTTTCAGATTTAAAAATTTTAAGTCTTTTTGCTGTTGCCTTGATCATTTCAAAGAGTTGTTAGGCTATGTTTATAGATAAATCAATCCCATTTCCTTGGCAGAAAAATGAAGGGAAAAAAGGGCAAAAGAAAGAGGAAATGAAGTTGCATAAAAGAGCCATGTAATGGCCTATTCTGTTTCTTTTCTTTTTGCCTCATTCTTCATTCCACTAAATGAGAGGTCAGCTCTCTATGTTTGAAGCTGAGTGGAGCTCTCTCTGTGCAAGGCAGGCATCAGCACATGCCACCTGTCCAAGTAACTAAGAAAGCGCTTTAAGGGACCGGCAGTCTCACCATCACCAAGCACTTGCAACCATCCACAGGACACAATGAAGTTTACAATGGGTAACGTACCTCGGAGAGCAATTTCTACAGTGGGGTCTGCAGGGCTGAATCGAGATATCCGCACCATCTTAGAAGTGTAAGTGAAACTTGATGAGATGGTACACCTGAAGGCATTTGTAAGAGTAAGAATTTTGCACTTAGACAATATTTGCAGAATGGAGGTGAGTCCTGTCAGATCATGTCTGGACAAACTGTGTGGCTGCAAAGCTCCTTTTATAAGAGCTGTGAGGTCCAGGTTACTTTCTGCCTGCTCAAACTGGCTCAGCAGTCCATTCCAGTCCATTCCAGTCCAGTCCAGTCCAGTCCAATCTCCTTTCTAAGTCATTATCTCAGGCACATTTCCCTAAGCAGATGCAAATGCTTTCCTGTGCAAGACTCCCTTGGGCAAATTAAGTCTCTTGGAAAAGGGTCAAGGAGCAATCAAACAAAATACCCACTGAGAAACAAGCATGTGGTTTCAGGAGGTGTGTCGTTCTCGCGGGCCACAAGTCACACGCTAGATACTGCTTGGGCAGTCTTATTGAATCTGATGTGGCCGGTTACAGGGAGCAAAATCCTGACATCTGCAGCAAAAGTTTCTTTTCATGGTCACAACAAATAGGTTTATTTATTTATTTTCTCCTGTTTTATACCTCAATAAATATCATTTAAGGTGTACAATGTGATGGCTTGGTATAATATCTATTGTGCAAAGGTTACTACAGAGAAGTTAGCTGCACATCTATAATTCTTATAGTGTATTTGTGCCTCTGTGTGTGTGTGTGTGTGTGTGTGTGTGTGTGTGTGTGAAGGGTTTATTTTTTTTATAGAAAACAAAACTACTATTCATAAAAAATGGAAAATTTTCTTTTCTGATTTTCTAATCAAAAATTGCTAATTAGACTCTAATATCCTAAAATAGTAAGAAGAGAAATTTTATATGGACAAAGTTAGTATAGAATTGTTTTCTTTGGTTCTCATCATCTTATCTAACAAATGTGGAATATTTCCAAAAGATAAACTCCTCTTGTTTTGTTTTTTTTCTATGAGTCAGAGGGAGAAAATTCCCTTTTATGTTCTTTTAATAGTTGCTTTTATTAACTTCAGTTTCAGTTAGCTCACTTCCATAGATAGAGATTCTTTTCAAAACAGAAGAGACAAGAGGCAAATGCAAATGTGGGTCGAGACACTGCTTGGGAGCATAAAGGTGCTCCTTGGAAGAGTTATTTCTACCCAGAACATATATACCATATTAAGAAGCCAAAGGGAAAAAGGAATGGATGTGGTTGGCAGGTTTTCATTTGTTTCCCTGACATCTTAGAATTCTGTAAATAAGTTTGTGTGTTTCAGTTCAAACAGTTCCATTATCTTGGCGGTCTTAATCATTTGTATAGCAGGTTTTGAAGTGTTCAAAGCATGCACTTAAGGAACATTATTGGCATTCAACATAGTCATATTACATTAAGCAGATTTATAACCTTGTTCATGGTTATCCTTGATAATCTTTATTTAAAAGTAAGTTTAGGCTGATGAGGTGGCTTCGCAGCCTCCTATGTTTCAGTCTGTTAGTCGTGTGCCAACAGAACATCTGGTCCTGCTAGATGCCCTCTTCTTCTACAAATGAAATGAGTGGGGCAAGGTGGAGGGAGGAGTGTGGATGTCAACTAAAAAAATGGTGAAAAGGGCAGCCTTGTTTTAAAATGTACCTGGGCATGTTGGTTTTATCCAGGTATGGCGAGGGTAACAGATCAGGAGATGACTGTCACTGAACAGTTTACTTACCATTCCCAAGGTAAAGGGGGCATGCAGATCACACAGGGCCAAGAGGGGAGGCACTAGGATGGTCAGCAGCAGAGGAAGTGAGGGAAAAACATGAACCTTTACTGTGGCTTCCAGAGGAAAGGCAAAGTAAGGTGGGGTAAGCAGGTTTAGGACTGGACAGTTAGAGTGATTCCAGTGGTTTCTGAGGCTTGGTGATTCCTAGTTGTCTAGTTACTCATCCTGAGTCATTTCAGTGGAGGGGTGGTGTGCCAGAGGGTAGGAACTAATAAAAGGAGCTCATCATATAGGGGGAGTGGACACAGAATTGGTTCATTTGCATATCAAAGGCCTGCTCCTAGGCAAATTGCTTCCTATCTCTGGAAATTAGCTAACCTCAGGAAGGGCAGTGTCTCCCTAAGCTCTGCAAGGCCCTACATGTGAAAGTATCATAAAATACTGAAAATTTAAAAAGTATAATTAATATAAACTTGTTTGAAAAACTGCCATAGGAAGCATTAAAGAGAGAATTTATCAAACTGTACTCTGGTATCTTGTTAAAACAGAGATTCCAATTCATCGATCAGGTAGTGTCCGAAACTGTGCATTCGAAACAAAACAAAACAACAAAAAACTACCTGGTGGTGTTGGGACTATACTTTGTATAGTTAGAGATAAGAATGTCACTAAGGCTCTTCTCTCAGTCACTTTCTACAGGAAGAAGGGAAGAAATGAACATTTACTGACCCTGACTTGAGCCAAATACTGCTGGGCATTGAATAAACAGACTTCATCTCATTTTGTGTGGATAACACCTTTTGCTCACAGGAAAAATATCCCAATTTACAGGCAAGGGAACTGAGATACAAAGGGTGGTTAAGTAACCTGCTCCAGGTCACTTAGCCAAAAATTAGAAGTTATAAGTGCTTATTTGACCTAAAAACCCATTTTCCTGCTATCACAATGTAAGTACAGATGGCACTACTCTGATGGAAAATAAAAAGATTGTGTTAGTAAAGGCTTTATATAATAAAAAGTCTATGGACTTGAATTGTGACCTATTTGCAACATGACTTGTGGAAATAAGAGAAATTCTGAACGGTGTTCATTAACTCAGAACCAGAAATAAATGGTACTAGTTAAATAAGTTGTATTTAGCTATTCAGGAAACCCTATTATATGAGTGTTTTTATTTTTAAAAATGATACATATACATAATAAGATATATACAATAAAATCAATCTTCCTCCCACAAGTTCCTAGTTCTACTGCTCAGAGATAACTACTGTTAGGTTGTGTATTTCTTCCAGAACTGTCCTTAAGCAAATAATAAACTTTGTCATGTAAAAACATTCATTCAGTCATTCTAAGGCACTGGGGGAAAAGCAGTAAATAAAACAGACAAAAATCCCTCATGTACCTTACATTCCAGTAAGGGGAGATAGGTTATATATGAATAAAGCATAAATTATGTCAAACAGAAATAGGTGTGAACGGAGAGAAAGTAGGGTGGTGGAGGGTGTGGGAGGGGCAAAAATCTTAGAAAACATAACTATACTGGTTAAGGCTTGCTCTGAAGGATGCAAACTACATAACCCTGGGGGGTTCAAGTACCGGGTCTGGGGGAAACAACCAGTGTGAACAACGAAATGGAAATAAAATAAAAAAATGCTTATTCCTCCTCTCTTCCTGACTTCCTGCCTACTTCATTCCTGCCTGCACCTTTCCTTTAATAAAAAACAAGCAGATAAAGAAAGTGGTTAAGATGGCTTTTGAGTAAAATGTGAATAAGGTTATACCATTCCATGTGTTTCATTAAAGCCCTCACCATGTCAGAGCTTAGACAGCTACCTCTTCTTGCTGAAAGTCTCCAGAGAGTTCCGTTGTTTGCATAGACCATAATACTGATGGGCATTTTGTTATCTCCATAAATGGAACATTTTAGATTAATCCTGCTATCATTTGTTAGATGATGATTCGTGTGGTTGTAAAGAGGTTTGGGGAGTGTGGTATAAATTAGCCTGGTTAAGGTGAAAGGGACTTAGATTAGCTAGGAAAGGCTGTGGCTGTAAGGCTGAGCTATGCCATGCTACCAAGGTGAGTGTCCTATCACGGAGCATTTAGAAAATGGCTTTTCCAGAGGAGCAGTCTGGCCTCATGAGAGGTTTTCCCTTTTCCCACCACATTTTAGTCTGTGCTTCTGTCCATCAGCAGGGTGGCGTGTAAGCATTGCTTGACCTAAAGAGCATGGCGACTGCCACTGACACTCTTTCAACTTTTCTCTCAATACAGGGCTGCCTGTAACCCCTGCAGAGTCAATATAACCTTTATCTCTCCAGGAATAAACAGACAACTGTCAAGTTTTTCACATTCCCACAAAGGTAGCATTAGGGAAAATGTATACCTTCTGGGCTCTTAGCCTGCTCTTCCCTCTGAGAAGAAAGCACATAAGCTTTCTTCAAACAAAAACTAACAAGAAATACTCACCTTCCAGTATTTTATTTTAATGTGAGTGCAGCTGTTTAGCACTAGGCCATATGACTGAACAGATTTCACATTTAATGTAAGATTAATTTATTCATTTAATTATTATCCGAGGCAGTACCTGGATTATGCCTGGCACTGGAGGAGGGACAAATATCCGTGCAGTATGACTCCCACCTTTGCTACCTTCTAGGTTAATAAAGACAGGACAAGGGGGAAAAAACAACAACAACTAACAGTGGGGATTAAAGGCTGTGGGTGCTAAATGGTATAGAAGGCAATAAAATGGGATTTTAAAAAAGGAGCGAATACTGATCTGGGGCCCCTGGCTGATCCCACAGTGATCTGAGTGCAGGTATAAATGGAGAAGAGATGGAACAAATGGGATGTGGGAAAGGATGAGAGAGAGAGAGAGAGAGAGAGAGAGAGAGAGAGAGAGAGAGAGAGAGGCGCATGCGTGTGTGACATGTGTGAGTGGAAAGTGAGCAATAATTGTGCTCTAAGCAAAGGCCCAGAGCAGCGAAGTCACAGGTATGGTAAAGGGAGCAGGCAGTGCCCAGTGGAACTTAAACACAAACTGTGGGGAAATGTTGATTGTGATCGACAGAAGGTGCCGAGGGCCAGCATTATATCAGACATGGAGTATCTAAATAGTTCTGAAAGAGATTGAGAAAAGTACCATCAAATTCTTCCTCTGCTTTTGCTTTTTTTTTTGGAGCAGGGGTGAGTGCGGCATTGTACACTTTGATTTTATAATCTCTATGTCTAATTACAGTAATTTTGTAAACCAATTTAACAATTAAGGAACATATGCCTATAGTCATCAAACCCAACATCAAACCCACCCATCCCTGCCACCCCTTTCTGCTCCTCAGAGGAAGCCACTTTGTTCATTTGCTTGCTTGCTTTTATTATGAAAGATATCTATTTGCCAGCATGAATAACCTTCTTAGAGGTAAGACTTCTGCCCCAACCACCTGCTCTGTCTGGTTACCAGGGCAGAAGATTATCCAGCAAACCTGACCCATCCTCCCTTCAAAGAGAGGAAACCACTAATAGCTTTTAATTCTGATATTTGATTCCATATATTTACATTGCATGTGAACACCGATACTTCATAAGTTATTATTTTTAGAGGTCATTTAATGTCTTACTAATCTGAAAAACGAGAAAATGAATACTTTTCCAGTCACCACCTCCAAAGTGCTTTCTTCCCCCATCTTTTCAACAGGTTAAGTAGCAATTTAGGGTTAGTGAGTCTCTGTTTATAACATTATGATAAAGTAATGCTGTTTACTACTGAGCCACATTGAATAAGAGAATACATTTCCTATCTTGTTCAATATTTTGTTTCTCCTAGTGTTGTCCTGTTTTCCCTTCCTTTTTTTTTTTTTGTTGTTGTTTTTTTTTCTTTTCTTTTAACCTTTTTTTTCCTGTGTGTGTCTAACTAACCGCTCCTGAACTATCTAAAGGAACTACAAAAGCCCTTTAGAGCCACTTCTCATGCATTCAGCTAGCCCATCACATCTGCTGGCCCTCTCAGAGCCTCCCAGTCCGTCAAGTGGTCTAGTGTTTCCAGCCCAGCTGCCCACCTGTTGTCCTGGGGCTTCTTTTTAACACCAGCTTGCGAAATCCCTGTGCCTCTCTCCTGTGCTGGGTCCCCCGTTTCCTGGATCTCATGGTTTCCTCTTTCTTGATTTACATCCTCATTTTTGTAGAAAGCATTCTCTAGTAGCTTCCTGAGAAAAGGTACACGGGAGGTAAATTTGTAGACCTTCTGTCTGTGTCTGAAAGTGTCTTAATTCTCTCACGCTTACTAATTAAGCTTATAACCAGATTCTAAGTAAATTCCATCAGAAATTTGAAAGCAGAAGTCTGTCTTCAAGTTTCCAGCACTGCAACCAGAATTGCTGATGTCTCTTGTGAGACCTATTTTGTTTTTCCAAAGCTTCTGGAATCTTCCTTGCAATCCCTGATGTTTTGAAAATTGAGGATCCTTTAATGAGGATCTTATCTACTGTTCTGGATACTTTCACTAGCCTTTCAGTCTGAAAACTCCTCATGTTTCACTTTGAAATTTTTTCCAACATTATTCTTTGAAACGTGTATCCGCACCATCATTGCTTTCCCCTGTTTTCTCTCTCTGGAGCTCCTATGATGAAATGGCGAATTCTGTGGACTGATCCATGATATTTCTAACCTCCTGCCCCCACCCCCAAAGTTTATTTGACTTTATTTTCTACATTTCTTAATATTGTTTTAATTTTAATTTTCTCTCTATTTTTCAATCATTCCTAATAGAGTGTACTTATTTCACAGGTATAATACTGTCTCTCACCTATCTGAAAATCTCATAGGTTTTTACAAACTCTTCTATTGCTTCCTGCTTTATCTATATTTTCTCTGGACCCCTCCTCTCACACCTTTCTTTCTTTTTGTTTCTTCATCTATATTATTACTTTATTTTTTGTTGGGTGTGATACTCAAATATCTGGTGGCTTCTTATTTATTTATATTTAAGAATATATGTATGTAATGATTAAGCATTAATTTATACTTAGGAACAGAGTCCTTACAAGGCAGATAGAAAATCCTGAATAAGGGGAACAATATGCTTATTACCTGTCAGGACAGGCATCCATATCAGGTAACTGAGTGGAGAATTGAGTCATTTTCAAAGGAACTCCAAAAGCTAATCAGGTCATTGGTGGGAGTGGGGGAAGAGTGCTGATAGAATCCTTAAAACTTCTGGCCAAAGAGCCTGCTTCTGGCTAAATGTGCTATATCAACTATGGTGCAGAATAGAAAAGTCCAAGAGGACCATTCACACGTGCCCACTCTGTGGCATTAAATTTTCAACCCTCTCTCCCGGGATCAGTTTCCTTAGTCTGGTACATACCTGAGTGAATTTAGCCTAAGACCACCCCTCAAGCCTCCAGCTGGAATGGTAGTCACAGTGGGAAGTAGGAAGAAGGACTGGGTCAAATGACTCCATGCACTATGTTCCACTAATTACTATTAATACTATACTTTTAACCAACTTTTAACCTCTTTTTCTCTCACCCCTTGCAACCTTCCTAAGCTACCCCAGGATCTTACAGAATGAATCTGTAGGCTTCTCTGCAACCCTCGCATCCTCCTCCTCCGCTAATGTGTCATTTTCCAAAATTTTGCTAATATCTCTTTTAATAACATCTCCTCTTATTATCTTTCACTCTATTTCTTTTATCATTTTTTGATTATTTGCTGTAATTTTACTGTACTTTATCTTCTTTCTGGAATAAGAAAATATACATGCACATGTTCAATCTAACAGAATCAGAAGTTGCTGGTCTTATAAATTTTACTTTTTCTTTATATGTAACTTAGGATTTATTTAATTTATTTGATTCTTTTTCAGTTTGTTTATGCAAAGAACTTTATGCATTACCTAAAATCAACAACTACCTACCTAACAGTTGTTTTTAGGGAGGAAATTGACAAAATTATTTTAATTATCTGTTATATTCTATGGAGTATCAGGCAAAGTGAGATGAATTCCTCCACAAACTTATCTTTATAGCATCGCACTCTTATCTTGACTCCAGAAATGTGAATTGATAATCAATTTGAATCAGATGCCATATTAATTTCTCAATATGATGGTAGAGAAGGAAAGAACACAGAAGGGAAGAAAAATTTGAAAAATCAAAAATCAAGAAAAAGATTTAAAAGCAGAATACAAAATGAATTGGCCCTAATAAATATTTTAAGAAAAGCTATATAAATGTATTACATAAGAATAGAGATTACAAAAAATTCATCTGACGTTAAGACAAATTTAAACAATGATCATTCACTTGGAAAGCAGTGAATAACTCTGAATGTTAACTGTAAAACTTCAGTTATTCATTCAAGAATGGGTAACCAAAATTCACATAAAGCACCATTATCCAGCATAAGACTATTCATATAAAATAGTCTCATAATTGCAGTCCAGATTACCAAATTATGTACCCATAACCTTTTATGGCTTCCAACGGTATCTACTCTTGACTGAAGAAAGTAAATAACTAAGCATATATTAATGTATCTCTCATTTCAGTGCCAATTCAAATTAAAGTCAGCTTGCTGGTTATGTTTTTAATATATAATATATTAAATGAATATGTCTTATTTTCTTGAGTGTATTTTCTTTTTAAATTTGTATTTGTTTAATTAATAGGTAAATTAAGATTTCTGAAAAAAGTTAAAAATCATCCAGCCTTCATGTTAATGTAGATAAACATTATTCAAAAGATAAAGGAAAGAGTTAACATTAAGTCATGGTACAGGATTATACTTACAGAAACAAATACAAGATTAAATGGGACTCAATATGTAAAGACAAATATAGTAAGGAATTGACTGCCAGATGAGGACTCTAAAGGAAGCACTTTTGAGTCATTCTCCACAGAAAAAGCAAAACAAAACAAAAAATCACCTATTTTCCTGAGGTGGAGGCTAGGGATTTCGGGCCTAGCTGTAGAGTCAGTGAGAGGCGGGCCCAGTGGAACTGAGACCAGGAGTCACAGAGGGCTGAATTGGGATGGGGTGACAGGAGAGCCAGCATACCAGGAGCTGAGCTGGAGCACACATGGTGAAATTGCTCTGGGTGCAGTCATAAGTAGAAATCAGCCAGGTCAAACATCTCCCACAACAATTTCACACCAGAACCTAGGATCCACTGAGTGGAAATCCCACCCACCACATATTCCATCCACCGGATATCCCACCCACTGTATACCCCACCCACCAGATATCTTGACCCCTGGATTACAGCGAGAAGGCAGTTCCATACAGGACCAAACCTCAATGTTAATTGCTAGTGCCATCTTGCGAGTAGAGGAAAACTGCAGCCTGATAGCCAATCCTGGGCAAGTCAAACCTATGCCATCCCAGGGAAACTCAACCATCAGAAATACAAACAGGATGCCAAATAGCAAAAAGGAACAAAGAAATACACGTGAAATGATGGATTCAAACAAAAACCCAGAAGAAAATCTATATACAGCATACATATGCAAATTATCTGAAGATGAATTTAGGGTAACAGTGATTAACATACTCACGGAATCCAGGAATTAGTAGAGGCAGTAAATGAGAATGTCAGGAAGCAAGGGGAAGAATTAAAACAAGACATTAAACAATGGCTGAATTAAAAATTCAATAGGGGGTTCAACGATAGGATGGATAAAGCTTGCAATAGAATCAGTGATGATGTGGAAGACATGACAGAGGAAATCAATCAAGCAAACCAGCAAAGAGATAAACAAATTCCAAGAATCGAAGACAGGATTCGAGAACTCAGGGACAACATCAAACAACATTAGCGTCATACGGGTCACAGAGAAAGAGAGAGAAAAGGGAGCAGAAACCATATTTGAATAAATAATAGATGAAAACTTCCCCAATTTGAAGAAAGAAGCAAGCCTCTAGATTCAGAAAGTTCAAAGAGTTCCCAAATAGAAATACATCTAGACACATTGTCATCAAAATGTCAAAAATACAAGATAAAGAAAGAAAATTAAAAGCAACCAGAGAAAAATGTGTCACATACAGAGGAGCCCCCATAAGATTGTCAGCAGACTTCTGAAATGAAACTGTACAGGCCAGAAGGGAATGGCATAATGTATTCAAAGTGCTGAAAGAAAAGGATTTTCAGCCTAGGATATTATATATGGCAAGATTATCATTCAGAACTGAAGGAACAATAAAAATCTTTTCTGACAAGCAAAATTTAAAGGAGTTCATCACCACAAAACCAGCTTTGCAAAAAATATTAAAGGATGCTCAATAAAGCATAAAGAAACTGCACAAAAAACCCCAGTAAGATAGCAAATATTAAAAGTGGGGAGGAAGAGAAGAGAATAAAAATGTGGATAGTTAGAATGAGTGGAAGACAACTATGCTTTCAAATAAAACTAGCTAGTAGACATAGAACTGTGAATGCTAACTTCAGGGTAACCTCAAAATACAGCCCCAGGGAGAAAGCGAAGAAGAAAATAAAAGGCAAAATCAATAAAACATAACTGCACCCATCTGACCTAAAAAGAGAAAGAGAACAAAGTCATCATCTAGAGCAACATAAAAAAGACAAATTATAAAATGACACTAAGCAGCTATATATCAATAATCGCCCTAAACATTAATGGTATGAACTTACCAGTCAAATGATACACAATGGCTGAATGGATTAAAAATCATAACTCAACCTTCTGCTGCACCCTCTCCCAAAAGATAAACAAAGTTTCAAAGTCAATGGCTGGAAGACAATCCAACAGTCAAATGGCAAACACAAAAAAGCAAGAACATCTATACTCATGTCAGATAAAAAAAGAATTCCATCTAAAAAGAATAACAAAAGATAGAGATGGACACTATATATGATTAAAGGATCAATCCATCAGGAAGACATAATGCTTATTAATATATATGCAACAAGTGAAGGAGCATCGAAATATATGAAGCAAGTATTATGAGACCTGAAGAGAGACATTCAGAGCAACACAATAATAGTGGGGCACTTGAATACTTCACTTACAACAACGGACAGATCAACCAGGCAGAAAATTAACAGGGAAACAGTCACTTTAAATGACCATGTGGAACAGATAGGTCTAATAGACATATATACCAATCACTTCACCCAATGACTACTGATTTCAATTTCTTCTCAAGTGCACATGGAACATTTTCAAGAATAGATCATATGCTGGGACAAAAAACATCGCTCAACAAATTCACAAAGATTCAAGTTATACCAAACATCTTATTTGACCACAATGACCTAAAACTTGAAATCAACCACAAAAAGAAGACTCCAAACTAATTGGAAACCCAACAATATGCTCCTGAAGGACATTAGGGCGAAAGAGAAAATCAAAGAGGAACATAAAAAATACTTAGAGACAAATGAGAACGACAACACGAGCCACCAGAATCTATGGAATGCAGCAAAAGCAGTACTAAGGGGAAAGTTCATCGCAATCCAGGCCTATCTAAAGAAACAAGAAAAATCACAAATAAACAACTCTAAATTTAAAAAAAATAAAGGAAGTAGAAAATTTAAAACCAAAAATCAGCAGAAGAAAGGTAATAATCAAAATTCAAGCAGAAATAAATGAAATAGAAAACAAAAAAAAAAATCCAGATAATCAATGAAACCAAAAGTTGGTTCTTCGGAAAAATGAACAAAATTGACAAGCGGTTGGTAAGATTTACAAAGAAATAAAGGAGAAAACTCTCATAACTAGAATCATAAATGAAAGAGAAGTTACAACAGATACCATGAAATTCAAAACATCATAAGGGAGTATTATGAACAGCTCTATGCCCAAAAAAATGGACAATCTTGAGGACATGACAGATAACTAGAAAAGTACAGTCTACGAAGACTGAAACCAGAAGAACTGGAAAACCTGAACACAACAATCATATTAAAGAAACTGAAGAAGTAATCAAGGGCTTCCCCAAAAATAAAAGCCCAGGACCAGATGGCTTCTCCAATGAGTTTTACCAAACCTTCAGAGAAGAATTAACACCTATTCTTCTCAAGCTCTTCCAAAATATTGAAGAACAGGGAACTCTCCCAAATACTTTTTACAAGGTTAACATTACACTGATGCCAAAAGCTGACAGAGATGTCACCAAGAAAGAAAATTACAGACTGATAGAAATAATGAACATAGATGCAAAAATTCTCAACAAAATATTAGGAAACCGAATTCAACAATGCATCAAAAAGATGAGCCATCATGACCAAGTGGTATTCATCCCAGGAATGCAAGGGTTCAACATACCTAAATCTATCAATGTCATACACCATATCAACAAGAGCAAAGAAAAAACCACATGATCATATGAAGAGATGTAGAGAAAGCTTTTGACAAGATCCAACACTCATTTATGATAAAAAAAAAAAACCCTCCATAAAATAGGAATAGAAGGTTCATACCTCAACATAACAAAGGTCATATATGAAAAAAAAAAAAAAAAAAAAACCACAGCTAACTTCACAGTCAATGGCAAAAATTGAAAGCATTTCCTCTTAGGTCAGGAATAACTCGTTTGTCTGCTTTCACCACTGCCATTTAATATAGTACTGGATGTCTTAGTCAGAGCAATTAAGCAAGAAAGGGAAATAAAAGGAATTCAAATTGGAAAGGAGGAAGTAAAACTCTCATTATTCGCAGATGACCTGATTATATATATTGAAAATCCCAAAAAGTCTATCAAAAAACTTCTAGAACTCATCAATGTATACAATAATGTGGCAGGCTACAAAATCAATGCACAAAAATCTGTTGCATTCTTATATGCAAACAAAAGTCTAGAAGAAAATGAAATCACACCATTTAAAATAGAAGTTAAATGAATGAAATACCTGGGCATATACCTACCAAAGGAAGTAAAAGATCTATACAATGAAAACTACAAGTCCTTCTTAAAAAAAATAAAGGAGAACACGAAGAAATGGAAAGACATCCCCTGCTCATGGCTGGGAAGAATCAATATCAATAAAATCACTATCTTGCTCATAGCAATATATAGGTTTAATACAATTTCCATAGGTTTATTTCCAGGAAATAGAATTTAAAAAATCTTAAAACTTGTATGGAACAACAGAAGACCCTTGAAAGCCAAAGCAATCATTAGAAAAAAGGATGAATCTGGAGGGATTACACTTCCAGACTCTGAAGTATATTACAAAGCAACAGTGATCAAAACAGCATGGTACTGGAATAATAATAGAGGCACACACAAGTGGAATAGAATTGAATCACCAGAAACTGTGCCACTTAAATAGTCAGTTAATCTATGACTAAGGAACCAAAAGCATTCAATGGGAAAAAAGGAAAGTCTCTTCAACAAATGGTTTTGGGAAAACTGGACAGCCATATGCAAAATAATGAAGCTAGACCACTCTCTAAAACCATTAACTCAAAATAGATTAGAGACTTGGACATAAAACCATAAAGCCCTTAGAAGACAACATAGGAAAGACTTTCCATGACATCAATCATAGAGAAGCCTTTGGGAACTCAACTCCACCATTAAGGGCAACAAAAAGAAAAATAAACAACTGGGACTACATCAATCTAAGGAGCTTCTTCACAACAAAATTAAAATATCACCCAAACCAAAAGGAAACCTACTAACTGGGAGAAGATAATGTGCACTTGTTATTTCTGATAAAGGCTTACTATTTAAAATATATAAAGAACTCATAAAACTCAACAACAAAATAATAGGCAATCCAATCAAAAACTGGGAAGAGGAATTGGAGAGACATTTTTCTTAAGAGGATATACAGATGGCCAACAGGCACATGAAATTATGTTCCTACTCACTGGCTATCAGGAAATGCAGATTAAAACAATAATGAGATATCGTCTCACACCTGAAAGAGTATTACCCCAAAGTCTGGAAAAAACAAATGCTGGTGAGGATGTGGAGAAAAGGGAACACTTTTGCACTCTTGGTGAAAATTGGTGCAACCCCTATGGAAAACAGTTTGGAGATTCCTCAAAAAACTGAAAATGGAAATCCCATATGATCCCATCCTTCCACTTCTGGGCATCTACTCAAAAGATACAAAGGCACCCATCCGAAGAGATGTATATATCCTCATGTTAATTCAAGCCCTATTCACAGTAGCTAAGAACTTGAAACTACTTAAGTGTCCAACATCAGATGAATGGATAAAGAAGACGTACATAGATACAATGGAATACTACACAGCTCTTAGAAGAGATGAAATCCTGTCATTTGAATCAACATGGATGGAACTAGAGGGAAATATGCTAGTGAAACAAGTCAAAAAAGAAAGATACCAGATGACTTCACTCAAAGGTGGAATGTGAATAAACAAAACAAAGTAGCAGACGAAGCATAACCAATCTTAAACCATTTGCAACAGAACTGAGTTTACCAAAATGGAATGGGGTAGGCAGGGGCAAATGGAGGTAGAGCCCACTTGACAGTGGGGAAGAACACTTGGTGACTTAATGGAGGGTATGGTGTGTTGAAATGTATCTAAGAAATGGAGAACCTATACAGAGCAAATTATTCTAATATGTAGAATAATTTTTACAATAAAAATAAATTTAAAAAGACAAATACAGCAAGCTGTATTTTAAGGTTGTTTATGTAAAAACATATTAAGGCAGAACCAGGTTGCATAGTGGTCATGTCAGTTGTTTCCAATGGAGCCTAAGTCACATACTTCTAGATTTGAGTTCCAGGTCTGGGGAGAAACAACCAGTTAAAAACTAAATAAAAATAAAATAAAGTGCTTTTTCTTCCTCTCTTTTTCTGCCTTCTTGCCTATTTGCCTTCATTCCTGCCTATACCTTTAAAAATAAAAAATAAAATGTGCATATACACACACACATATCCATATCTATATATATGTAAATAACTTTCAAATAGTGTCCATCTTTTCTTTAAATGGGCATAGACTCCTCTGCAATCACACACAAATAAATTTGACTAATCACTTCTTTAATATTTTAATACAAATACAATTCCTTACTTCTTTATGCAGCCCATCAAAACAATACAAAGTGAATTAATTAGAAAAATATAAACCCTTCCAAATCTATATTGTATTTTTAATTCAAATTGGAAAATACAGTTCAGATCCTTTGAAACATATGATTTAGGGATTTACATATTACCTGTATCTAAGAGATTATTACATATGGTCTTTATTTTGGCCAAAATGTAAAAACAAGGTTAATTTTAATAACAATGAACTATAAATAACTTCCATTTATAGCAATACTAGTCCTGGAACAAAATGTAAGTGACACATATTTGTAAGTCACTGTCTATTCAGTGCCCCAAATATGCAGATCTTAACACTAAGCCCTTAATACACAGTTGCTTTAAAGATTACTGAATGAAAATCTTACATGTCTGATGATTTTTAATTTAAACAATCTTATAAAATTAGTCAAAATATGCTTTCTAATAGAAATGACAGTCAAGAAAACATTGTGTATTTGATTTAATATAATATAACCAAATATATTCTCTTACGAAACACTGGATAGACATTAAATACGCAAACAGATTTTTTAAAAATCATCCACATTTAAAGATAAAATTAAACTCTGTAAGCATCTTCATGTTTAATAACCACTATACTGAATACCTGTAACTATGCATTTCTCTCTATATTGTGCCATACTCAAATACAGTCCAATAACTTTTAAAAAAATTCAGTGTTGTCAGCAATAACGCATCTAATGTAGCTTTGAATTCAACAGATAAACCTTGTTTCAAAATTCCAGCACTTCCACTTTCTCAATGTGTGGCCTTCAGAGAGTTTATAATATCTTGAATGGTAAAGTAGACATCCTATTATCTATTTTTCAGGTTATAACATAGATAAAATTATATAATGCATATAAAAACCTCACATATTGCAATTGCCCAATAAATAAAAGCTGTTAAAATCAGGAAGGAGATATTAAAACTTCAAACTCTCCAAAAATACATCCTATCTAAGTAAATAGCTGCCTCTTTTGTTATTAGTCATCACATCATCTATAAGCTAGTCAACTACTGGCTACTTTCAGTCACTGAGGAGCCATGGGGAATGTTCTTATAGGCATAAGGAAAGCAATATGAAAGTGGAAGAAATAGGAGCTCCCCCCAAAAAAAAGTAAGACAAGTAATAGTTTCTGGATCAGCTTCTTCATTTTTGGGGGACACAGATTATTTCTTAATAAAATTAGGAGTTTTGGATCAAGTACCTCCAGATACTGATAATAAAGAGTCCTGTGGCTAAATAATTTTGGAATGTACATGCTTTCTCATGCCCTTCCCTTCCCATAATCTAGGCATTGTTTTGTTTCATTTTAACAGGCATACTGCAAACTTATTTGCTTACAGATCCACCTACTTTTTCTTTCAGATATGATTTATTAGGATATTTTGGGAAAGATGGATGAGCTGAAACTTCCCATTCTATAATACATTTCTCTGAATTTTATACCTTGAGTTAAATGTGTTGATTGAGGAAAAAAGGGAAAAACATAAAATATCACAAGTTTTATTTATTCACATTTTCTCCTGTAGGAGCATATGACTTTTGGAGTGGGAGAAACATCCAGCATGATTTCAACGAAAGTAAACATGTCTAGGTATAGATGAACATCTCATCTATGCGGTGCCATCAATGTCTTGGGCAGCTGATCACCAAAGCATTGGTTGAATTGCTGTCAATTCAGTGAATTTGGTTTGGTTATGAAGGTAGTTTACTGGGACATATCTGGCAATCATGGCAATGAGTGAATAGAATGAATCAACCATGTAGCGACTGGACAGGTTGCTCAGTGGTCAATGTAACTTGAATAGAAAACTACCGTGGAATGAATTAGTGTTTAAACTGAAGGACTATACCATACCAGACTAAAACTTAAATGAGCAGTCATGATGAGTAAATTTTAATGCTTCATTTATAAATTACATTATATAAAAATTATTTGTTAGTAAAACATTTTCACTTCTTCTATCACTCTCCAACATTTACTTTTGTCTGAAAGAAAAAAAAAAAAAAGGATTATGCTAAATGTTACTAGGAATGGAAGGATAGATAGTAGGAAAGAGGTTAAAGAATCCACCAGAAAAAGATCCTGGCATCTGATGTTCTGTTGGTAACTTTCTAATAAGCCTTCAATAAATTTTTTGTTTTCTCAGTTGTAAAAATAACAATCTTCAAGGAGCTTAGCGCTGAGTTGATTATATTTACAAATTGGGGATTTTCATTTAATACTTTTTTGTATAACAAAATTATTCATAATTTATATACCTATAAGAGATAAAAATAAATGAATATTTTGATGTTCTTCAATTAAGTAGAGGCAATAAAGTGAATTCTTGAGAACCTGTTGCAATGTTTTCTCTTAATGTCTCTTTCCCCTCAAGGCTACTAAGGTTTTAAAATTTATAATTTATTTTCATCAAATATTATACTCTTCTGAAGCACCTTTTCTTCTTTAACATGGAAAATGAGCAGCTCCATAGTGTCCAAAAAAGTGAACATATTAGTAAAAGGGTGACCATCCATCCTAGTTGCCCAGCACTGAGGGGTTTCTCACAGTGTAAGATTTTCCATGCTAAAACTAGCACAGTCCATGACAGAGACAGTGGGTCCCTATGGTTGGTAGTTTGCAAGAAGGATTGAATGTGTCAATGGATGCCTGCATCAGAAAGTTGCAATTTAATTCTCTTTTTTTGTTGCTAAACAGCTATAGAGAGCAATCAAATACAAATGGATGAACACATTAGATGACCTTTAAGTTTTCTGTACACCTGTGGTTCTCAGGTCTGACTTCTTAGTAGGATCATCTGGTTAACTTTTTAAAAATACTATTCCCTGATTCAATTGATCTGAAGGTGAGTCCCCATCATTAGTATATATGCTTGAAATTTCCTGATGGAGTCTAGTGTAAGCCAGGACTAAGAAACACAATACATAGTCTAAGATTCAAAATATAGGTCTAGCACAAGTCATTCAAAGCAAAGGAAAATCTTCCTTATGATCTCTCAATGCTTAATATTACATGCAAGTTTCTACTTCACATTTAAAAGAAATGACAACTCACACACTTACTTTAACTTTATTTACCTAGTGCCCATGATGTACGTTTCTCCTTTGTTTTCATTCTAACCATCATTCTGAACATCTGTTAATTAACCTCTTTGTACCAGAAACTGTATTAGGCACTCTGGGGCCACAAAAATATAAAACCCAAGATCTGTACCTTGGGGAACTCATTGTAGAATACATGAACAATGGCTAAATGATCAAGGCAAAGACCCCAAGAGGAGTTGAAAAAGAAAATAACTGTTTCTGGCTTAAGGTGGTTGAAAAATCTGAAGAGAGCAGGTAGGATTTAAAGATCTTGAGGACTGAGCAGAATTTCCATTTAAGTGCTAGAAAAGACATTCCCAGTAGGGAGAAAGAGCATTTGGGGTTGGGAAGCACCACTGAGAAGCACTCAGATTATGGAATTTAAATAAATATATGCAAATACTAAAGTTCACATTCTGAACAATGCAAATTATATCTAGCAGCTCTATATGAGGCTAAATGAGGAGCAAGGGGACATGACAAACCCAATGACTTTTGTGGGGGATAATCACCCATGAGCTTGAAAAGACGAATTAGACTGGCTGATGAAACCGCCTAAGCACAGAAACAAACTGGTCTGTAAAAAGGGAGACAGGATGCTGAGCATCAATAGCAAATTCCATGCGACCACTGAAGGGACCTGATCATTCAGACATCTAGGCAGATGCTGCACAGATCATTGTCAAACCTTCAAGGTTCCAACTCTGATCAAATGATTATGTAATGTTGAAGGAATACCTTCAGGACAAAGCTATGTAATCCTATAGGTCATGTTATGTGATTATCAATCACTGATTTTCAATTACTTTTATAATGTAATAGCCTTTTCTCTGTATTTCACAATTAAAGCATCACTGTTTTCATTGGTCTTTGCTTCCTAAAATAACATATTTCTGTATTTACTCCAATATCTGGTCTTCACACAAGATATTAACTAAATGCCAATGAAGGATCTGGCATGCTTCATCTCAGGAAGTCAGTTGGCAAAATTAACATTTAGAAGTAGGCACCAATGGTTATTTCACACATTATTAACTTATATTACAATTCAAATAAGCTTATAGCTGGCAAAAAAAAAAAGATCTCAAACATAATAGGCTTAATCAGAGATAAATTAAATTAGGCAGCCATGCATACTACAGCATATTAATTCTGAGTAGTTATTAAATACATTTTCTGTTATCAGTGGTGTGAACAACATCATAAGCAAACAAATTCTTCAAGACAGTAGCAAATAAAGTTTATGTTTGGGAAGCTATGTGCCTGACATTTTCCCATGACTTCTTATAATGTTAAATAATCTTTTCTGCTAATAATAGTGCTAGGTTAAGTCTCCATAAATGAATCAACTTCACTCCCAGGCAATTAAGCAAAAGAACAGCAGACAAAACTCCCAGTGTTGTTTTGGATTCTTCTGAAGAGAACTAATCTACCTTTCTATGACATATTTTATAAGATCGTCGTGAGTCATAGATGGTACAAAATTGTCCAAAATAAAAGAGAGTGAATATGCATGCTGGTAAAGATGGATGCATAGCATTCTGTGTTTTGGGTAACCTGTGCTGCCTGAAAATATTCAAAAAAAGAAAACTATTAAGGTTGAATGATGTTTTGTGAATAAATTCCTACCATTCACTCTTTTCTTTCCTTAAATGGTAGTGATTTAAGTCATCAGTCTAGTACTCAGAATTCACAAACGATCAAATAGTACTTTTGGAAAAAAAAATAAAAAATGATTTGTGAAGGCCTTTATACCACACATACTTATGTTAACTTCCTTGATGCACTTCTGCCATGTTATCTTTTCTTTTGTCATTCAACCAGATTTTTTCATTTCTGTACCCAGAGCAATTTGAGTTACTAGATATGATTCCCCCAGTACCACCCTCAAGTCTGAAAAACTTATTTGACATTCTTTGCACTTTGCACATTTAAAACTCGATGTAAGGTGACAAGAACATTAAGCTGCCCAGTGAGCAAAATGTGAAACTAATCACTATCAGTTCTCAGCCGTGGGTACAATAATTGAGAAATTAAAGCGTCTGAGAATAGCTGGGCCACCTGCATCAAAAGGCATCTCCTTGGAATGACTAATGAAGACAAATGTATTCAGATAGCTCTACTGACAACTTCAAACTCGGGCAGACTGAAAGTGCTACATTGGAGCACCTATCTAATCTACTGTTAAGTGCATATCATATAAAATTGCTATTTGAAGTTCAACCACCCTCAATGTTCTGTATATACATACTGGTTGAATTAAGACTATCACTGCTGAAAACCCAATGCTTTCCTTTTAAATGGATCAACTTGCTTTTTAAAATGTTGAATTCATGGTTTTATAGCTACTAGATTCAAGTAAATATAAATGCTACAAAAAAGAAAGTAGTGTGCTACTTTTCATTCTTCCATCCATTTATCTGCTTATTTCATACTTACTGAATACCTACTATGTGTTAGTAACTATACTTGAGGGATAACATTGTTTTAAGGATAGCAAAAAGACAACTAGGAGGAACTACATTATTGCAGAAATATATTCAGAGCACCTCCCTCTCTCTCTCTGAGACTTCAGGAGTCCTATATTCAAAATGGAATAAAGAGGGCAAATAATGGAGATATTTTGAGGCTGAACAAATTTGAGAAAAGTCTTTCAAGTTCAAAGAACAGCACATACAAAATCATTGAGAAGGTCATGATCTGCTTTAAGAAAACAAGTTGCCTTCAGCATATATGAAGGAAATAAATTCAGGAAGCAAGTAATCAACAGAGGATGGACATGAAAGCAAGGCAAGGGTAAGAATATGAAGGGCTCCAGAAGACAAGTCAAAGAGTCTGGATTTAATTCTATAGGGTAATAGTTGGCAAAACACATGCCAGCAAACTCCGAGTTTCTGGGAAGGGAGTGAGGAAAAAGTGAGGTAGAGGGCAGTCAGTCAAGACTGGGTCCTGAAACCTTACTTCAACCAAAATAGGCTAATATATAATTTATATTGGGCCTTCTTAGTTTGTTCACATGATTTGTTACTTTGGAACAATTTTAGATTTACAGAAAAGTGGCAAAGATAATACCGAGAGTTCCTATAGGCTCCTTGCCCAGTTACTTCTAATATTAACATCTTATATTACCATGATACATTTGTGACAACCAAGAAACCAGTGTTGGTACATTTCAATGAACTAAATTACATACATCATTCATATTTCACCAGTTTTACCAAAAAGTATGTATTGGATTCCAGAATCCAATCTAAGGCACTGAAGCCAATCAAAGACACCACTGTGTGTTTAGTCATCACTTCACTTTAGATGTATGACAGTTTTTCAATTTTTTCTTGCAGCCTATGACTCTGATAGTCTTGAAGAGAGTGAGCTAGGTATTTTAGAGAATGCCCATCACTTTGTATTGTCTGATATTTTCCTCATGATTAGACCAGGGCTAGACCAAGACCAAAGGAAGAATATTGTGGGGGTGAAGAATACTTGTTAAGCATCCTTATGAGAGGGCATTTGATTTCCACAATACTTATCACTTGGTAAACACTACTTTAACCCAGCGATCAAGGTTAATGTTAAACAAGTTTCTCCACCATACAGTGACTATATTTCCTCTTTATATATTTGTGTATTTGGATTTCAGTCATTAAATCTAGTCCATATTAAAGGGGAAGGGTCAGCCTCACTTACTGGAGAATTTTACTATTCTATAAAATTATATTATTTGGAATTATTATATAAGGAAGAGTTAAGTATATTTATTTGTGTGTTTCATCATTTATGTATATTAGGATGAACTCATGTATACTTTATAATTTGGTCTGCAATCCAATACTATGTTGTCTGTTTTGCTGCCCAAATTGTTCTAGCTTTGGCCATTGGGTATGTTTTATAGGTTGGCTCCTATATATTCCTTTCGACATATCCCCATTCAATTTTGTTTGTTAGTTTTTATTACATAGATCACATCAGATGCTCCAGGCTGACATTATGTTTTTACTGCCCAGTTCTAGAATCAGCCATTTAACCATGGATACATAGTTCCTTTTATTGGAGTATGATATTTAGAATCTATGATCTGAGCATTTGTTTGTTAGTTGCTATCATTGCTGCCAGACCTGTTCAGCAGAAAGAGTTTGGAAATAAATCTATCCATTCAAGTCTAGGTATGTACACATAACTATACTTGTTTCTGTATCTGTTCATCTGTGTATATATTAAGCTAAAACATGAGTTCATACTGACATGCCCAACTTTGATTAGCACTAAAAGATTTTTTTTCTAACCTTTCCTCTTTGCTTAGCTTGAAGGCCCTCACTGAGAGAAACGTGGCTCTCACCATCAATTTATTTGTTCAATTCCAGTATTTGAAGCTTCTTTTGAAAAAAAAAAAAAAAAAAGATTTCCATTACTTTAAAACAGAAAAAAAGCTTGAAAATAAGCATTATAAGACAAGACCATTAAATTATTTAATGTAGCTGACAATTATTTTTATATTTTTAGAAACATTAGACTGAAACAGAGTGAGGGATGGATTCAAAGGAGCTGAGATGTAAAGATAAATATTATAAAGGATGCTGTGGTACTCCATATAAGACATTAAGGACCTGAAATAAAGCAGCAGCTGTGAATCAATTTGAGAAATATTTTAGAAAATTCTATCATAGAACTCAAGTGACTGTATGTGAAAAGTAAAAGAGACAAGTCAGAGATGAATGTGGATTAATTAATTAATAGGTGAAGTGTGTTTTTATCTGAGTTAGAAAGTACACTTGGAAAAAAGGATTGGAAAGAAAATAATTGGGTTCAGAACATCTTAAGTGGAATATCCACATGGAAAAGTTTCAAAGACCTTCAAAATATAATTCCAAATTTTGAGAGAGTTGTTTAAGCTGTAGGGTGAATTTCCAAGTTTTAATTTCCAAAAGGGAAATGGAAAACCTTGGGATTAAATGAAAAGGAATATGTAAGAATAAGAAATAGAAGATAAGGGATATAGCCTATACAACATTAATATTGAGAAATACCTGATGAATTCTAATGCAATGTATATATAATAAAAGAGTTGTGGATTAGTATTTAGAGTTACATAAATTCAACACTATAGCATTATTTTTTAGCCATTATCACCATTGGCCTGTTTTTAATAAATCATTTCATGTTTTTTCTAGGCACAAAGGAAGGCTATAATACTCTCTCTTGTATCTAGGTGTGAACACATAATCTGTTATTGCAACAGGAATGTTGGGTAGAAGTAACACTTGCCATAGGTAATCCTAGTTTCCAAAGTCTCCTATGGAACCCTCTCCTTCTCTGTCCATCATTTATATTAGGTACAACAAAAAGGGGAAGATTCCAGGAATAAAAGAGAAAAAAAAAAAACTATATGATGGATTCAGTGGCTAAGGAAAAAGCCTTTGAAGAAATTAAAAATCCATCCATGATAAAACACTAATCTACTAGAAATGGAAAATAATTTTCCCAATCTGATAAAGAAAATATTTGAAAATCTAACAGCTAAAATGTTACTCAATTTTTAATATGACTTCTCATAAAGTCAGGAGAAAGTCAAGGATGTTCACCTCACTTTTATTCAATATCATATAGCAGGTTTCACCCATTACAATAAAGAAAAACAAAGTGTATCAATTAGAAATAAATTTCTCTGTTCATATTTCATATATGACTATCCCATGAAGTCAATATAAACAGTGATTCAAACTAGTGAGCACAAAAATCACAGGACTGTTTTTACTGAGTTATTATTAACACACCATATAGTTCACATTTTAAGGTATACAGCTGAATGATTTTTGACTTGTTCACAAGGCTATACAACTATCCAGCGTTATCTAATTCTGGAACATTTTCATTATCCAAAAGAAAGCCTGTTCCTTATAGTAAGTAGTCACTTGCCATCCCCCTCAGGCCCTGAAAGCTATTCATATTCTTGTCTCCATGAAGTTATCCATTCTGGACACTTCATATAAATGTAATTATCCTAGATGTAGTCTGTTGTGTCTGTCTTCCTTCATTAGTATAATGTTATCAAGGTTAGCCACACTGTAGCACGTATTAGTATTTTATTCTCTTTCTTGGCTGTTTTATTGCATGTATATACTGTATTTTGTTTATCCATTAACTAGTTGGTAGATAGTTGGATAGTCTATATTTATGGATATTATGAATAATATTGCTATGAGCATTTGTGGACACATTTTTGTGTGGACACGTTATTTCAGTTCTCTTGGGTTTATACCTAGGAGTGAAATTACAGGATGAAATGGTAACTCTATGATCAACTTCCTGAGGAAATGGCAAACTGTTTAACAAAGTGGCTGTGGCATTTTACATGCCCACCAAAATACATGAGGGTTCCAACTTCTCTATGCCTCACCAACGCTTACTGCTTGTTCTATTGGGTTTTTTATTTTATGAATCCAAGTCATTGTGAACTGGTATTTCATTGTGGTTTTTATTTGCATCTTCCTAATAACTAATGAGGTTGAGCATCTTTTCATGTGCTTATTGCATGTGCATGTACATCTTTGGAGAAATGTCTCTTCAGATCTTTCCCCCATTTTTTAATTTTTTTTTTATTGCTGAGTTGAAAGAGTTCTTTATATATTCTCTATACTAGACCTCTACCATATATAGAATTTGTAAACATTTTCTTCCATCTTTTAGTTTTTTTCTTAGACTTGAGAGTATCCTTCAAAGCACAAACTTTAATGTTTATGAAGTTCAATTTACCATTTTTCCTTTGTTCATGCTTTGGATGTTATATATAATAAATTATTGCCTGATACAAGGTCATAAAGATTTTTATTTATGCTATCTTTATTCAAGTTCTACAGTTTGAGGTCTTATAATTCTTTTACCCATTTTTCATTAATTTTTGCATGTTGTATGAGTAATGGGTTCAAATTCATTGTTTGCATTGGTTTTGCTATTTGTTAAAAACACTAGTCACCTTCCCCACCCACAACTGTCTTGGCACTATTTCAAACGAACTGACGATAGATGTATGAGTTTATTTTGGGATTCTCAATTCTATTCACTGAATTATTTTCTATTCTTAAGTTAACACTAAGCAGTCTTATTACTGTTGTTAGTATTAAGCACTCAAATCTGTAGTGTTAAGTCCTTCAACATTGTTCTTTTTCAAGACTGTCTTGGCTATTTTGGGTTTCTTGTATTCTATATGAAGTTTTGGATCATGTAAGCTTATTTTAAAAAGCCAACCGAGATTTTTATAGGATTCACATTGAATTTGTATATAAACTTTTAGAGTACTGGCATATTAACAACATTAAGTCTTCTACAAGTATATGGTATCTATTTAGATCATCCTTAATTTCTTTCTACAGTGCTTTATAACTTTCGCTGTATATGTCTCATGCATCTTTTGTTAAATTTATTCCTAAGTATTTTATTAAGATGCTATTACAAAGGGATTTATTTTATTTTTAAATAGTTCATGGTTATCATATAGCAACATAACTGGTTTTGATGTACTGATCTTCCATCCTACAATCTTGCTGAGCTCAATTATTTGCTCTGATGATGTGTGAATATGTGTATGTGTGAATTCATTAAGATGTTTTATATGTAAGAATGTGTCATCTGTAAATAGAATTTGTTTTTTTTCTAATCCAGGTGACTTTTCTTTCTTTTTCTTCACTCACTGCCTTTACTAGAATCTCTAGTATATTATTGAATAAAGGCAGGCATTCTTACCTTCTATTTGACCTTAGGTAAAACACATTCAGCCTTTCACCAATAAGTATGATGTTAGCTGCCTTTCTTTTTCTTTTTCTTTTTTTTAATAAATACCATTTAACAGGTTGAGAAAGTTTCTTTATATTCCTATTTGTTGAATGCTTTTATTGCATAAGTTATTTTGTCAAATACTTTTTCTGTGTTAGTTGAAATGATTAAATGTTTTTGTCCTTTATTCTATAATACGTAATTGGATAATTTAGAATGCTGTACTAACCCCTTGTATTCCCTTGATGAATACCACTTGGTCATGGTGTATAATCTACTTAACATGCTGCTGTATTTGATTTACCAGTATTTTATTGAACATTTCTGTGTCTATATTCATAAAATATTCATCCATAGTTTTCTCATAATCTGTCTGTTTGATTCTGGTATCAGGATAATTCTATAGCTGCAGTTTTTCATATTAGCAGGAAACAAAATATTTAAATATTTAAATTATCTAAAGTAAAATCCATAAAATTATTAGAAATAAGTGAAACAAGGGGCATATAATAATTTTAAGTTAAAATGAAAAATATATTGCTAAGAGTTATTAAAGAAGACCTATGTAAATGGAGAGTATATATATTTATGATATATATATAAATATATATGCATTTTATGCATTAAAAGTCTCAATACTGATGTCAGTTCTTCCAAAACTGAACTGTAGTTTGGACATATCCCCAATAATAATCCCACCAAGCTAACTATTTTTAGAAACTTGCAAGCTAATTCTAAAATGTAAATAAGATTTCCAAACAAGTAAGATAGTCAACAAATTTTAAAAAAGAAAAAAGATGGAGGGCTTAAACCATCTAACTTGAAGACTTACTATAAAGCTATAATAGGAAATACAATCTTTACTATCATAAAGAGCAACATGATTAATGAAACAGAATAGAGAACTCAGAAATGGATAAATAGACATGTTCATTTGATATTTGAAAACAGCATATGGGAAGGGAAATACTTTATACAACTAATATTGCTGGGAGAGTTAAATATTCCATACACAAAATAATAAATTCTGATTTCATTTACTAAATAAAATTAATTCAATATGGATCATAAATCTAAAAGTCAAAATTAGAAAGCTTTTCAAAGAAGCAATAGAACTTTTTTTTTGACTTGGGTATTATCTTAGATACAAAAAACAATAACCATGAAATAAAGCCATTATTACACTCTCAAAGTTGAAGCTTCTGCTCATCAAAAGACATAAATATGAGAATAAATTAACAATCCATGGATTAGAATTGGAAGAAAATTGTTCAAAGCATATATCTGATAAAGTTCTGGGTATATATATAATACATTACATTACAATATATTATATATAACTCAATCACAAATAATAAAACTAACCCAATATATGTATGGGCAAGTGATTTGATGGACACTTTTAAAAAGCTATAAGAGTGGTCAGTAAGCACATGACCATTCTAACATATTAGTCATCAAGGAAAATTCACATTATGTCATGATGAAGTATTACTAGAAAGGATAAAATGAAAAAGACTGGCAACACTAAAAGTTGTTGAGAACTGAAACTATCATATATTGTAGGGACGTAAAATGGTAAACTACTTTGGAGAAAGATCTGACAAATTCTTCTAAAACTGAATACATACTAATATATATAACTAAAATTGCATTTGTAGATATTGACTTAATAGAAATGAAAGTTTACCTTCACTAAAAAGCTTGTTCTAGAATGTTCACAGTAACTTCATTCATAATAAAACATGTAAAGAACATAGGTGTCTATCAAGAAAACAATGGGATAACAATCTGTGGTAAATTCATACCATGTCACTCACCAATAGAAATGAACTATTAATAAACTCAACAGATTAATATCTAAAGTATGTGAAAGAAATGTGGAGCAAAGGAGTACTTAGTGTATGACTCTATATAAATTTCTAGAACTAGTATTGATTTACACTGAGGAATGAATTGGGAAGATTTGCTGAGAAGGGTTATGAGGGAATTTCTAGGGTGACACAGATTTGGGTGATGCAGTTACATGTATTTATTGGAATTGATGAAAATTTACACTAAGGAACTGTGGTTTATGTAGGTACACTGGTAAACTTTACATAAAAATTTTACTTAAAAATAATTTTTAAAAAATCACAGACTTTGAATTCCAGTAATGATACATATGCCAAAGTAGTTAGTTAGTTATAGTGATATCTATAACTTAATTTGAAATGTGCCCCCAAATTAGATGGATTCACGAATGGCTAGGGAAATGGAATGATGCATAGTGGTGGGTCTCTGAGTGTTTACTGTCAATTTCTTTCGACTTTTCTGTATGCCAAATATTTTCGTTAACAAAATATTACAAAAGGAAAAAAACTTATAGTGGACTCTTTCATCATAATTAATAAAGGTGAAAGTTAAACAAAAAAATAAAGCAATCCTATTTTCTTAAATTCTAGCCATTTGAACTGAGTTATTTTGGTTTTTGTTTTCTTTTTTAAGGAAAGGTGCAGACAAGGAAAGAAAAGAGAGGAGGAAGAATCATTTTATTTTTATTTAGTTGTTGACATTGGTTGTTCCCTCTGAACCTGGGATGAGAACCTGAGACCTTGGGATGTACATGGATTGTGGTCCTTCAGAGACAGCTGACCTAACTGCTATTCGACTAGGACACAGCTGAAAATTTTTATGTGTAAAATTCCTTATTTATAAAAGGTAAATCCTAAATAGTACTTACTGTAAAAGATTGTTAAAGGATACCATTTGCTAATAGACGTAAAGGATAAAAGAAGTACTGAGTAAATTTTTTACCTATTATTTTTAGAGAGCAAAGACTGCCTGTGGCTGTAAACGCACACAAAAAAAATGTCTCAGAAAGAGAAGACCATGTTTGCTAATTTTGTTAAAGCAATTGTAATCCTTGCATAGATAAAATCTGATTCACTGTGATGTTTTTGCTATGTGTGAATGTCATTTATAAGGACTCCTATAAGAATGAACTAGTAGAAAGGAAGTATTTTATTTTTTTAAACCCTTAAAGTATAATTTTATAAATGGTATTTCCTTGACTTTTCTTCCAGGAAAATGCTAACACAGGGCATGGAGCTTGCAAGTCTCAGAAAAGAAAATCACCAGATGCCACTACAATTCTAGTATGAGAGGAAATGAAAGAGGAAATGTAAAACCCGTATGAGAGGAAATGAAAGAGGAAATGTAAAACCCAAACACGAATGTTATGCCTCCAGTCCCCTCCCCATATGGATTTAGTCTACCAAATATCTGGGATTTGGGAAAATTTACCTCTGTAAGTCACTTTTAATTCATTTTCTTATTTAGTAAACACTTAAATCTCATTGACTATGGGCAAAGTTCTATGCATGCACTTCAGGACATTAAACAAAACAGAACCACATACGGTAATTTTAGAAAAAAATAAGTTTTAAGTGCAGTGAGGTTATCATATATAGCATGAGGATAGTATTAATTAATCCTGCCACCTCTTTTTTCAATCTTCATTTAAATAAATATAATTCTAGCATTTTCAGTTAATAGAGTAAGCAACAGCATATTTTCACAAATGACAAGAATTCTCAGACAGGAAAATGGAAGCAAAATATTTTTATGGAGGTGATGTCTCACTTTGCTGAGAATATTTTATAAATAAATAACGTTTTCATAACATTTTCCATAGTGCTTGAAATATTATTTTTATTAATAGGTATTTTAAATACATAGACTATTTCTTAATGTGATCTCTTTTACTTTGAATTTAGTAATGTTTCTGACAAGAAGCTGAGTTCCAGAATTTTAAAAATTGTTTCATTCTATTATGAATGCTGGCTTTTGGCTGTCAGTCATATCTATCTATTTTTCTATCATCTATCTATCAGTCATCTATATAGATACACTTAGAATCATTTTAAGAAATTCTGATTAATGCATTTTAAGCCAAGATTTTAAAGTAACAACAAAATTATTTTAATTTAAGAAAAGGACATTACATTCCCTTAACTCATTTTTTGGGGGGATTAAACATTCTCTGCTAAAATTTAGGATAGAATGCCAAACAGTGATGGCATTGTTCAGTAAATAGCAGTCTTTGTGTGTGTGCAAAATTTCAAATGAATATAGTCTCAGTCATTTTATCTGGAAAACTTTTGCCTATATTATTTATTCAAATGTCCATATTTTCAAAAAAATAATTTAGAAAAACATTTTTTTCATAAAAATGCCATTCCCTTATGTCTATTTAAAAAGGAATTCCCTCTCCTACCTCCAGCACACACAGGCACAGACAAGCCCTGTGCTATCAATAGAAGCTAAAGATAAAATTAAAGAAACATTGGCTGCATGCCAAATTCTGGGATAAAAGAGAAGAGAAGAGAAGGTTGGTCAGTAATCACCTCTCTTAGCCCTTATCTTTTCCTTCCACTTATCTCTCCAGTGCTAGAGATGCTGGGGTGTCTGTACTGTGTGACCTCTTGCTTGAGTGGAGACACAAACTGTGAGTCAGGTGCCCTGTACTTTAATGTCTTATTATTCTTCCCCTTGAGTGAAAGTGTCTTGTTAGGAGGAAATAAAATCTTATATGTAAATTAAAACAGTCTCATGGAGATCACCTTTCTCAGTTTCACCACCAATATACTTGTATTCTTAAAATATCTTTTTAATTTAAATAATAATGAAATTTTCTTACAAGTATATTAGGAGATCTATATTCAGATAAAGTTTACTACTAACTTTAGGTGAATCCACTGTTTCCAAAATTAATATAAGTTGTTGAGGATGATAAAAGGTCAAACTTTTCTAATTCTTTCCAGTGTGCATCATAGTGTAAAATTATTAGTGGAAAATTTAGAATTCTTGAAACCGGATAGAAAAAGGGTTTTGACACTGTTGCAGAGGTTTTTGTTAGCCCTAAGCTTATATTATTGTATTTACTTGTGAGTATATAACTCTCCTTGAAATTAAGCATTAGATAATTCCAACAAGGGTACTCTCTCTAGTTCATCCAAATGAGGGAGGTTTTCTTATGTTAATTTTGTCTCTTTAACAAGCACCCTTGAGTTCCTTTGTCTCTAATTATTTATGTGTATGTCTCAAGTAGTAAGAGAGCACTTGAAATTTACAATCTTTCTAAGTTCCTAACACTTATTAGCTTTGTTTTCTGCCTAGACCTGTTAACCTAATTTTGTTTCCAATACTTTCGGGAACAAGACACTGGTTATCTTTAAATTTTGTCTAGATTTTTTTTTTTATTAAAGAATCCAACATCAGGCTTCAATTTACTCTAAATGAATTTACTGATACTCTAACCTGAATTGAAAATGTCCCTTATTTTTCCCACTCTTCTCCATTCCATTTCAAAGGTTAACAGATACTCTCTCAAATTATATTTGAAAAATGTATAATCCAACATAACAACCACTATTCTTCCTAGTAGTGAATCACTTGCTTCCTTTTTTACCCTTTAAATTCTATGGCTACTGATAGAAAAGGGAAGGAGAAGAAAATGTAGAAGGAGGACAATGTCTTGTTACTGGACACCTTTCCTCATTTTCCCCTGCAGCTTTCTTTTCTTGGCTGGTGTCAGTACCCAGCCTCTGGTTCCAGCTCCTGAGGGAGGGCCCTATGGTGGAGGGGAGAGAATGGCAAGAAAGGCTACAGATCTGGTGATAACTTGACCTGAGTCCTTGTGAAACGACTTGCAGGCAGACAGATGGATTGAGCAGCTATCTGATTTTCTAAAGTAAAATCCACCAGAAATAGTGTACAATTTGTTGGAATTCCATCATTTTTATTAAGAAATATGCCAAATGAGAACCTAAGATGGTCTGCAGTTATAGCATTATGATGGATACTGATAAAAATCATACATTGCTGTTAGAAAATAGTACTAACAGTCTTGTATGGGGAATATTAGTACTATCAGAACAAATTCTACTGAAAAACACATGAGCTAAGATGAAAAATATTTCCCTGCTGAATCCACAGAAACATGAAAACCTAAGTAGTACAGTGGTGCCCACAGGTAATGTGTTCACGGATTTTTGATAGAAACCCTATTTTCTGAGGATTTATGTTCAGTTACAAAAGTGATGAAAACTAAACTTGGCACAAATCTGAGCTTAATAGAACTTCATAAAATACAACAAAATAAAGATAAAGAGAGGAGGAACTCTACAAAGCTGGCTTCCAGAAAAGACCAAATTATTGCTCGCAAGGGAGACCAAAGAAAATTCTCAATACTTATTTATGTTTTTACATAGAAAATTACATTTGGCAAGATTATTTATAGTCTAATAATTCTCAGGAACTTGAAGGGTATAAATAATTTTTAAAAACCAGAACTGGATCCAGACAAGAGTTTGTCAGTTTTAGAAGTAATTATTCATACTCTTGAATTTTTCAAAGTTGCATTTTTTAGTGGTGTCACTGGTTTAACCCACAATAATATATAAAAATATAACAGACCAAAATATTAAAAGAGCTTTAATCTCATAGAATAGCAAAACAAAAAAATACAGGATATGGAAAAAGTCTTAACTAAGATATACAGCTCTTACATACTTCTTAAATAACCTAAAAATCCTAAGCAGAGACTTTGATGTCATTAATTTTAATAACTTTTGGGTACTGAACTTCTCAGTTAACTCTGAATTTATTTTTAGAATTTATTTTAGAATTTATTTTTATTTATTCATTTATTTTTAGATCTCAGGTGTCAATCACAAGAGGATTAAATGTTGAGGCTAAGTGCTCTGGTAGATAAAAAATGATTACCAGGAACACTAAAATACCACAACTCAAATGTCCATGTAACCTCTACAAAAATGTATTATTACAGCCTCTAGAAATATTTATTACTTTATTAGTTCGATAATATAACGAAGATTTACTTAATATATGCTTAATAAAAGTGTACTAAAGTCTACTAAAATACATTCACTTGTGGGTTTTTGATAGCTCCCATTTTGTGAAGACAGCAGACACTAAACAGACAACTTGAGATAGATCTTGAAATCTTTTTAACATTGCACCAAGTTTTTTTTTAATGTATATTCATATATTATGTATATGAAATCAAGAGACAAAAGGAAGCTTTTCTTGTTCTAAAGGAAGAATAAAGGCCTCCAAAATCAGCAGACCTCTAAAATGATGACGTAGAAGAATGTACAAATGGACTGTAGGAGAGATCTCCATGGACACCAATGGAATCAGAGGCTAAGGATGGAAAAGTGAACCCTTCCTATTTTCTTCTCACTTCTGTTTGCTCTATTTTCTTTGTTACGTCTCACTGTTTGGATAAAATTATACTTGATTGAGATGGAATTGGTAAAGCTACCTTAAACATGGCTCATAGGAAGTATCAGTAGAAAAGAACAGAGGCATATCTCACAGCAACAACAAAACAGAAAAATTTGTTGGCCAGAAGGAAATAAAAGGGTTTTTTTTTTTTGATAATAGATTTTAAATAACAAGTATTTCCCAAGTGCCATTCTATAGTAGGAAGGATACAGTAGTATTTTAAACAGTAAACCATGGCTACTGTGAACAGTGAACTGGTGCAGGATGAAAGCTGTACAGAGAAAACAACACTGGTAAACATTGCTATGAGAAGGTAGTTATACTCTATTTGTGGATGACTACTAAACAATTAACTACTATCAATGTGCCAGATGTCCATCTATGAACAGAATTCTAAAAAAGTATATAGAACCACACTGTACACACAAAAAAAATATTTTGAGGAGAAATAACTTACAAGCATGTAAATTCAGTATCATTTCACCCATGTCTACTTAAAAATAATATTCCATATATAGAGACACAATCTTATATAAGTTATATATATATATGTATATATACATGTACATAGATATATTTCTAAATAAATATATATATATATAAACTGAATAACAGACAGCAATCTAATTATAGTCATACTATCTTTGGGGAGAGATGAATAAGGATACTGATTATTTTTAGTTTGAAAAATAAGATCCACAATTACATGGTAAAGGAGGAACTGGATTGGTGATGGAAAATTTAACATATTATATACAGATGTTGATTTGTAATAATGCACACCTTATACTCATATAATGTTACAAGGCAATGTTTTGTCAATGAAATTGAATTCAAAAAATTGAAAATAACACAAAAAGATCCAAAGCTTTAAATATGGTCGTACTAACATTTGAAAATATGGGGGTGGATATATAGGTTTCATTATTTACTGGTAATCTTAAACTACTTCATAATAAGAATTAATCCATTAAAGTCGAAGAATTCTCTAGAAATTTAGGTAATATGAAGGAACAATTCTAATAAGTCCAGCTTTCTTACTTATGAGCTGGTAATTTTAAAGGTTGACTAGTTTCCGACTTTAGCAAGAGGACAATAGAGCATTAATACAGAGGACGAGACTGTCTTCGATGTGGAAAGTTGGTGGCACTTTTGGCGACTAGATGGTCACTTCTAGATGGACGCAAATTATCTGGACAAGTATATTGTATAATCTATCTTTAAAAGAGTATTTCGACTCATACATTATCCATGTAGGTTACTATTTTTCTTCCTTATTGGGTGCGAATGTAAGATTTAAAGGACACCAGTAATGGATGACACATTTTTATTGCTGTTAAGGACATATAATATTAGAGTCTGGATCTCGGAATAACGATTTGCTCACTTAAAGTATTGGTTAGTTAGGCAAGATCACAACTAACTTGTTTTTTCAAACCCCCTCAAAAAGAAACCCTTTATTTCAAAATTCTTATTAAACGTTTTCTCATGTAATCCCAAGAAGCACATTGAGTGGTGGGGGATTCTAGTTGGAAGGGAACTTACAAACATTTTATTAACCTTGGATCATATGTAATTTTTAGAATAGCAGTAGTCAGAGGTTTTTGTTGTGTTTTTTTTTTTTGTCATAGTGGTTAACTAAGCCTGAAACATTTCACTCGTGAGGCAAGAGTCACATCAGATAAATTGTTAAATATAACAGTCAAAAATATATCAGAGACACAAGTGGTATTATGCAGCACACATTTTTTTTCTGAAAAAGTAGTCTCTGTGCATGAGGATTAGATATATACCCACAATAAGAGGGCATATTGACCTATAATTTTCAATATTACATCCTTGTATTTTTCACTATATGCTATTTTTCAACTGGCAAAGGAACGTGATCTCATAAAGCTAATATTTATTCTTCTGTGTTTATAGAGCTAGCAGTACATTTCAGGAAATGAGAAACTCTGAGAAGTCAAATACAACTTGGTGTCCTATGCACAAAAGAAGACAGGACAGGAAAATCACCATATTTTAAAAACCAGGCTTAAGAATTCAGTCATAAAGTTTTAAATAATTAAATAACACAAGATAAAGGAAGTCTTTGATGTTATTATTTCTCTGTCCATAAATATAGCCTTTAAATAAATAAAAAAATCTTATTATATAGGATTCTTCATTATACTAGAAAGCAAAGAGTCCTTTAGTCCAGTTCCCATTGTCAACTTTGTACTTACATTGCACATGTTGTGGAAGTTAAGGCAGATATTAAGTGTAATTCAGCATAATAACCGATATTCCTACTCAGAACTGTATCTTTTAGCCATGAATCTTCTCATTTTGCTTTTAAGTAACCTCTGTACTATGAATTTCAATGATTTCTTATGTTAAGTCTAAATAACATAGTAAAAATGAATTTGTTTTTCCAGGCAAAAGCTGTGTCTGTATTATGAGAAATGTCTCAAGAGATCAAAACCTTTAACAAAGCTTTTGTGGAAGCAATTTCCCCAAATGCAATTGTTGCTTTGTCCTTCCATTTTCATTTATAATTTCACTTGAGACCTTGAAAGAACCTGATGAAATAAAAGTCTTCAAATCATTTCCCTATTTTCTGCATGTGTGAAGAGAGAAAGAATACAGAAATCTTCGAGGATGGTAGGGTGGTGGATGAGGAAACTGAGATGGGAACTGAAAAGAGAGTCTCAGCTGCAATCAAGGGTCCTTCAAGTATGTCACAAACTGATCCTCAAATTTTTGACCATGCCTGTGACATGGGATAGGATGCGTGTTGAAAGCAAGTAAAAAAATACTCCTTTACATTTTTTCTCACATCAGATTTTCTACCCCTTTCACTCCCAGTGACTGAGTTAATAACCACAACATCAGCTCCACAATTTCCTCTGGGGTACAGGCCTTGCATTGTCCCTAAACCCTCACAGCTATCCTCTCTGCTTTTTTCCTGAACTGAATTTTTGATATATTGTTTGTATCTGTGTTCCTATATCAGACAACCTCCCTTAGACACTGAGCCAGAAATTCTAGTTTTCCAAAAGAGTTTCTATGTATGCATGTCAGTGTGTTTCCAGAAAGCTGAAAAATAAACCCAAGTCCCAAGTAGACATATGACAGAGTGGCTAGCACAAGGACTGGGGACTGGCAATCTGGGGGTCCATGGTTCCTGGGAATCAGGTCTATTACCTGTTCTACCATGCTAAGCCACCTATCATCATGAAGAACTGTTCCCTTCAAAATGTCAATAAGGATCTCACTGAGAAACACCAGCAGATGATTTTTAACATTCCTTCAGTCTGGACACAAGGTTAAGTGTGACATAGAGAATTTAAGAGACTTAGAAAAGAACTGTGAGGATAAGTAAATGTTTGTATTATACAATTTCAGAGGAAAAGTTAAAAGAAAATTAGTCTATGTCTCAAGAAGAGAAAAAGAATGATTTAAGACTTGTGTCTGTGATGATATAGAAGGGCTCTGATCAATATATTCTCTCTGTCCCTTGAAGAAGACATACATTTCTACAACAGGAGTCTGGAATTATGCAGGCTTTCTTAACAAAAAGGTTTCTGGGAAAGGAGAATCTCTATCGTGTTCCAAAAGAAAATAAGATGCCCAGGTAGGAAGACTGGAAAACTAAAAGATTCTCTTAAACTTGAGACAGTCCAAGCAGGATCTTGCTTAAAGAGTAGGAAGGAATATTTAGGTAACTTCTCAAATCCTTTCCAGCAATCCTATTTATGTATATCCATTTATTAAGTTTCAACATACTACAATATCCTACCAACTGACAGACTGGAGAGTCAAGGATGGAGGCACTAGTTCCCATCTACCCTACCCGCCACACATACCAAGTGAGTCATTCATGAGGCTCAACAATGAAGAGTGCAGTGAGAAAACTGGAATCTCGCCCAGCACTGCAGTAAAATCTACTTTGATTTCTCAGTAGAAATAAAAGAAATTTTAAAAAACCACAGTAAAAGGCTATTAAGGGAGAAAACATTTGTCACAGTGGACAGAATAAAAGTCCAACCGAATGAAATAAATGCCTGTGGAAAAAGATGTGTCATGCTAAGGAAAATACTGAATTTTTTTCTCCCTTGCTCTTCATTTAGGTTTTGCCCATTCAGTGTACCAAGATGTAGTCTGTCTCCCTTTTCCATGTATTAAAGATACATGGAGTGAATTTAGACTTCGGGAAGATAAGTGTCAGAAAGTTGTGGCTTTTTCAAGTGTTTGACTTGGTACTATCTCAACAGCAAAACATATACTTCCAAATTAAAATGTGTACTTTGCTAGCAAGTTTTTTTCTTGAGTAGGCAACAATAGTGTTACTAATTTTTCAGGCTGTTAATGTACTCATATTTGAAAACAACAATCAATCATCAAACTAAATGTAACTAAAACCATTGAGACTTTCTGGCATGATACTATAAATTGATCTTAATAAATGCAGTTTTGATTTTCAATGTTTTAAAATATACTTTATCTATAAGGTCTTAACTAATTGAATGTACTTAAAATCTGATCTATGTAGACACTCAACACACATTTATGAGTCTATTTAATTAGAATTTGTGAATACAGAAATCAAATTTGTTTCAAGCCAAAAGGATATTTTATTCCTAATATCTTTGTAAAATCCCACAGACTGTAAGTATGAGATGCAGCATATCAAATTTTTTACATTTATACCATCTCCCCATGAGATAAAAGGGCTTAATCTATATATAATCTACTTCTAGAGTTCTTATTGTAATAGAGTATGGCTATTATCCATTTTTAAGATGTTCCTGAATATTAATAACACCTTCAGTGAGAGAAAAGGAAGAATGAATACAAACCTTAAGACTTCCAGCAGATCAGAAGATAAATATGCTCTTTGGGGACTTGACAGAAATGGTGTATTCATAAAACTATTTTAAATAGAAGCTGTTCACAAAGGAAGACCCATGGAGACAGCGTGACTTGACAGCCTAGATGCTTCTGGAAACGAAGGAAAAGAAGCACACCATTAGGGAGCAATCACTGCCAATTCCAGCCAGCCTGGTCAGAAAGTGTTGGATTAGCATCTATTGTTACTGGTAAAATAACAGTATTAATTTCTATTAATTGTATACCCCAAATCGTCTTACTCAGAAATGGAAGGATCAGACCACAACCTTTCACATTGAATTTAGAAATTTCTAAAGGCAAGGAGTATTTTATAACTAAGCAAACTCTGCTTTTCCTCTTATCTAAACAGGTTAGTATTGAAGAACTGTAGATGGGTATGAGCTAGAGGCTGCAACATTACAATTTATGGAGCCAGTTAGCTGAGAGGCACTGTGCAGGGGGCTTGCTACACAGGGGCTCTATAATCTGAACAATGGTTGTGCATTACAGGGTCTTTGTGTTATAAATGAGACACTAAAGGACAGATTCCTGAGATAAGGCCCTGGAAAGCCCTAAGATGTCAGAGCTGACTCTTTCTCTCAATCCACTCTGTGGCTATGTGATTTTAAAAGGTATTTTACAAGTAGAATTAACAAGACAACAGATAATGTTGCAATATAATAAATTAATTCAAATATTATTAAATTAAGAAATGTGCTCCCCTAATTTGTTTTAGTTTTTATATATTGCCCTCTTCAGTCTGGTCCCACAGAAATACAGACACCTAGCTTGAAGCAGTGTGCTCTTCCTACATTTATCTTCTTTATACAAAGGGGGAACTCACCAGAGACCCAGTAATCCCCTTCCATTGTGGGGCAGGTTTGTGTGTGGTGTTACATCAAGAATAGTAAGGCATATGTCTCACCATGTTCTGGTTCCTCCTTCACTGTCTGGGTGCAGAAGACTATCGCTTTCTCTAGGGTTTTTACTGATGCAATTGTGGGTGGATCCGATACATTCTATGGATATACTTGAGTGATATTACTGCATCTCCTCATGGCTATGTCCACCTTAACAGCCGAGGGTGACTCAGCAGGCTTGGCAGAATGCTTAGATTTTTATTCTAATTTTAGGCAAGACATTTATGCATTTCCTGCAGTCCCAGTGTCACCAGCTGCCCAGTGCCCACTCGTACAGTGTTCAGGGTCACTGTTCAACCACTCAGCACTTCAAAACTCCCTCCTCAATGTTCCAGCTTCTTATGTCACAGACTTCTCTCTGAGTCTCATGTCCACACTGCACTTGGGAAGTTCCTCTGCAACACTAGAGAATGAGGGAGCAGGAAGGTCACTCTTAACTTTAAAATTGTTTATTTCATTTTATTTTTGGCAACAAAAGCTTAACTCATGAATAAAGAACGAGGGGAAACGATTGATAGCATTTTCAGAGTTCTGCAGGACTGAAGCCTGAGTTTATTACATGGGAAAAAAAAAAGAACAGAGCCAGTTTATCTTTGCATAAAAGCAGGGAGAAGAGCTTAACAAAGAATTCAGAAAAAGTACTTGGACCACAGAACTATCCTAAATGACAGAATACAAAATAAACACAAATTCTTCTAAAAACCTCACATAATAGCATTCTGTTTTCTTCATGACACTTAAAAGCAACATTTCAGATTATATACCTAAACCCTGTTCCCCATCTTCCATAAAACTCCAGTGGCAATTTTCAGGTATTCACTAAGTCATTACATATTGCAATCAATTTTAATTGTTGATTGGTCTAAAAAAAAAATCTAGAAACACTGAAATAAGCAATATGGTCTTTCTCTCCAGGATCTTACTGCATTATATCAGGATATAAATAGGATATTAAAAAGTATAAGAAGGTGGTACATCTTACAATAGGTGTTTATAAGAATGCAGTCCAGAGTTACACAGCTTGGGGGTGTCCCCACCATACTATCTGTATGACCTGGGGCAAGGTAGTCACTCTTTTGCAGATGAGGTACTCAGCATCCCATCTGAAAAATGCATAAAAGATGTATGTCCCATATAAATTCTTGGGAGAATTAAGTAAGATAGCTTATATAAGGTGCTTGGTACAATGATTGTCACATAGTAAGAATTCATAGAATATTAGGAAGAAGTAGTTGTGTTACTATATGAAAAAGAACGATGACATCAGTGAGGCAATAAAGAAAAAAAAAAAAAGAATAAATAAAAGTCCTGAAGATTTAGAGGTGGAGAGAAGTGAGGAGATCTCTGTTTTGGAGATGAGGGGAATCAAAGAAGGCTTTAGGGATGAAAGCAGTGTTTAAAATCAACTACAAATAACACACAAAACTGACTAGGTTTTTATAGAGGTCATCTAGCATAATTAAAAAGTAGAAAATTTTTACCAGTAGAAAAAAATTAGCCCATAAAATTTGACATTATTTTTCAGGATTTGGTGTAAAAGTAAATATTTACTATAGTAACATAGCCAAGGAACAAGACAAAGAATTAAAACCTATGTATTGCCACCAAGAAGGATAAAATATCCCACTGAATCCTGGTCTACTCAACTGTAATCCAAAATGACACCATGGTTTTTAATGGAACTTGGCAAGTTCTAGACACACCATTTTTAAAGTGAGACTCAAATTAAAATCATAGGGCCTGAGACACAAATCTCCAATGTGACCTTTATAGGGATAGGGCATTGTTCAAGAAAACATGTCTGTTGCTAAGCTGAGACACTATACACCCTTTTATTCTGTAAGGAATAATGACAAGATGTTCTATGCACTTACAAGCACAGAGTCACAGAATAACCATGGCAGTGATTCTCTAGAAGCATGAAAACAAAGACTTTGCATTTGTATCATTCCTCTAGAAATGTTGTTTTACAGTATTAATGAGCATATTTTGTCCATATTCTGGATTTCATTTAATTCAAAAGAAATTTGGTGGGAATCTCATCATTGATGGGTTTAAAACACAGTCTTTCTGAATAGATCCACTTTTCAAGGGCTTAATGGGCAAAGCTACTTTGCTCTGACCTGACTCTTACAAAATTGTACTGAACAGAAGAGCTAAAACACACTGATTTGATTCTCTCACACACTAACCCTGCTTTCTATTCCTGGGTGGTCTGCCTAAGGAGAGTAAACTGGCAAAAGGTCTGTGTCATTGTTCCTTCTTACCCTTCTCTATTACTTGTATTGAATTATGAAATCCTATCAACTGTTCTTCCCATTCATCCAACTTGTGACATCACACTTTGTGGACCATAGCTTCCAGCTAGTTTTTCTTTCTGTAACTCATCTTGAAAATGGTCAAAAGATCTGTCATCCTCTCTGACTGGTGAGTGGTGATGATAAGTAAACAGTTATTCCTTTGTATGTCATTCATTTTTCTCCACCTTCTTTCTTTTAAGATTTTCTCTTCATCCTGAATTTTTGTCATAGCAATTACAATGTGTCAAGGGTTTTTTGTTTGGAACTCTTCGCGTTTCCTGGATCTCGCTTTCTATTTCCTTCCTATGTTAGAAAAGTTCTCAGCTACTATTTCTTCTGTTAAGGTTTCTGCCACTTTCTCTCTCTCTTCTATCTCTTCTTCTAGGAAGGTTATAATGCAGATGTTATATATCTTAATGTTATCCCTTAACTCTTTTGTGCTATTTTCATTTATTTATTTTTCTTCTTAAAGGAAGTACAATCACGAAGGTGAGTAGCAGGCAGGCAAGAAGAAGGATTTTTATTTTATTTTTATTTAGTTGTTTACATTGGTTGCTACCTTTGGACCTGGGACCCAGGTTATGAATCAGGGTCCCAGGACGTAAACCAGGGTCCTTGGGATGTACATGGACTGAGCTTATTCAGAGGCTGTGAATCAAACTGCTACTCCAAGAAGTTGTATCTATTTCTTTTCATTCTTCTTCCTCTTTTCTGGTCCACTTGGGTGTTTTGCACCGTCCTGTCTTCTAACTCACTGATTCTATTTAAGGCTTCTTCAAGTCTACACCAAAACCCTCTATGATGCTTTCTAGGTGAGTTCTTGTGTTTTAGCTCTATGAATCTGGTTGGAGTTGCCTCATATTTTCTGTTTGTTGTTGATCTTATTTTGTTCATCCACTGTTCTCTTAAGTTCATTGAGAATCATCAAAACTAATACTTTCAAATCATCTTCAGGTTAAGTTCACGTAATACTGTTGCATTATGGTTTTTCCCAGCGTTTTATTTTGATCCATCATTTGGGCTAAATTTGTCTTGTTTTGCTTGGTACCCTGTGTTTATTTCTATGGAATATGTCAAAGGGCTTTCTTTCCCTCTCCTTGTGTTAGGATTTCAGGTCTGGGCCAAGAATTCTAGCTGCTGGGTCCCGGGGCTTTAGGCTTTAAGGAGTTAGGCAGATTCTGTTGCAGCCCCATGTGGGAGCAGTGGTGTCACTGTTGTAGGGGCCACTACAGTTTTTCTTGCAATGCTCCCTGAGAGAGCAGTTAAGTTTGAAACTCCACAAACAGTTTTGCAGGAAAGCACTCAGGACTGCAGGTTCTGGCTGCCTGCTGCTAGTCCAGGTTGCTGTGAGCTTCACAACCATAAGAAAAACTGTTCCATGGCCTGAAGCATCGCTGATGGATAAGGGGCAGGGATTTTAACCTCATTACCTACTGTTATATGGTATCTGCCAGTGCCAGCAGCACACAGACAAAAGAGAGTCTGGTAGGACAACTAGCAGTATCTGTACACTGTAAGGTTATTCCTCTCTATTCCTCCTACTAAAGTTTTGGTTTCAACAAATAAAAATCCTCCCATTAGGTTTGTCCATATTTCATCTGTTGGCTTCCCTGGCTATAGCCAAGTATTTGGCATTTTTTGCTACCCAGAATGCTATTGTTCTCAAAAGGAAAGCCTCTCTATTTTCTACACGAGGATGCATGCAATTTCTTGGGTACAGTTCCCTAGTGGGGCACCTGATATGGGAGTACACACTTCAGTGTCTGGCAGGAGGCTGTGTTATCACTGGTATCCCTTTAACCTTGGGTCACAGTGCCTGGGCAGTCTTTCTGATGAAAACTTGTCTTGGTTTTTCTACCCTTTTGGATGTTTTCTATTACTTTTCTTTGTGGAGACATTGGCCCTCTGTTCTCAGTTCTTTTTCATAGGCTAAAATTTGGATCCAAATGCTGTTTTCTGAGTCAGTAAAGAGGGGTCACTTAAGATCATGCTAGTTTGACAATTTGAGTGGAGTTTATAAACAGTCTTATACAAGGCTTTGTTATATATTTTTATTTTTCTTAAGTAAATAAATCTGAGATTGCTGTAGTGTAGGGTAGGTACTCAAGTTTACAAGGAAACACTAGTTTTCAAAAGTAAAACAGTGACTGCACTATTTTTATACCCTTATTAGCAAGTCATGAGAATCCCAATATTCTCAGATCCTCACCAATGTTTGGAAATACGAGTGCTTTCATTTTTAACTATTCTAGTGGGATTGAAATGGTACTTAAATGTATATTTCCTTCATGCAATAATGTCATTATTACATCTTCAAATGCTCATGGGATATAATAAGCTGTTCTTATACCTTCCTCTGTAGAAGTTCTGTTCCAGTAATTTGTACATTGGGGAAGAGTGAAGAGTTGTCTTTCTTAATTGAGTTGTAAATTTCCTTATATATTATGAATTCAAAGCATTTATTATAATATACATATTCAAAATTATTTTCTTAGTCTGTCAATTCTCTATTAATAATGTCTGTTTATTAGCAGGAGTTTTTCATTTTGGTGAAGTCCAGTTTATTGATGTTTTTCCCTATAATATTAATGCTTTTGGTATCCTAAGAAATAGTTGCATCTTTCTACAACATTCTTCTACATATTTTTCTAGAAGTTTTATACCATTTTCTTTTATGTGAAGGTCTGTGATACATCCTGAATTAATTTTTGTGTGAGGTATGCCTTATGTTTAAGTATACTTGATGAATTGCTCTGGTACCATTTTTTGATGTGTGTTCCCTTTATCCCATTTGTTTTACAATAGATTGATGTGTAATTGTTTATTTCCTGACAATTGATTCTGTCCCTTTGATGTATTTATCTCTCATCTAATAACTTAATTTCTTAATTATTGATGCATTTATAGTAAATTTTTACATCCTTTAACATTATTATTTTGTTTTCTAAAATGTGTTTCTATTCACTAAAAAGAGAGTTTGACTCTAAGAGTATTTTTATTTCCATATAAACTTTAAAACTAACTTTTGAATTATATCTCCCATCCATCAAAAAGTAACTTTAGGGCCAGTGTTTAGTCTATATATTGTTTTGGGAAAAAAAATCATCTTTCCATCATCTTTGAGTCTCCTGTTGTATAACATAGTATATCACTTAATTTATTTTAGCATTCTTTTATTTTCTTAACAGAAATGTTTCATAATTTTCAGTGTATGGGTCTTATACTTTAAATATATTATCATGTTATTGTTGTGATATTATTTCAGTTATAATGACAATTGCTTTCTGTATATAGAAATAAAATTTATATTTTTGTTGATCTTATAGCTTGGGCCCTTGTTCAGTTCAACAGACTTTTGCTAACTTCAAAGAAATCTTTTCAGATTCTCTTGGATTTGCTATATATACAACGATGCAATTTGCAAATAGATTTATTAATTCCTCCTTTCCAATGTGAAACTTAAAAAACTTTTACTATAATTCTGCTGCATTGCCTAGGACTTCTATCTAGTACAATGTTAAGGAGATTTAGAGAGAGTAGACACTAATGTCTTCTCTTTGATTTAGAAGGGAAACATTCATTGCTTTAATATTGCTAGTTATAGCTATGTTTTCCATAGATGTCCTCTATCAGATTAAGGAAGATTCCTATATCTACTTTTGCTGAGAGATTTTTATCATGATTGAGTTATGTAATTCATCAAATGATGTTTCTGGTTCTATTGAGATAATCACATGCTTTTTGTCCTTTATTCCATTAATGTAGACTGATTTTTTGAATGTTAAGCATATTTGCATTCTTGGAATAAAATCAAATTGATCAAATGTACCATTATCTCTCTATATCACTAAATTCTGATCCTAAATGTCAGTTAACATTTTTATGTCTATGATCATGGGGGATTATCAATTTTTAAATTTTTTATATTGTCCTTTTCAAAATGAGTCTTAAAATTATTCAGACCGCAGTACATTTTACTATGTGGTAGGATCAGTGACTTTCTTGAAATTAACACAACATTGAGAGAGAAAATGATAATGATGGAGGAAGTTGGAAGATACCACCTTAATCAGGTGATCAATGTTTACATTACCAGAAAAATCATGTTGTTAACATGTATCTTTACTATCATGAGAAGAGTACTTAACCTTTGTGTTATTGCTTCTAAAAGCCAAAACACTATCAATCATGTCAAAATATCAGACTGTTGAAAAATATTATACAAAAATATCTAATAATCTTTAAAATTCTCAAGATCATGAAAGAGAAGGAAAAACGGTAGATCTGCAACACATTGGAGGAGACTAAAGGGATGTGATTTCTGTGGTATTTGAGATTAAATCTGCAAACAGAAAAAGAACAGAACTGACAACCATTGAAACCCAAATAAAGCATGGAGTACAGTTAACTGTATTGTACCAATATTGCTTAATTTTGATAAATAACCAAAGAACCATAGGTCGCATTAAAAAACGCTGAGTGAAAGGTACATATCTAAACCTGTAATATCTTTGTAATTTTTTGTTAAATTTAAAATTATTTCAAGGATCTTTAATTAATAAAAGAACATCTCTTTTTATCAATCCACACATTCATGTTTGGATTCACTGGAAGTCTATGCTCCTTCTGTTTATATTAATAATTGAAATTATGTTCCCTATTGTGAAATATAATCTAGAGTAGTTTGGATTTAAAATTACACATAAACACTTTTTATGAAATAGGCTAAATAAGAACAATTTATGAACAACATCATTAGTAATAGCCATAACAACAATTTCCAAGAAGACAAGGAGTACCCTTAGCAAAGTAAACAATGAAGGCCGAATCCAAAATCACTATCACCAAAAGTCAGGGCAATACTACTCTCATAGGAAACAAATAACTAAAAGAAACAAAGAGGAAGAATTTCATTATTTCATATTTTAACTTCTCAAGCAACTATAAAAAGCATGAGATTTATAATGGTTCTAGATGTCTTAAGTTCAAGATGGCAAACTGATCACATTAGTTTATTCCAGACTTTCCAAGGTTCCCATTAATATTAAAGTCAAGAATTCAAGTAACCAGAAATCTACAAAGCCAAAAAACATAGTAATGGATAAAAATTTCAGCAAAATTATAGACATAGAAACAAACAGAATAATCACCAAGCTGTAACTTAGATACACCTCAGAAGGGAGAATGAACAAAAAAGGGCAGAAACTTAGAGAATTCTGCAGAAAAACAATCATATTTTCAACAAACATCCTAAAAATGCAGGATGCCAGGATATAATCTCTTATAGTACAATATTTTCAACTTTTCATTCTTAAGTATAAATGAGTAACAACTATTGTCAAATACATGAAGAGAGTTGGACAGATAGAAAATGATATATATAATAAACAAATAAAAAAACAATTACAGTTGAGAAAACTAAAGAATTTAGAGAATAGACAATAACTTTAAATACTCCAAAATAACAAAAAACAAATAACAGGCTTCTACAAAAAAAAGGAACAATGAAAGAATAAAAAAGAGTGTCAAAAATATAAAAAGTACAATAATTAGGGTTACCATATGTTCAAATTTGACCTGAAGAGTCCCAGTTTAGCAATAATGAACAATCCCACCTCTAGTTCTTTGCTTACACATCTCACTCACCTACCCTGCTGGATCCTCCTCCCTTCCCCATACCTGGTGATATTCCAAATGGTCCCAGTTTCAACACTAAAAATTACGGTAAGTCTAATAATCTAATTTTTTTTTTTAATTATAAGATGCACCCACACCCAAGATGGCAAACTAGTAAGATATTGAACTCACATGCTGTAAACAGACCAAAGCAAACTACATTTCAATACACAGCACAGCCTTGGAAATAAGAACAGAGGATATGGGACCAGCATCTCCACAAGGAAAAGTGGTAGAAACATCACAATGGATAAGAAAAGCCAAGAAACAGTCACACTAAAATTGCTGCCCAGCACTGTGACCCAAATTCAGGAGGACATCAGTGATACAGAGCCTTTTCCCAAGGAATGAAAGCTTACCCCATTATGGGTGCTCCAGCATCTAGGAATTACATCACTGAGAATAGCACATACATTCTAATGTAGAAAACAGAGGGTCTTCCTTTTGGAGAACAACTGGATTCAGGGAAGCAAAGAATGCAGGACAGTAAGCAGAGGGAGCTGACAGATGAAACGTTCACAGATATAATGAAATAAATCTTCATTTGTTGAACCAAAAATCTCAGCAAGAGGAATAAAAATGGATAGCCTTTCAGTCAATAAACAATGATGAGTATCTTCAACACTCTCTTTTCCCTTTGTGGCAATGTCAGTGGCAGACACCATATTGGAGTTAGGGTCAGCACTAGGGGATGCCATATTGGATTATGGTCAAAGGTCAAAATCCCCATCCCTCCATCATTAAGTAGTCCATAGGACAGTTTGCTCTCTGGTCACAGTTATCATGACTACCGGGGAAGCAATCATCTAGGATAGCAGCAGGCAGCCAAAACCTGAAAACCTGAAAATCTGAAATGGGTAGGTTTACAAAACTGGATTTATGGAACTTCTAGTTCTGATGCAGTAGCTTGCTCAGAAAGGATAACAGCATTCTGAGACATAGCTGCCCCTCACCTGCCAGGGGCTGCTGCTGAGCCACTTCTTACCTGCAGCCTAAAGTCCTCAAGTCCTGGCACCTGAAATTCTAACAACATCAAACTGTTATGTCAAGATGGGAAAGAAAGGCTAATTCATAGAAATAAACACAGATAATCTAATACAAATGGAGAGAAATTTACCCCAAATGATGAATCAACACAAAACCCTAGGGAAAAATCCTAATGCAACATAAGTAAATTACCCGAAGATTTAGAAGAAAGTCTTGATGACTTTAATTGAAATTAAGAAAATAATGGATGAACAAAATAAGATCTATAACAACAAAAAATATGAGAAAGTCACAAACAGAACTAACAAACATAATAGAGGAACTAAAAACACACTAGAGGGGCTCAGCAGTGGACTGGAAGAAGCATCCAACTGAATAAGTAAATAAAAGAAAAGGTGTCTGCCATCAAAGAGGGGAAAAAAATGAAAAGAAATGAAGACAGTATTAGAGACTCATGAGATAACATCAAGAGGAAAAACATTTGTTTCAGAGAAGTTCCAGAAGTATAAAAGAGGTGGGGGGAGAAGATTTAATAGAAAAAATAATAGCTGCAAACTTCCCTAACTTGGGGAATTAAATGGACATTGAGACACAGGAAATTCAAAGAGCTCCAAAAAAAATCAACCAACCAAACAAACAAACAGACATACACCCAAGCACACTGTAATTAAAATGACAAAATTCAAGATAAAGAGAGAATCTTAAAAGTAGCTAGAGGAAAAAAAAATCATCACATAACAAGAGAATCCCCACAAGACTGTAGATTTCTCAGAAGAAAATTTACAGAACAGAAGGAAATGAAATAATATCATCAGAATACTGAAGAAAAAAAAAGAATTTCCAACCAAGAATATGCTCTCTTGCTAAACAATCACTTAAAATTGACATAACACAAATAATTTTCCAGAAAATAAAAATTTAAAAGAATTCATTATGAATAAACCAGCCTTGCAAGAAATCCTAAAGAGATTTATATATAATGAATTAACCCCACTATAAGAAAGAAGACATCAAAGATATAAAATATAGGGGGAGGAGGAGAGTAAAAATATGCATGGCTACTGTGAACTTGAGATCTAACTTGCTTTCAATTTAAAATAAATAGAAAGCAAAATAAAAACATCATCTCACACTTGTGACAATGGCTAGTGTCCAAAAGATACCACAACTATGTCAGAGAAACGGAAAACATATCCACTCTTCATGGGAATATATGATATGTGCAGTCATTATGGAAAGTAGTATGCAGATTGCACAAAAAAATTGAAAATTTCATGTTAGTCCATTATCCTACTTCTGGGTATTTACCCACCAAACATAAAAATCGTAATTCAAAGAGACATATGGACCTTTTTGTTTACTGTAGCCTTATCTACAATAGGGGAGAACTGGAAGCAACCTAAGTGCTCATTGACAGATAAGTGGATAAATATTTGATATATAATCACAATGGAATGCCACATTTTTCAAACAAAAAAATGAAATCTGGCAACTTGGAACAAGATGTGTGCATCTGGAGAAAATTATTCTTGGTTAAACATCAGGAGAAAGTCAGACATTGTATTTCTTTACTCATATGTGGTATATAGAGAAACCAATGAACCAAATTAGAGAAAAGAGACTTGTATTCTATAGGACTAAATTAGTGATTACTAGAGGGAAGGAAGGAGGGTAGGGAAGTTGGATAAAGGGTATAAATTATATGGTTAAGGATAGAATTGAACTGTTGGTGGGATATTTAATGTATTATATATGGATGTTGATATGTTGACTTATGATGACAACTTTAATCAGTATAATGTTATAATGTTCCTTCAATAATTTTTAATTAAATACGTAAATCATAAAAGGTAAGAAAATATTTTTTAATATGTTTCCCAAAAAGTTTTTAAAAATTGAGAAAGAAAAAGCACAAAAGAAAAGACAAAATGTGTCCAGCATCCAACTAGGTCAATGACTAAGAACTTCATAGAAGACAAAACAGAGTAAAGGGACTAAAATCAAAGAAGTAATTTATAAGAAATTTCCACAACTAAAGGTCATATTTTTATGAATGAATGGCGCTAACAAGAGGTAATAACAACCAATGAAGAAAAGAATCACAACTGTGTTTTAGTAAGATAAACTTTTAAAAGCTGAAGAGAAAACAAGAATATACTGCATTCAATCGGACAAAAATAAATGAAAGAAACCGGTAAGCATTAATGGAAGAAGTTATAGAAAGTGTCAATATTCTCAGCTTACAAAGTAAAAAGTCATTAAATACTGTTTGCAGTTGATAAGATAGAAATATTGGAAAAAGTATATTACTTAAAGGTATAGGTGACAAGAGAAGATGAAAAAGGAGAGTATATTGAGAATGGGGACATAGTAATACAAATAAAGTAGATCCCTAAATATCATAATGGTAAGCCAACAGATGATATCTAAATTTCATAAATCAAGGAATGGTTATTAAACACATACTTGATTCAGCCAATATTACAAATATATTTAGATCTGTAAAGGCACTAACAAAAGTATAAATACAGAAACAATCAGAATAATTAGCAGCAATAAGATAGGGGTAGAATATAAGCTATTGTATGATATGTTTAAAGGCTCAGATAGAGTTGTCTACTACAACTTCTACTCTACAGCAGACAGTATCACAGAAATATATTAGAGCATATGCCAAACTAGTTTAGTTCAGGAATATTATATGCCAAAGGAAAGAAATCTGTGGTTAAAATATTCGTGAAAAGTATACAAGGTGAATATATGCTCTTCGTTAATCTCCGTGATGGTACCAAACAAATATTAGAGAAAGGGCACACTGGTCTCTAACTCACTAATACCACAGTGGATGACTGCCTGAATTGAAGTCATTCAGAAATATCTTGACTCTGATGTAGTCCCTCTGCAGAATATTCCAATCTCCAATCAGCAAAATGACTATGGCGCATCTGTGAGTCATATTCCCAACTAGGACACAATACCTCTACCATTCAAACAGATTATAGCTCAAATGACTTTCGGCATAGTAGGACACCACAAAATTTACACCACTTACAACTTGGGATGTACGCGATATGGTTTTAATATGAATTATCTGGTATAATATTATTCTGTGATATAGATTTGGAAGAAGTAAAAATGAAGTGGAAAACCTTAAAAAGTGACAAATGTCAAAACAAGAAAAATCCTGTACAATCTGTGGATGGTATTCTCATTTATCTTCAAATTTCATTTGCTCTGTGTCTAAACATTTCGAAAGCTTTTCCAATGTCATTCAATACAAGCAAACATCTGAAATTCTACTTCAGACTTTATAAGTACTTCCCATTTTTAAGAACTTTAAAATGAAATTTGGCTTGCTTTACCTAAAAAAAGAAAGGCAGACTTTCCTCTCTCTTTACAGAATGAGAATCTTCCAGATGCTGGTGAGTTTTTAGAAGTATCTTTTTAGGGTTCTACCTCTACATACTTTTTTTTTTAAAGAAAAAAGCAAAAAAATAAGACTCAGAAAGGTTTGAATATAGTAATAGATTTCTGAAACCTGCTCTGATTGTAGTCATTATGGAGTTTATCTGTGCATAAGTAGATGCGATGGAAAAGGAAAGTTTTCAAAATGATTTTGTAACAGAATAACAGCAAAAAAAGTAAATGATCTATAAATGTTATAGAATCACCTTTCTGTCAATGAAATAAGAGCTTAAAGAGTCTCCAGGTTATGCCATGTGAGTCTTCACAAGCCTTCACAAAGAGGGGAGGGGAAGGCAGGAAAAGAGAGGGGAGCTGCAAAGACTTGTCTAAGACAGGATGAGATTTTGCTCCCCTGCTAAACTGCACTGCTGTTTCTGATGCACAGTCACATGAAGTGATGACTGGTCTTAAAATTATAATTACAATGCAATTATTTTAAGTAGGTAAGTTCCATGAGATCAAAGATGTCTTATTTACTATGACTATTATACCATAATCTAGAAGAGTACCTGACATAAAATAGGTATCCTGTACTTTTAAAAAAATGAATGACAATCTTACAATTTTATTGTAAAGAGCAAAGGAGCAATTACAGATGTAAATGCTTTCCAAATTCTAAAACATTCTAGGATGTTAGTTATTGCCGTTGTTCTACATAGTCTAATCTCCCGTTAGGGCCACAGCTCCTAGGAACTCAGACAAGTCGTTCCCTGCATTTGAGACCCTAACACTGAGCTGTTTGAGTAGATTCATCGACAGGTGTAAGGCAGAATGGTGCAGTTGTTCAGAATATAAACTCTGGAACGAGACTAGCTGGGTTCAAATTCTGCCTCTATGACTAGCTATATATGACCTCAAGCAGTTATTTAACCTATTTTTTCTTAGTTTGACCATCTGTTAATTGGGAGATAATAATGCCTAATTTATAGAGTTGCTATGAGTAACTCATTGAAAACAGGACCCGTCACAGAAAGCACTTAGTATTATTTCTAGTGCTGATGTGAATACTCCCATTCTGTAGATGTGTTCACTACAGTGATGCAGGAAAAATGTAAGGAAATTCAGTAAAGTTCATACTGTGATTTTTTTTTCATGAATGCCATACAAGTTTAAGAATAGACTTTATATTTCTGAATTCTTGTGAAGCTACAACATGATGCATTACACTTATCCATATTTAAGTCCTTGAAGAGGTCAGTGGAGATACAGCTCACTAAGTTATATGTTTTGAATAAAATATGGATATTTACTACGGAGACAGCCTTGGGGTTTCTGTCCACTCAGTATGTTTTTCAAAACATATAGTTGTGTTTTCTCTTTCATGCAGGCGTTTTAAATTGATTTGGACACACAAGTTTCCTTAAAGGTAAAACAATTCCACATTTAATTTAGATTTGCTATAGGAATACTCTTAGTGTTGATAAGTTAACATATTTTCAGATAGTAATTTCATTCAGAAACATAGTTATTTATTATTGTGCACATGACAGTTTGTACAGTTACATCTATATTGACTCTTTTCTCCATTAGTGTTGAGATCCAGATGTTAATTTACTTCAAAGTAAGCATATCAGATTAATCTGAATTTCTCTGAAGCCTTTAAAGGAAAAAGCCCAGACAAAGAAACATTAATCCTTCCTGGTGACCCAGGCACAAGCTTTCAGCTGGAGCTCAAATCATGTAAAGCTCCCAAACCTGGGCTAAAAACCTGGGGCCAGCATGAGAGTAGGGGGAAAGCCCAAACAAACAAATAAATAAAAGTGTTTCCTCTCTCCCTTCCTTTCTTCCTTTCAGATGCTTCTTCCTCCTTTCATCTTTCCTCTCTTTAAAAAACAAAAACAAAACACCACTTCTGAACCACACTCTCTGCTGTGAACAAGACCCTTCAGTCAGAACTCACTAAATTAGGTCAAGGTGATCTCCTGGGGAAAACGTAAGTTTGCCAAAGACTTTCTAAAATTCCCAAAATAAAGCATAAAGCAATGTGCCATTTCACTGATTCTTATTCGCTTTTTTATAGTGCTTTGGGAAATGTTAGACCATTGGTCTGTATCATTTCACCTCCTTGTAGGGAAAAACTGTCACCAGCGGCTGTTGCTTCAAACCACTGCAAACTGTAATAATCTTGCAGGTTCATTCTAACAGATCACCAGAAATTTCCTTTTTATAGGTTATTATTGTAAAGCTTGAAAGCTATGTCTGTTTGTATGTATTTATGTATATTAACGCATATATAATATACAGAGATAACATTTATAATCTGTCTGGTTTTATAAGCACAGGTAAAGCTTTTCTATTACTAGTAGGTCTACAAATAGCCACTGGATTTTCTCCAGTTTTATTTACTTAAATTAAAGTTATCAAAGGAACATTGACTCATAAGTTATTCCATTTAAAACTTCACAAACGGATATAAAAATCTTCCTAGAGTAAAAAGCCGTAAGAATTCTGACTTCTTTCCTCCCGATTGTATTATACCTTGTAATTACATAACATTGTTTGAGGCTCTTGTACCATTTCACATATTTTCATCCAAAAATTCCATCCTGAGAACAAAAGCTGGCAAGAAGTGCTCACGATGAGTGAACAAAATGCAATAAAAAGCAACATACAGATATGGAAATGTCATGTGAGCTGCCGAATGGCACACAGCTCTAAAGTTTACCAAAATATTTTGAAACACTTTGCCAATGAGCATATAATTGACTGAAAGACTTGCCAGAAATATTCTAGAGATTTCTAACATACTACATAATAAAGAAAACCACTTACAAAAAATCTTGAATGTTAGAAATACACTTTTAGAGAGCTTCCAAAACCACTGTGGGTTTTCCCCAATTTTTAATCAAAGATATAAGTGTGATATTATTAGGTTTCATATTTTGACTTTCACATTATATTTTCTGCCTATCACTTGCATTTTTGCATAAAAGTCAAATAAATCAACTAAACAACTTATAGTTATTACTAGGAACCTAAGAAGAACAAACTTCCTAGCTCAAATTTCTGCAAGTAAGATCTTGCCTCATCTGCCTTTATTTGTGATTATTAATTTTCCTCCTTCTATCCTGGGTGTTATTCCCAGCTTTCTTTTGCCTGTGTGGCACTAGCACTGGTGGACACCACATTGGAATAAGTTCGGAGGTCAAAATTCCCATCCCTACACAATCAGTGGTTTGTATAGCCATGAGTAGTTCCTTCTCAGGGTCACAGTTCTCAAGGCTACAGGGCAGCAATTACCTAGAGTAACAGCAGGCAGTCAGAGAGTCTGCAACCTTGGCATAGGCAGCTGAGCAATTTCCTGCAAAGTATGGTTTGTGGAACTTTCTGCTCAGCTCTGGCAACCCTCTTAGGAGGATCACAACAGAGACTTGAGGAGTCCAGAAATAGATGAAACTCCTGTACACTGCTAACCCCTACTGTCTGCTTACAGCCTAAAGAGCCCAGGTCCTGAGAGCTGGAACTCCTGCCCATAGGCCTATACAACCTGAAATCCTAACACAAGGCCATTACATTAAAATGGGGAAAGAAAAAAACAAACAATTTTTAATCTAATCCATAGACACAAACACAGATTACCAAAAAAAATGAAGAGACAGAGAAATTTATCCCGAATGATGAATCAAGACGAAAAAAAATTCAATGCAACAGTATTAAGTAAATTACCTATAGAAAAGTTCAAAGCAATGATCTTAATAATATTCATAGACTCGGGGGAACAATGGAAGTACAAAATACAATTTATAACAAAAACAGAAAGTATGAGAAAGTTCCAAACAGAATTCATAGAGCTAAAGAACACAATAGCTGATCTAAAAAAACATGAAAGAGGGCTTTGACAATAGACTGGAAGAAGCTCCAGTCAAACCAGTGAATTAGAAGATGGGGTAGTGGAATGCACCCAGCAGACCAGCAAAGAGAAGAAAAAATACAAATAAATGAAGACAACATGAAAGACTCATGGAATTTCATCAAGAGGAACAATACCGATAACACAGGGGTTCCAAAAGGATAAGAGAGAGAAAGGAACAAAAAATTTTAATAAGAGAAATAATAGCTAAGAAATTCTACAACCTGGGGAAGGAACTAGAGTGAGATCCAGTAAACTCAGAGATCCAAGTAAAATAAACCCAAACAGTTGCACACAAAGACATACTGTAAATGATAAAAATTCAAGATTTTTCAAGAATCTCAAGGAGAGATTCTTAAAAGCATCTAGAGAAAAACAAGTTGCATAGGAGGGAACCCCCATAAGACTGACTTTGCATTTCTCAGCAGAAGGAAACAGCATGATATATTCAAAGCGCTGAAAGAAAAGGACCTCCAAACAATACATTCTCCTGCAAAGTCATCACTTACAGTTGAAGACATGACAAAGAGCTTTCCAGAAAAATAAATGTAAAAATAATTCATCACAACTAAACCAGTCTTTCAAGAAATAGTAAGGGGAATTCTATAAAATAAAAAGAAACCCCATTTAGTAACAACAAAACACCAAAAGGATAAAAAGGGAGGGGATTAAAATGTAAACTGTTAGAATGAGTTCAAGATTAACTCATTTTAAATTTAAAATATGTTATAAACAAAACAATACCATGATATCATTTTATACCTATGACAATGGCTATTATCCAAAACACTAGAAACAAAAAAGTGTTGGCGAGGATAGGGGTTGGGGTGGTAATTGCCCCAATAACTTCAAAGAGATATATGCACATATACACTCTTTATGTTTTTGTAGTAGATTTACAATAACCAAAAGCTGGAAGGAACCCATTGACAGACAGATGAATAAATAAAGATGCAATTGATACACACACACACACACACACACACACACACACACACAATGGAATGCTACTAAGCTATAGAAAAAAAATCCTGAAATTTTAACAAGATGGATGGACACCTAGGGGCCGCTATAAGATAGTCAGAAGGAAAAAGACAAAGACCCCATGATTTCACTCTGTGTTACATAAAGAAATCAAAGAAACAAATGAATCAACTCAAACAAAAGTAGACTTTTAGTCTACAAAATAAAATTAATGGTTACCATAAGAGAAAGGAAAGGGGAGTGGAAGTAAATCAGATAAAAGGGGTCAACTATATGGAGAAGGCTAGAATTGACCTGGTGGTAATAAACTTAATGTTTAATCTAACAGGTATTAATTTGTTGATGATGTATAGTTTAAGCCTATAATATGTTATAATGCAATGTTCCATCAATAAATTTTTTTAAAAAAGAAATATCACAAGTACCTCTTTAACATTAAGTAAAAGTTCTCCCTTAGCTATTGGTCATATAATTTGAAGAATGATAGCTTACAAAAAATAATAAGGATCTCAAAACTACAATTTTTCATTTGCAATGTAAACAATTAAATGTTTTCATAAAAGCATCAATCTTCAACTAGGCAATGCACACATTCATGCAATGGCTGTTTACATTCAGACCCAGTTATGCACACATTTGTATGCACATCAATTTGTCTTTTAACAGGCAGTGAGGGGAGCGGTAATAATTAGGTTTTATCTTTGCGGGCTAAGTCAAGCAATAATATCTACTTCCTATTTACCTCTAGAGACAAAGAGGCAATTTTGGAATTCAGCTCTTTTTCTTGTTGGATTCTATTAAAATGAAAGAGTGATAAAATACATTTGAAACCAGGTTTATATATCCTAAATTTCCAATCAAGGGGTTTAAATATACTAATCCTAAATATTTTATTCCATCACAGTTAAGTCCCTTTTGGCAGTTGCTAAGTTCCTAAAACAGGAGTAATTATGTTTTAGGAAAATATTTATATCAAACATCAAATATATTTTATGTCAATAAATCATAAAAATGCCTCTCCTATTCTATTTCAAAGCCACTCTTCTCTTTTCACTTTGGAATGTGAACTTTCAGCTATAGCCAAACACATCTCATTTGAGAGGTGGTGTTATCTTACGCAGCCAGGAGAGAACGGAGCAGAATGCTTAGCCAACCCCATCAGTCCCCCAACTCTCCTCTGTGCTCTCCCCACCCAGGTTTGGGGTTCTGGCCCCACTATCCCAACAGTCTGCTGTAACTAACTCTCCCATACTCAGTTGTCTAAATGACATGATGAAATATACTGGAAGGACTATTTTGGCTTAAACGCTAGAATTTTTTTTACAGTCAGAGCTCTCTAATAATGGGACTCTTTGCCTTATAAAGCTCTGATTTCCTTTACTTATGTCTTCTGAGTACTGGGATTTTAGCTGGATAATGAATCAAGATGTCATAGAAGAGATGGTTGTTTTTATAGAGAAAAGTGGCCAGAGGTCCAGCTTGGACTCCCTCCTCCACCCCAGTCCTAAATAACCTCATCATGAGGATTGAGACTTCCTATCGGGCCAGCTGCATGTTGAGGTACCCCTTGTTCTAATAAGAACAGCACTAAACACTGAGTAGCTCACTGGTCCTTTCAAGTACACATCTCATTTCATCTTCACAGCAGTACAATGACAGTATTCTCAAAGAAAAGGATGACTAGAGCATTAGTTGACATATCCAGTGTCATACCTCAGAGCTCTTCTGTGGATCACATGCTCCAAAAGGGCAAGGCCCAGGCAATGTCTCTGAAACATTCTGGGAACATCAGCATGAAAATCATTGTGGGTGATTTTTTAAATGCATATTCTTGGGTCCTAGTCAAGAGTGATGAATTAAGATTCTTTGAAGATAGAGCCAAGAATCTGAATGCTATTATCGGTTGAGTTAGAGAACTGCTCCTTTGTCTTTTTATCTATCTCTGAACTTTGTAGGATCAGTCAACTTTTCATTAAGAACATTTCTATGTTTTATTTTTGTTTTACTCAATGTTTAAACATTGAGTAAAGAGTTCATAAAGACTTTTTATAAACAAGCCTTGCATTGCCCTGACCATCCTGGCCTCACATTTTTTTATTTAACAAATACTTATACAGAATTTGCCACATACTAGGTCCTATTAATTGACTAAATTGCAACCACAACTTTACAGTGGAGATAATATTATTATGGGACCCAAGGTTTATATGAAGAACCTGGTATATAGAGAAGCTGAAAGAACTTGCCTCAGATCACATATAAGATATGATCACAGGCTGTCTGTCCTAACTCTAGTGCCCATCACTACACTACTCTAGAAATACACCTTCAAACAAGGATTTACAATCCTCATGAAAAGGGTTGGAAAGCATTCTGCAAAGACACCTTTGACTAGAGCTTTATGGAACAGCTTAGAGTTCCTCCAAGATGGCTTCCTGCTCCAGTTCCTTCTGCCAACATGCTCTACCTGCCCCTATCTTCCTCTTCACATGGCAGACGCCTCCTCACTTGACAGAATTGGGAAACTATTCATGGTTGTTCAGAATGTTACTTCCATTGGCTTCATGGTAATAATGACAGTGAGTTATAGATCTACTTCTATCCTCTACTGGAGGATAGAAACCTCTGAAAAGCAGACATCAAGCCTTATTTATTTTCTGCCCTAGGTGTCTAATGGTGAACAGGAACTCTATAGATGCTTGCGGTATAAACGAATAGTGACACACAAAGTAAGGAATAGTTATTCATTTCATAAAAGAATTTACCAAACATTTCTGAGCCCGTGTCCATTTATGAATCATTAATTTCTAGACAGAAAGACTGAAGGATAGAAAGCTAAAGCCACTGCCAATTGGAGATCAATCCAAATTTTAGATAAAGTATCTCTGAATTTATAATTTAAGCCAGTGGGAAATTGTCTATGGATCTATAAAAATCTGTATCAAACACAGGTTTCAGAGATACTCCTGTTGCTTCAAGGGAGGTATGCACACTGGAACATGCTGTCTTCAGGGCTATAAATGTGTACACAGATGAGAGGAGTGGAGCTTGGCCTGGGAATTCAGTCCTTGCCTCCCCAGCTGGCTGAAGCAAGAAGAAATTGTGAGAGCTCTGCTCTCCTGGCTACTGAAGGATCAAGTTTCCCTGCTCTGCAATGACCATTTGGGGAAAACAAAATTCTTTCACAGGAGAACACAGGAAACAACGGGAAAGCTGCAGTATTTTGGTTCTGTGACTCCCGTCTCTAGAAAAGTCTAGCTGGTGTTTTAGCCAACTTGTTCCTCTGTAGCTCAGTAAATCAAATAGCTACTTGAAGACTGTTATACGGTTTTAGAGCAAGAATTTCTTACATGCCTAGAAAGCCACCAAAGTTGTAATTAGATTCTTTAAGCAAGCAAAGCAACGCCAATCACAGAATATTAGCTTCCTCATCTGTTCAGCTTACTAAATTCTTGAGATTGTGTACATGCTAAACAAACTACTGACATTTTTCTTCCTTTAAAAAAGATTTAGACATTTCCCTCACATCAAAGGAAGGATATCAAAGCAATACAAAACGGAATTCATGATTAGTAGAAACAGACCATATTAATTTTTCCCTCTAAACAATACCCTAAAATGAAAACAGACTAAAGCCATTATGTTAATTCAGTGATGGAGAGCTCAGATTACCATGCAAACAAACAATGTGTTTCAAATAAAAACAGACTATGCTGTACCTCACAATTATATTTTATGGTGGAAAATACGTTTATGCAGCTTTGGCTTAGTGATTTAAGGAAAATGACCTCATGTTTTCAGGTTCTTATAAGTTGCATGTGAAACAAGGCAGGTCTGTGAAAACCATATTTTATGGGATAAAGCCCAATGTCTTTGACCAAAAGTTCAGGAGGAATGTACTCTGCCATGGTCATAGATTTGACTGACTCTAGTGTGGGTTAGTTGTCTCTGCTGTATTCAATGACCGAAGAATGAAGAGTGGATCCTCTGGGACAAGTCAGGGAACACTGATTCATGATCACAGAGAAAGGATCTTCTAAGCCAAATGAATCTAAAGAACATATCTCTTACCTAGACGAACTCATCAGCCGTATCACTGTTTTTCTCTTCTTTACATGACCCCCATCATTTCATTCAGTTCATTCTCAAGGAAGTGTGTTATGAGAACTGATCTAAGCCAATCTGATCATTCACCAATATGAGATTTCTTCTGGTAGATTAGACTGTAAGTCTCCTCTTCCTTGCCTTCACTACTAAATTCTATCACATAAGCAAATATCTATTAGCGAGTTGGCACAAAAAACAGCTATGTAATCAGGTTCTCAGTTCCTCTCTGTTCTCCTTGGTGTACTAACAGATTCTTGGATCAAAGATTCAGTGCAGGTAGATATTATGATATTCAACTGCAACATTCAGATATCTCTTTTAGTTCATTAGTCTTGCATAAAGAATGTTCCAGAACTATAAACCTATTTCCATGTTCAAGAGGTGGCTGATTTTGTCATACGTGGTTCACTAGACTATTGCATTTTATGTATGGAATCCACAAATCTTGAACCCCATTCAATTTACTTGGGGGAAAAATAATTTCTAACTCCTCCTTATTGAAGCAGTTATGGTAACCATATAATGAATCTTTCAAATAATAGCTAAGTAGTCTGAATTGAATATGCTTGGTTAGGTGCTTCAGATATTTTCTTGCCATCTTTGAGATACATACACATTCATTCGCATACAATACAGATGTCCCATAGAGGAATTTCCAAATCAGTTATAGAAAATACAATCAAGTGGACTCTCCATTCATTTTAATATTCCTTCATTATATCTAAGATTGAAATGAGTGATTCTACACAGTACAAACAAAACCCTTCCTTATCCAAGTCAAGAATACTTGCCAAATCTTACTTCCTTTCCATAGCAGTTGAACAATTGGGGGTCTACAGAGAACAGAGCAGAGAACACAAAGATGGAGCACTGGTATGCAGTTCCAGGTATGCAAATAACCATGCAATTCCTTTCAGTAGGAATGTTTTTTAAAGGAAAGGTACAGGTAGGAATGAAGGTGAGTTGACAAGCAGTCAGGGAGAGGAGAAGGAAGCATTTTTATTTATATTTATTTAGTTGTTCACACTGGTTGCTTGCCTGCACTCCAGTCTTGGAGCACATGTGGGACTGCTCCATGGGTGCTTGACCTCTAGGCTACCAGGGTGAGACCTTTAGTTAGGAATTTTGTGCTAAAGCTTGCCCAAGAAGTACTATCAGATTGACTGAGATACATATTAATTCATACCCAGACAAGTACAATAGATTCAATTCCATTCAATTCAACAACATTACTGAACACAGGTGTTTGCCCCAATCTCATAATCTACCCTGAATACCATCTGACCCTTCAGCCTATAGCACTACATTAATCACATGTTTTAAAAATTTATCTGCCTACTAATAAGGAACAGATTCTATAGCCTAAGAAGCAGAAATCAATCTGCCTCTACAGCTTGATTGGCTACCACACTCACCATTTTTCCCTATTTCCTGCCTCTGTACTTTAGCTCAAGCTGCTTCCAACACTTGAAATGCCTTTCAGCAGACTCCAGGATCTGCCTCCACCTCGTTCTGAAATAGGTAATTTCATCGCAGTCTCCTCAAGCCACCTGACAGACAAATGTCCTGGGAAAGCAAAGATCAGGAGGCTCCAGACCACAGAGGAAATCTCAGGACTGGTCATAGGGAGACAGTCAGCAAGAGAGACAGAACCAAACACAGTAAGTTCGAAGAGCTCTTCATGCAAGGTGATCTTCTCTGACTTGTGCCATATCCACCTCTTGGCAGACCATGACCTATGGAGCCAATGCTCTTGCTGCCTCCACTCCATGCCCTTGGCTTAGACTAAATAGTTTCCAGCTTTAGGTGGTTTCAGCAATCCTCCTAGACACCTCAATGACATGCATAGTATCCCTACTCCTGAATGTTCACATGTTTCATAATTGTCTACAAATATGTCTGCCTCCCCACCGGGCCATAAGCCTCCTGAATGAGCCTGGGCCTCATTCATCTTAGTGTTCCCAGAACCCAGAAGAGCACTTAGCACTTAACCCAGAATAAATACTCTCTAAAATGTTCATCAAATAATTGAAAACTAAATGAATCTAGTTTAGGAACGGTACAGTGCCAACTGGTTAACTGTTGCACTGTTCTGCTTGTGATGTCATTTCAACACAAGGATCCAGGGCAAAATCCCTTTACTAACTCTCCCATCATAGATCAGAAGCAAGTCCTAGAGCCCTTCCCCAGCAACATTTGCTGGAACATACTTCACTGGTATTGTCCCTGGTATTTTTATATTCCCTTAAGTTTAAGAGTCATCCTGCACACACACAAGATACCTTCATATTCTAATTATCTTACAAGTAATTTCCTCAAAGTAAAAGGCAAAGGTTTTCCCCCCTCAATTTCACTAATTATATTTTATTTAAACTCTTAAAAATTATTTAATATCACTGCTATGAACTGAATATGTCTCCCCCACCAAAACAATTCATAAGTTGAAACCTAATGTCCATGTTATAGTATCAGGAGGTGTGGTTACTGGAAGGTGATTAGCTCACAAAGGCAAGACCCTCATGAATGGGTCCCCTACTCTTATTAAAGAGGCCTGAGACAGTTCTATTGCCCCCTCAACAAGGTGAAGCTACAGTAAAAAGACATTGGGAAGTGCATCCTAAGCAGACATAGACTCCGTAAGCATTCTGTCTTGACTTTTCCAGCCGCGAGAGCTGTGATAAATAAGTCTGTTGCTTATAAGTCACTTAGTTTATGGTATTTTTGATATAGCAGTCTGTATAAGATCATTGCTAAGATAACTATTGCCTACTATGTGCAAGAAACTAAGTTAGTAGAATGAAGTCCAAAAATGTTGAGACATTTTACTTTTCACAGGACTTTTTTATCTGGATGAGGATACATTCCCATAAATAAAAATTCCATTGACTGAGCTACACAGATGCAAGACTGGAGAGGCTTTGGCATGGTGGCCATCAGCTAGGCAGCGTGGAGGGTGTTTGCCGAGGACAGCATGACATAAACACGGCAGGGTCAAAGAAGCGTCAGCCAGCAGGTCTCGTTCCCAGGTTGCTTTGCAGCAGTCCTGGCAGAAGCAGGAAGAAGGCTGGGTCAGGCTCAATGGAGAGGCAAGCAAGAGTAGGCCTGTGTCAGGAACCACAGAGTCATAGTGGCAGGCTCACCTGGGCACCAACCATCACCTGCAATGACCGTAACTCTTTAAAGGCAATATTCTTATGAATTCTTCATTTTAGACATTAGGATTTAAAAAAATTACTAAACTAAGACAGCTAACAGATAATTTAAATTGCTAAAAATTTTCCAGTTGTGGCATATTTGCATTTGATCAAAAAAAAGAAAAAGAAAAAATCGACCTGGCAAATGTAGTATTACTAAAATTACCACAGATGAATCCGAAGGTCAGCTATATTAGCAACAAACACCTCAGGAGGTGCAATTAAAATGGGTCACATTTAAAAGATGGCAACACTGTCTAACAGGGAAGAACTGCAATATTCATCTCCGCAGTTACGTACTGTTAACTGCATAAACCCACAAGCCCCATACTTTAGAGGTTCATTTGCAAAGATTTAGTGTAATTTTAGACTACTAAATTTCTCATAGATAAATTATAACAGCATAGTATTGGTGAACTTAAAATAAAACTTAAGCTAAAGTAACTTTCTCCAATGCAAAACTCTATACTTTTTTTCTTTATTATATGCAGAGGTTTCCTGTGAGTTCAGCTGACGATCATCTGAACTCTCAAAAAAATTGATATTATTTCTGAGACATGAAACATAAAGACAGAACCTATTAGTTACACCATAGTAATAATGCACCATCATTTTCTTTCTGTCACATTAATCATGCCAGGTTAAGAGAAAAGGAGGGAAAACCAACACTTAGTGGCCAATTTATTTAATTTCTACAACCCTGTGAGGTAGGCATGATAGGATAATATTTGTTTTAATAGGTGATAGAAGTGAGGCTATAAGAATAAATCACCCAAGATTATAAAGTAATAAGGAGTGGAATTGGGATTTAGACCCTGACTGGAGTTCCCCAACTCGTACCCAGCTTCAGAAGAGAATGGGAGTCAACGTCTCACTACAATCAGTAAGTGAGATGACAGAATTATAAGGGCAGCTTGTTGGCTAAAGGGTCCAGAGAGGCTGAAGGAGGCCCTGCTTAAAGGGTCGTGGAGTGGAGATGTTTGTACAAACATTTGAATTCCAAATGAAGCAAAGAAGAGTGATTAGCCATAGACTGTAATTAAACTCATCATGTATTACATTTTTAAGCCTAGAACTTGGTGTCAAATATCTCACTGCACAGAAATCACTGTAGATGATCTGGCTGTCTCAAATTACACTGAGCTGGCAGATGTGGAGAGAAGGTAGATCTCCATCAGATGCTATGACTCAGTTACTGTAGCTCTCCACTCATGAATAATTGTACATAGATTAGTGGGGAAAATGTCCACATAGAAGATTTCTGTCCTTAAGGAATCATAGTTCTCTGTGGGAAGACTGATTGGCAACAAACATTCCAATGTATAGTTAAGTGCAAAATGTACAAATCAATAATAATTATCTGAGTCCAGAGAAGGGAGGAACATGACCTCTCAGGATCCCAAAGTTTCTCCCGGCTCCTTATCCCAACTGCTCCAATCCAGATAAAAGCAGAGGGAAAACAGTAGGGACATGTTCGACTCCTGTCATCCAAGACATCCAAACAGCATGATTTCTTCCAACTTAACTTAAGGGAAGGAAGAAAGAATGGAGTATGGGAGGGAAGGAGGGAGGGAGGGAGGGAAGGAGGGAGACGGACAGTTATATACTAACATCTAGTTACTTGGTGATGTATGTATACTCTGACAGAAACTATTTTCTTAACAGGAATGCATGAGAGCATATCAGCATTTTCTAAACAAACTCCAGAAGCATGCTCTGGACCCCTCTCTCATTTGGAACTACATGAAAAAAGCAAGCATACTTTGATGTTTGTCCAGAACTTTTGCATGAGGTATACTGACCTCTTGTGTCTAGAAACAGATTATTTTCTTTCATAAGACCAATTAAATCTATATTTTACAGGTACAATATGAAAAACACAAATCAATAAACTCCCATGTTTTTCTGATATGACCACAATTGAATAATAAAACCCTTAGCACCAAAGGGAGGCATTCAACTTTAGAACAATGAGGCAGCCACCATATGAAGACCTAGCTGCATACAACCTGCTGTGCTGATGTGTGGTGCAGGGTAGTACAGACCTTGTAGAGAGAAGCAGTTGGGGTTATCCAGTGACAGATGACGAAGTCCCATTGCAGTTGACTTGACCACTGAGCTGAGGCTAGTGCTCCCATTCCCATCAGGAGAAGCTGTGCCCATGAGACCAGTGACACTAAAATGTCTCCTCTATTCCCTCTACAACTAGCACAGAAGTCAATTCTTCGGTGTCTTTGTAGGAGGAAGGACAACAGAACTGGGATGGTGAGTGCAGCCTCTCTAGGTCTTCAAGCAGGGCTAAGCAGTTGTGGGCTTTCTCTGATCTAATGCTTCAATTGACACCAAAAGATACTTTGTCCTAGAAGGCTATTGCTTGCAGAGAACAAGAATAGATGTTTGAGTGTAAAGACTAAAAATATGACATTCCCAACAGTACATTTATATTGTAATATAATGAATTATTTGTAAACTTAACTCCACTACTGGATCAGAAGCTCCCTATCTGGGACTGTGTCCTCGAGGCCTAAACACAATGTTCAGCAGATGGTGCGGGTTCACTGTGCACATGCAGCATACACACAAAAACGAATGCTGCAAGGCAGGAGAGTTGCCCCGAATGTAAATGTGAGCTTTAAAGCTGATGTGATATTTAAGTATTTATAAGACAACGGAGAGACTGATTTGAATAGACTCAAATCCTAAGTAACTATTTGTTTGTGAACTAGAGCATTTGAACAGGGTTGTGGCTATCAAGTTAGAGCCACCTGCCGCAAGTTAGACGCTGATGCCCATTGGCACATACCTCTCGGTCACACCCAGCGCTGGCAGTATGAGTGAACATTCTATTAAAAAATAAGGAAATTGAACAAAATGAGTCTTGCATTAACTAGATTCAGATAATCTAATATTTTTAGTACAAAACCACAGAGATCTAGATTACTAGGGAATAGCAATTGCTTTGAATTAAATACCACTCTGGGCAAGCCAGTATTAGCTTAATGAGCTGTTTGTGTATTGTGCTTAATAAAAAAACAAAGACCATATTATTTGTTTCATACAAACATGGTAGAGTTGAAGAATTACTCATAATGAAGGGACATGACCCCTAATCCATTTTAATAATTCCCTTACTTTGAAATATAGAAATTTATCCTTAAGTACACACTCCTAGATGATGACACAAATTCACAGTAGATGTGACTAGATGTGACCTGTCAAAGTCACATCGTTAATGATGGAGCTAACACTTGAATCTAGGTCTCATCACACCAGTGACTTTCAGACAGCGCTCTGCAGCACTACAACAGGCACCCGGGAGAGGGGTATGTGGAGGTCCATCTCTTCAGGTAGACACACTTGATTTTAATGCATTGGTATTCATATGTGCATATTTTGTATCATAATAAAAAGAAATCTACTGTGTGCAATTAACATTGAGTCAAGAAATAATTTAATACTAAATACACGTGGAAGGATGGAATCTTAGAATAAATGGAGACTTGATAAAACACAAGACTGTCCCACATTTCTCTCACTTTGCTATGAATAATGGTAGAAAAACTCAACATGGAAAGTCACTGCTCTGTTGACATGCACTTGAGAAGCAATGGTTTTCAGAGAACAAACACAGAATTTGGGTCTCAAGCACATCACGGTACTAGGACATCCTTAGGAGACTCACATCGGCATCTATCTGCTTTTTATCCATAAACTTCAATAGTGATTCCTGATCTACACACTGTAAGGGTTGTTTTTTTACATAAAATTGAGTGGGATTATTCTCAAAATGGCCTTAGGACTATCTGAATCAGAATATTCTTAGTGGTATATAGAAATAGGAAGTTTCTTGGAACCTGGATGAGACCCTCAGGAAATGGGGTGCAGTTCCAAGAGATGAAGTTTCCAAGGCAGGAAACTAGGATTTAGTTTTTAAATAATGGTTTACAATATCTTCTCCAATCACCACAGAGCTTTAATAATTATAAAAGTGGAAAAGAGGAGAAGTAGGTAAAAGAGAACAGGAGCAAGAAAGACTAAAAGAGGGCATTTGAGGCAGGCAAATCACTTATTCTCACAGTCTGTTTTTCAAAGGCAAGCAAGAATTGCGAATGTCAATGACTTCAACTCCCCTCTTAATGACTAAACTTTTATTCCATAATCATCACCACCTTCCGCAATCATCACCACCTTCCGCCTCCAGAATGTTTCCCATTTTGCAAAACTGAAACTTTATAACCATTAAACAACTCCCCATTTTATCTACCCTAAGTCCCTGAAAGTCACCATTCTGCTTTCTATTTCTATGAACTTGACTAGTTTAGGTACCTCAAACAATTGAAATTATACAGCGTCCTTTTCATGATTTATTTTATTTAACATAAGGTCCTTCCATGTTGTAGTATATGTCAGAATCTCCTGCCTTTTAAGACTGAATAATTAATGTATATATTAAATAGCATGAATTATTATACATACATCCACATATTATTATTATGTATAAATAAATGTATCTATCCTACTTTCTTTACCTATTCATCTATCAATGGGCATCTGGGTGGCTTCCATCTTCTGGAGATGGATACAAGTGCATGAGTACCTCTTTGAGACCCTGATTACAATTCTCTTGGGTATATACTTAGAAGTGGAATTGCTACATCATAGGGGAATTTTCTTTTTTTTAAGGAAGTGTCATACTGTTTTCCATAGTGGCTACATCATTTGCTATTTCTACTAGCAGTACATAAGGGTTTGAATTACTTCACATCCTCACCAACACCTGTTATTTTCCGTTTTTGTTTTTTTCCTAGTAGCCATCCTAAGGGGGTTAAGGAAGCACCTTTTTGTGGTGCTGGTTTGTATGTCCCTGATACTGAGTGATGTGGAACATCTTTTCATTTACTGTTAGTCATGTGTATGTCATCTTTGGGAAATGCTCATTTTTTAGTTGGAGTTTTTTGTTTTGTCTCGTAGATGATGAACTGTAGTTCTTTATACATTCCAGATATTAATCTCTTGTAAGATGTGAGTTGCCAATATTTTTTACTTCTCAGTGAATTGCTAAATAATGTATGCATTTTTTTTCCTTGAACTGGTTTGGCTGTCTTAACTCATCCATAAATTATTTCAGAGACTGAGAAAAGAAACGTTACCTGTTGATTTGATGTAATTCTTAGCCAACAATCTATGCAGGATGAAGCCTGTGTTTTCTGAAGATGATTATGAAACAATGTAGCATACTATTTGATACCACTTTTCTTTCAATAGTGGGTGACAAATCAAAGTACATCTATTAATTAAAAGCATATAATGTTGTCTGATAATGAATAAAAATGTCCCAGCTCACCTGAGCACAATTCCTACAGCATTAGTGAAGAATTAACTAGCTTTATTAAAGATTTGGAGGACTAGGCACTTTTTCATCATCCTTTAATTAAAACCTCCTACATCTTGCACTTGAAAGCCTTTATTTCTTACCCATTATTTTCATTCTCTATTCTGGCTTTGAAAAACTTGGATAAAAAATTCAAGCACAAATGCTTCTAAATGAGCTTTTCATGCCACAATAATAGAAAGGCATAGTTTTCTAAAATATTAAAAGAAAAGTAAGATTTTAATGTCCTCTGAACTGGAAGGCCAAGGAAGCAATGGTTAAAAGAACATTTTGGATTTAGAGTTAGTGATGTTGATATATAATTTATCTCTACTCATGCGGACTGAAAGTTACCATAGTTCAAGGGAACTAGTTCAAATCTTAAACCTGAAAATCATCCAGTCGCCATACAGCTTATTTACTTTCTTTTTAACTTGGAATAGTTATTTTCTCTGAAGTGCGTGGCGTGGTAAGACATAGCATCCCTCAGCCTCAGTTCCCGCCCCCTCCCTGACACCCACACATCAGGGTGCCTAGCACAGCACCTGACACATAGCTGACACTCCATTAAAAGTTTTTTAAAAACTGTAATAATTTATGTAATATTAGCTAAGAGTTGTTAAATATTATGTGCCAGGCCTCATGCTTCATAGTCATGAAGTCACGACTCCAAAGGCAACTGTCTTCACTTCATGACCACTCACTATATTAGTCAATGCCATGTATCTCCCCATAAGCCCATAGTCTTGGACTTCCTCAAAATTTGAGTGTATGCTACTTACAGGAGAATTTGATTTTTTTAATATCAGTTTTGGGATCCACATTTCTAAATCCTTTTATATCAGCACAGCTTTATTATACAGCTAATTTCAGAACAGTTGAGAATAAATCTAAAAATAACATAGCTTTTGGTTTCCTCTTCTGTCACTGAATTTCACCTGATGCAAGAAGAAAAAAAAAATGCTGTACGTGATAAAGAATCTGAATGATGAAAAGGAATGAAAGAGTCAGCTAACTCTCCACACCAGAATTATTATTTGTATGATTAAAATATAAAGACACCTGAATTTATTTTTTTTTTCTGTTTAGGCTGTTTGAGTCTCATTAAATCTATGTTTCTACTTTCTTCTAAATATTGTTTTCCATATTTCAAATGTCTAATTAAGTAAACACAATGAAAAGTGAAATGATATACTGTTTGGAAAACTGTAAAATTATAGAGTAGGTAGACTTCATTATAATCCAATATTCACTCTGTCATAATTTTCCAAAAGGATTTCCTTTGGAGTTGAAACTTTTTAAGCTTGATTTCAGCTCAAAACTGAATGTTTTGATTCACTTGAATTTGGAGAAGATTCAACTTAACCTTTTGTCTGTTGATCCTATGAGTAACAAGAGTAGATCAGGCTTAGTCTTCTTTTTATTGATGTAGGCTTTGATGTATTTCAGAACCCACCCTCCTTCTGAATTAGGAACTTAAAATATTACTAAATGATACAGAAGACACTGAGATGATGTGCTTTACTTAATTTCCTGTAACTACTGTTCGTCCAATGTCCCCAAGTTAACACCCTCTTTCCAGGGCTATTTAACATCTAGAGCTGGTGGATCAACTGGAACATGTACTTTAAACAGAAATGTATGTACCAAACTATCTTTTGACATGATGGCTAAATTATTCTAATGTCACCTAAACTATACATACATATATATAAATATATATGTACGTATTTCCCATAATCACCCTGTGTTATCAATGAACTGGCTATTTCTTCATCATTATTTTAATACAGAATACTATGAATTTTATGAGCTTGGCATTTTCTGTCTGTGTTCTATCTCTGTTTTATTATGTATCTACATGTTATCTCTCTCTGTTTCTGTTTTTCATTTTGTTATGTCAAAGCTGTAAGTTTTCTTTTTTATTTATTCATTTGATTTTATTTATTTTCTGACTGCCCCCCACCTCCCCCACCCCCCTGAACCTCAGCCTCATATCATGAGCAATTTCCTTGGGGTTTATACAATGTCTTTGTCCCAGGTACCAGCTTAGCATGTGAGCCACCAGGCCACACTCAATCTGTAAGTTCTTATCTATCAATAATTGTCCAGGAGAATAATTATCCATGAACATTTTAGTCGTATGCTTCTGTGTATTACAGACTCCAGAGTGGCTAAAAGAAGTCTGCCAACATGCTTTTTCTTTTGTAACTACATTATTTTTTCATCTTTGGAACATTTTTTTTCTTTATTTTTGTAGTTCTGAATTTTTCCATGATGACCTAGATATAGTTGTTTTCATTCATTGTGCTAGGAAATTGGCCAAACTCATTCAATGTGAAGATACATGCCTATCCTTAAATTAGAGAAATTATCTTCCTTTTTTTCTCTGATAATTCCTTTGACAATTTTCTTATCTAGAACTCCTAGTCAATACATGTTTGACATCTTGGATTGATTTTCCATGCTCACTTTTCTCTCACGTTTTCATTTTCCTGTGGCATTGCTTTGTATTTTGGGAGAAGGGCCTTCATTTCTTAACTTGCCACTTTGGCATTCAGTATTTGCATTCGTTTATTCAGTCACTGATTGATTTCTTTTTAATCTGGGAAAGTACATGTTTATCAGTATCTTTTTCTTGTTCTCTGACTCTACCATTTCTACTTTCTTTTTTTTTTTTTTTAAATTTAAGCAGTATAATGTTCTCTTACACTTGAAATAGGCTTCAGGGAGGCTGACATATGCAAACTTGACTCCCAACTATGTGTATTCTAATATAGTATTTGAGTTTGGGTTGATTAATGCAGAAATTTGGGGGCAATACTTAATATTATTGTGACTTACCTATATAATTATAGCACTAATTAATATTATTATTATTACTACTATTATTATTATTATTATTATATGTTAAAATTTCACGCTTAAGTATTTTACATGTATTAGCTCATTTAATCCTCATAGAAACCCTATTATTCCACTTTACTGGTAAGGGTAATGACACAAAGTGGCTAATTATTCCAAATAATATTACTAGAAGGAGGAGCCAATTTCATCCCAGGCAGAGTATCTCCAGAGCCCATTCAATTGAAAGAATCAATATTCTAGTAATTCTTTGCACAACTATGAAAACAATTAGTGTAATCATCATACCAAGCTATCTAACCTGGAATAGTCTCAGTTTAGATGCCAAGAATGCCTCTGACTCCATGCCCCTCTGAATCAATTATTAAAAGTAGGATGACTCCCCTGTGTATAGGTTAGGTTTTAATATTCATCTAATATTTCCAGTGATATATGAGCAAAGGTAGCTTGGAGCAGGAAGTGATGAGACAAAGCATCCTACATTCATAGCCTTTCAAACAATACCTTTCAGTTTTCATAAATTATCTGATTCAATGGGGGTAATGAGTTTGACATAGATATTGTTAAGAACTGAAATACATAATCACAGTAGACAAGAATGTTTGGGGGATTTGCTTTGTGATAAAAATAGTAAAATTTCTCTAGAAGAACCAAAGCTGTATATGGACAGGTGCTGCCACTCAGTTATCTCTTTCTTATAACTTCTGATAGGAGGCCACCAGGGAGTGCCGTACTGAGCACCCTCATCCAGAACTCATTATACAATTGGTATCAAAAATGAAAACTGTATAGCTTTGAAAATGATTGTAGCAGGATGGCAACAGACATTTATCCTATGTAGACATAACACAGCACCAGATCTTGAAAATAGTTATCATTCCATATTAGCCCTAAGCTGTATCTGGAATATATCAGGCTGAAAATGATTAAAAGTTAAGAGCACAGCTATAGCCACAATAACATTAAACAAAACCACTTGGTTTAAAGTACCTCTGACTACATTCAAATCAGAACTTCTAAATCATTAAAAATTAGCATAATTTAGTGTCTAAAATATTTTTTGGTTTACATTTCTTCAAACAGTTAATTAAAAAACAGTTACTTCTTTTTAAGAAAGAAGTTATCACAGGTACCACTTAAAATAGCCAGTTTTTCGCTATATAAACCAAGATGTGTAGCAGTAATAATGCTAATATATGATATATTACATATATCATATATATTATATGTAGTCAGAATGAAATTTTCTTGGTCATATACAATAATAAGTGGAAAAATAAATTTTCTGCTAATCTATAAAAACACTATTCAGAATATAAATACAAATGAAAATAAAATGAACAATAAAAACAAGTAAGTTCTGCTGTACAACACTGTCTCTAGTTAACAATAATGTATCTACACTTAAAAAATAAGAGGGCAGATCGTATATTAAGTGTTCTTATACCACAATAAAATTCTTAAAAATCTAGTTTACAAGAGTAAAAACAATATTGTTAGGATAATGGGAATATAAGAGGTTTTATATTTAGCTTAAAATTTTTAAATCTTTTATTTGCAACATCTTAAAGATAATAATGTTGTTATAAAACATTTTCTCCAGGAAATTTTATAAGATAAAAAGAAGAAAAAATGACCTATAACTCTTCAATCTACACTCAAATTATTTAAAAGTTTGATATATTTTTCACTCTAAATACTTTATTTAAAAAGTGGGACCATTCCATTTATTTGCCACTGCTGTAGACTCTCTCCCAAAGTTTTAAAATGTTCTGTAAAGCAGTTCTCAAAGTATGGTCTGCAGACTCCTAGGTATGCTTGAGATCCTTTTCTGGGGTCTAGGACGTCCAGTCTGTTTTCCTAATAATACTAAAGGCGTATCCTGGTATAGTTAGTTGTTAGGCTTGCTGCCTCTGACAGAGCGCACGCCATGTACATTCCAATGACCCGGGTTCAGGTTCGCATCCCAAGGAAGGGGAACAACCAATGTGAACTAAATAAAATGAATAAATACTTCTTCCTCCTCCCTCTTCCTACCTGTCTGCCTACTCATCTTCATTCCTGCCTACACAAAAATGCTATTTTCCTTTTTTACCTAGTTGACATTTGCGCTGTGGGGGCAATACTGCTCTAGCTTGAACATGAATCAAGGTATTTTTTGGTTTGGGTGTGGCATCAAAGAACAATACCTATAATTATCTGAAAAGGCTATTAAAAATACTCCTCCTTTTACAGTAACATTTTTCTGTTTATGTGTTTTGTGTTTTTACTTTCTTTATTTTCTTCAATTGAAACATATCATAGAAGATTTAAATTAGCTACATAAATATATATGCATATATATATTTACAAAGAATTCATGGCCCACTTTATCGACTTTATAAGTCTAGATTTTTTCAGTCAAGATTCTTTTCACTAATTGATTTGTAATTGATCTAGAATACCAAAAAATCTGCCCAGAGTCCTACTGCATAGAGGTTCTATAAATGCTTTTCTCTCACGCACTGATATTACTTTTTAATCAATTAAATATATAGAGTTGGCCTCATTAAACTCAATGGTGGGGGTTGGGGGCAGTGGGACTACCTAAGTATCTTTAAGCCAGACTGTATTCCCTAAAATGTTTCTACAGTTCTTGGGAATTTTCATTGTTAGGGAGGCACCTGAGTACACACTTCAAGAAGTTCAGGGCATCCACACCAGAAAGCTAAAGACAGTAGAACTACATGACAATGTGACTACGTATAGTACTAAAACTGATCGCTGCTGCTTCAGATCCTGCAGTTCATAGAAAAAGTGAGTTTGGGAATATTTACCAGTCATTTCCAAATGCATAAGTTGAGTTTACTCTCCAAAAGCCTATACCGTTTTATATCATACCACATCCTCCTGTATCAAACATACCTTCCACATTTTATGAGTCAATCCAAAAAACAGAGACTCTCATGAAACCTGAAAATGGGGAATATAACAATCAACTTGGATCCTCCCAACTTCCCATCCTTCTAGGGTACTGGCCTCTAGTTACAGGCTTGCATTCTCAGGACAAAGGCCTGTGTTACAGGTCTTTTTACTTTTTATTTTCAAGAATTTTTTTTTTGTTTTCTGTCTGTCCTATAAAAGAAAGAAAAATTAAAAACAAAAGATAAAAACAGTTCCCTACTCTGTCCCTGAACTCTTAGAGGATAAAGGCAGCAATGTCATCACAAAGGAAAGAAAATATACCTAAGTTAGGTCATCTAGCAGATATTGAAAGCGATGCTACTACTCTCTATACAAGTCACTCCCAGTGATCCGATGCCTCTGAAGTAGATACCCAAGGAAATGGTCTCAATCCAGTACTTGGCAGCTAATAAAAAATGCTGGCCTATAGAGACATTTTTGATTACCACGGTCTAGGAATATGGGGGTAGGAAAGTGCACCAAGGGTCAGTTAGAAGTTAGGGGTGCTGCAAACCCTCTGAAAGTGCACAGAAGAGCCCTCTGACAAGTATAATCGGCCCCTGAACAGTGTGGGAGCTAGAGGTACCAACCCTACCAACACCGCAGCAATACTCTATTTATAACTTTGACTCACTAAAGATTTAAATACTAATAGCCTGCTGTTAACCAGAAGTTTTGCTGATAATGTTTGTTTACTTTTTCTTGACTGCAAATGACACTATGATATCAATATTTGTGTACAAACATTTTGATGAAATTTAACTTTTTATAAAGATCTATGTTTATTTGATGACCATCAAGATTAAAATAGAGTATTATCCACACATATTTTATACATTCATCATATATCTAAACTTGTCTTAATGTTTTCAATATTTCCAGGCTATGCGGTTCATTTGGGAGTTTTTTTCAAATTGTTTTAAATCTCAAAAATAATTTTCCAATATATTTAAAAAAACACATATGCCTTGATCTGCACATTTCAAACTTGTGCTTTTCAACAATCAGCTATAATAACTGCCCCCATTGAAAAATACTACCCTAGTCTAACACAAAACGTACTTCTTGGGTTTATGTATATAAATGGAAACACTACTCGCATTACTCAATAGTTCACTCAGCTACATTTTTGCATTGTCTTCATTATTGAAGCTCTCTGATGCCTGGCTCTAACACCTACTAGTTCTGTGATCTGGGACAAGGATCATAAACTCTATCTATGAGTTTATCTATGCGGCAAATAACTCCTCCACCCACAATTGTTATAAAGATTATATTAGATAATGCATATTAAATGCTTACTGAATAAATGTTGATAGCAACAGCAGCATCGAACACTAAATAACTACTAGGTGACTGGCACTGTGATTGAACTTTAAAATATATGAATGTATAAAGATCTAGAACCTATCACCTAGAAACCCAAAAATGTCATCAGAAGACATACCCCATAGTTCTAAAATCCAAAAGAGTTGTCCCACAGCAAAAGGCAATCTAAGTGCCCTTGGACTAAATGAGGTACATCTTTTTCATCTCCTCCAGCATCACAGAAGGTTATTCTCGTCCCAATGGGGTCATCGCATGGTGGGCTCCAGGCTACTCCTTCCTCCAGATAAGCCCAGATTCTCTGGTTTGACACAGACATTTTGTGGTGAAGAGTTACTCTCATAACACAGAGAAACCAGCATGCAAGTAGAATAACTCCCATGGGCCTCATAAAGGGGTAAGACCAACAATGTCACTGTATTCAAAACTCAGGAGTCAGTTCAGCTCAAGAGAAGCCCATGGTCAGCATGGACCTTCAGTCTACTTATATCCCATGCATTTTTGGTGGATGCCAGCTAGAACCTGAATTTAACAGAAATAAGCATCTTTCACAGAAAAAAAAAAGAATTATCCCAGTTAAAAAGTCTTCATAATTTATTTTCTTTATTGTATCAAGTGACTTTTACTTATCCCTCTTATATCACCTAATACAGCTCTGCTCCTTGCTCTGTGCAGGAAAGTTATAATTCGTAACTGTACAGATGACTGCAGTGTCACATTTGCTAGAGTAATGACCTGTAGCATAAATAAACAGGGGCTGTAAGGGAGGTATATGCCTTATGAGAATATCATTTAAGCTCTACAGTTCAAAAATGAAGTTCTGTCTTGCACCATTTTATACATTCAGGAACAGGGAAAATTACTTGAAAAGTAAAAGCTCCATTTAGATGCTGTATATTTTTTGTTGATTTGGATTAAACCCAAATGATTATTTTTAACTTAATGCATAAACACTGTGGAAAAATGAATCATGTGTTAATTGCCATAATGCTGTATCATTTACTTACTTGTAAATGATTGGTGAATCTGGTTTGGTGGTACGTCCTAAACAAGCCAATTAGTACACAGATTAACCTCTGTAATCACTCTCTAGCCAATTGCTTTCCATAATTTTTTCATAAAATTTGTTTACATTCATGTTTCTTAATGAAGCAGGTAACTAGCCTTGCACTTTAGGAATTTGGTCCTCTTGCATAGAAAAGTTTACAGTATTTGCTTTGTGGAAATTTATTGCTGAGTTACTTGTACATAATATAAAAATTCCCTATTTTTCTGGAAGGCTTCAAACCATAAGAGGACACTGATTACTTCTTTTGAGACTGTTAGAAAGTAGTTTCTTTAAAAAAAAAAAAAAAAAACCCTCCATGATTTCTCAACTCGATAAACCTTTATCCCAGCTCCCAAAATGTACATTCTAAACAAGAATCATAAAGGAGAAGAGAGGAACTGGTCTGAGAGTCAAAACAAACATCAAACATATCATCATCTTCATGACCTGCTCTGTGTTCTGCTCACTCACAATCGCACATGTTGAGGAAGAAATATCTTTAAGATCTTACTGTGGAAAACACGAAGTCATCTCTTGCTGGGGAAGTCCTGGGGCTGCTCTTATCTCTGTCCCACACTTGAAGTTCCACGTGGCCTCAGAGTTTGGTAAATATGCTGTTTCTGAAGGACTGGGTGGTGGATTTTTTGAGGGGCCAAAGAGACGCCTCTGATAGAAATGGAAGGAAAAGGAATGGCAAGGAAACCTCTTTGAGGACAAAGGATAATAATACAAGACCAAAACAAAGGGACACAGAGAGCAGTAACCTGTCTGTTCTTTGAGGATGGAGAGAGATACCTGTTCCAGCAGGCACATAGGAGTTTTGGGTAGAGAAATTACAATAATGTGGTGCCAAAAATCCCAGAGTGGTTTATCTGGAATCTCAGTGGGGCACTAAAAATGCAAGATATTAGTAGCATTTGTCCAGCAGCATTTCACAATTTATGGGAGATGACACTCGCTCCCAGAGTACACCTAAGAGCCCTAGATGTGAGGCTCGGCCATGCTTGCATGGGTGTCAGTAGAAGTCATCAGCTCCCATAGGCACCACATGTGGAGTGGCAGTGACTGGAAACCTTCCCCGGGTGGAAGAGGAAGGAACTTGTGGGTGATTAATAGCAATCAAGAAGACTGGCTGAGAGAGCACATGTGAGACTCACTGGAGATTCTAGAGCTCTTAGGGAGGAATCTGACAGAGCTGGCTGCTGCCAGAGAAAAAGCTGTTTTGCAACAGTTACTGTGATTTGTTTTCATTCCCAAGATAAAGTGACTTGGGAAATACAGGAAACGTGCAGAAGAAATAATGATGACCGTGATAATAGCTATTTGATTTTCTATGTCATTCTCGGCACTGTTTCTGTGAAGTAGGAAAACTATATCAAAATATTACACTGGAAATTAATAAATGTTCAAGTGAAATTACCAAAGACTCTGCATATGAGACACAATATCCAAAAGTATTGATCAAGGGGAAAGAAACTGCTGAAAGTCAATGTTTCCTGTTTCCCCTCTCTTCTCATGATGATAAACACAGACATTTTTTAAAAAGGCCTAGCTTTTCACTGATTGAAACCAAGGAGTTAAAAGAACTACTATCTCACTGACCTCTAAGAGTTATCTGGGTCACTCCAGCATCCCAGTCTCCTACCCAAGGCAGGGTCACAGTTCACACCCAGAAGGCAGAATTCTCACAAAATCTGGAATTAACTGTCAAGTTATGGGGTGCGAAGTCTGTGCCTCCAACCAGACATGGCCCGGCTGCTCAGTAAACATGCATTTCCTGAGCTCTGGACCCAGCCTTCCTGGGCCTAGGACAGTACCCATCCTCTCAGTACAAGCTTCTTTATTTCAGCTTGTCCTAGGGCTTGACCTTGACCTGTCTTCCTGGGCTGTCCCCTCTTCCTTCTATTTCTGTAACCCTGTAATTAATGGTATTCTCTTAAATAATACCTAATTTAGAATCCTAATGATGTATTTACACTAATCCTACCATATTCATAGGCATTCTGTACTTTTAAAAATATTTCCTCAATTTTTCTTTTATTTCATCATGTTTTTGACAAAACCATAGTGTAGATAAGCAACTAAAAGGCACAGACAGGTCTTAATGACTCCAGACAACACACAGGCTTTAATTGTAGATTTGGAGCACAGATAAACAAAAGTCTATTCTATAGACTTTGAGGCTGACCTTTTCAGATTCAGAAAAGAAACTTTTCCTTCAGGTATACTAAGAATTATTATCATGAACTAATGTTAAATTTTAATAGATACTTTATCAGCATATAACAATCATATGATTTTTTTCTTTGCAAAATTAGTGTGGAAAATTACATTAAACCAATCTCTTATTCCTGTTTCAAACTCAATTTGTACATGTACTAATTTTTTTATGTACTAATTAACTTGCTCATTTCTTCAGAAATTTCACACCTATTCAAAGTTGTTGATAATATCCTCATATTACATTTCAGTATGTGCAAGGAACCATAATGATGTCCCCTCTTTTCATTCGTAATGTCCAGCTATTTTAATCTCTTTTTGTCTGAGCTTGTCAACTTTAATAGACTTTCCAAAGAACAAACTCTGACTTTAGTGATGGTCTCTGCTATATATTTGTTCTATGTTTTTAATTTCTCATATCTTCTGCTCTTTTCTTTAATTTTCTCCCAGTCTATATTTTCAGTGTATTTTCCACTTTACATTTTTGAGATGCTGCTCTGTTCATTAATTCTCAGTCTTTATTTTAATATATGCATTTAAGTCAATACATTTCTCTCAGAGATGGCTACAGTTGAATTTCAGAATTCTTGACATGTTAAATTTTCACTATATTTCAGGTCAAAATATTTTTTATATTCCATTGTTAGTTCCTCTTTGTCCTGCTATTTATTAAGAAGTCTAATTATTACATTTTAAAGAGAAATATTCATGATTTTACTATAGTTTTCAAGATTGATTTTGATGTGTAGCTTAAATGAGTAGTGATTAACCTTTATTTCTTTAAAATATTTTATATATTTCTGTTTTCATTGAGATACTATTGATACATAACACTGTATAAGTTTAAAGTACACAACATAATAATTTGACTTACATATATCATGAAATGATTATCTCAGTAAGTTTAGATAATACCCATCATCTCAAATAGATACCAAAAGAAAAGGAAAAACTAAGTTTTTTTCTCCTTATAATTATAATTCCCAGGATTGACTCCTTAAACAATTTTCATACATATCATATAGCATTGTCAACTATAGTCATGTTGTATTTTACATCCTTAGTCTTTTTTTAATCATGTAACTGGAGTTTATATAATGTTCAATTACCTCCAATTTTCCCTCTCTGACACCCCCATCTTTATTAAATACAAGTCTAAATTCTAACTTTTTTTTGAATGTTTTTCTTTTCTTTTTTTTTCACATTCCACAGGTAAGTGAAATCATAGAGTATATTTATTTCTCTTTCTGACCTATTTCACTGAGCAAAACAACCTTCAGTCCATCAATGCTATCATAAATAGAATTTCCCTCTTTATGGCAGAATAACATTCCTTTTTAAATATATACTACAAGATTTTTTTTCCCATTTATCTGCTGATGAATGGAAACAGGCAGTTTCCATGCCTTGGATATTGTAACACTGCAATGAACAGCTGAGTGCAGATACCTATGACCTGCTGCTTTGTTTCCTTCAGACATAGTCCCAGAAGTGAAACTGCTGGACCAGATGGTAGTACAGTTTTTAACTTCTTGAGGAGCTGCCACAGCTGTCCCAAGTGGCTGACCTGAGTTACAATCCCAACAGTGCTCAAGGTTCCCTTTCTCCATGTCCTTGCCTGCAATTGTTTCCTTGTATTTTTGAGATGATCTTTGATTATCGACTCAGTATCTGGTCAAGGTCTATATTCCATGTATGTTAGAAAGAGTTTATGCACTTTTTGTATGTTTAATGTTCTGTGTGTCCATTACTAAAGTTTTTAAAATTATCTTGTTCACATCTTCTAAATCTTACTAATTTTTTATCTCTTTTCTCTGTTTTGTCAATTACTGAAAGAGATGTACCACCATCCCTTATTATCTGTAACTCTTTCGATTTCTCCTCCTAGTTCTGTCAATTTTTTCATTAGTTAGATCATTTTACTATGCGATTAAAATTTGGAGATTATTATAACTTCAGAGTGAATTGAACTATCAGTGTAAACTATCCTTTTTATAAGTGGCAATTTTTTTAAATTTTCGCTTTAAAATTCTATTAGTAGCAATATAGGTACTGTTACTCTTTGCGGGGGTAGTCTTTCATTTTATGCTTTTTTCCTATCATTTTACTTTAAATCTTTTAGTATCATATGTGTTAAATATTATTTTATGGAAGTAGCATTAAGTTGAACCTTATCCAATTAGACATTATTTATTTTTTAATGGAGGCAGTTTATCTACTTACAACGAATACAATTGCTAATTTATTTAATTTATGTCCATCATCTTACCATCTACTTAGCTTTTCTGAACATCAATATCAACTTCGAGCAGGTTGTTATGAAGATTAAACAAAATGTAAGTGAGAAAATTTATATAAGTGTTTTGAAAACTATCACATGACCAAACTCTATATTGCTGAATATTCTTCTGTTTTAAAATTTTTCCCCACAAACTCTGATGCAACCCCTTGAATATAATTTCCAGAAAATTTTTTAAAATACATCAAGAAATGGCAGCAACGTATTAATCTATTCACAGCCTCCTGAGATGATTCTTTTGAAAGAAACAAAGCTCCTGATATTTGGCATAGGAAGGTTGGCAGTTAGGGTCCAAGTGAAACGAGACTGGGTGAGCTCAGGAGTGGAAGGGAAGCCAAGGTGACTTTAGTGAGATGGATGAGAGGGAGACGCTGCAGAGCTTTGTGGGGTTGCTGATTGTATTAGAAATGCACTTCCCAGCATGGACGAACGTGTCATTGTCTGAGTTATGTTTATAATAGTTTAACCTAAGCACCTATGGTGAAAACTGATTAGTGGAGTCAAGAATAAAAGTGGGGTGAATGATACAGTAGCCACTGCTATTTCCTCAAGACATCTCCCACAAAAGTTAGGTGCCTTTACTTGAAAAACAAAAAAGCAAGTGGATTTGTAGCATTTCTTAGGGGAGAATCAATGGAACATAATAATGGCTCCTGTTGGGGTGTGGGAGAGTCATGTCAAGGGTGACGTAACAATTCTGAATAAAACAACATGCCAATAGGCAGTGTTTGGGGTGAATTTATATCTATATTAAAGTCTAATATTAAGAGAACATTTATAATTTCATTATTATCTTATCACCTTATTTCCATTTTAACAAATGGCTTAAAATGCAGGCTTATGACAGTGTCCTTTTATCCCCACAAACTACAAGTTTCTGCCAATCATTTCCTTCTGCAGTTTTTGCACAAAAAGTAACTTCAAATAAAACTGAAAACCACATATTATATATTATATTATTCTTCTCACAGAGGACACAACAAAATTTGGTACAAACCCCCTCAGTGGCTCGGACTACATTAACAAGGACTCTCAAAAAAATTAAAACACATGAGTTCAGTGATCTAGTATATCTCTCCTTTGTTTCTCTCTTTAGTAGATGGTCTTTAAAACTGGCATATGGGTTGCTGTCATTTAAAAATGCATTCTTATCTAAATTATCATTCAACTGAAACAGAAAAGTATGCTATGAATCAGAGTCACTTTTTGCTATAATAAACATGAAAAGTTATTCATCCTCTCTGAGCCTTTGGTTGCAAGTTAAAGTTTATATTATCTCCTTAACCAGATTGTTGCAAGAAGTAAAATGATTGCTGTAAGGCGACTGGCAGAAGTTAGGCATTTGATACATGACTATTTTGAATTATAAAGAGAACCCAGGCATACCACTGTTTTCTTACCCTTTTCATATGCAAGCTGGCATCTTGTTTTCTACTTTTCTGAAGAGGGTATTTCATCTCTTTTCATCCCCTGAGTGCAACACTTGGTCTGACATACACTAGATGTTTGATAAAAGCTGGCGAATTGAATTAAGGAAAGGTGCTGCTGTGTCTTCTTAATAAGAGAGCATATTTATTGTGAAAATAATTACAAAATCCAATCTTTATGCCCATATTAGCTTGTTGACTTTTTGGCCCAGGAGTATAATCTCAACAGCAAACACCCCTCCTCTCAACGTGGTCCAACCATAAATGAAACAAGTCAAGATGCATTGGGTAAGCTTTGCCTTACCTGGCAGGTATTTAACATGTCTTCCTGCTCTGCCAGGAAGCCAATAATTGAAAGCACCTGTCGGTCAAGACAAACAAAGCGCTTAGATGAACAGGAGAGTGATGTTTTTGCTTATCTTCAAAAGGAAAGAACAAATTGATGAGAGAAAACAGTTGTTTGTTTAGCTCTGAAACAAGCCTAAGAAAATGCATGTTAAGTAGAGGCCAGTCCTTTCTTTTTCAAAACTCCCTTTCCTCTGCTCACATACACACACGAAAACCTCCACTCCTAAGCCTTCATCCACTGTGCTGTCTTCCAAATCCTAAACCCCTTGAGTTGACCTGACATCTCTGTCCCACTGACTTCACCCTCCTCAGCCCACTCTCTGGCAAACACTGAGCTGTTTCTAAAGGAATAGAAGAGCATGATGTTTGATGACGTTTCTTTGCCATCTTAGAGGAATTCCAGATGTCATTCAAACAAAATGCCCGTGCTTCCAAATAAACAGACCATATGTGTCTCAGTAAACTGACAGTCATCTTCAAGGACTCCTAGGTGTATGAAGCTCCTGAGTTTTCCCATCTCACCATCCTCAAAGGGACGATGAAAATGTAATTCTCATACATCTAGACTTTCCAACTGACCTTAGGGGGCATTTGCTAGCTATTATGTCATAAGATTGCCTCATAAAAATAATCTTTTTGTCAAGTTTCTTTTTCTTTCCTCCCTTACATACATAAATAAGAGGCCCCAGGGGAGAAAAACATTAGGCTAGGGAATCCTGACTGGTCTCCCTCAGAGGTCTGGTCTGGAAGGCTCATCAGGCTCATCTCTCCAGGATGCTAAGATTTCCCAGAGTCTGCTTCCTCTCCTGCTTTTCTGCCAGGTGGTGGGATTACACATTTCATAAAGCAAAGCCATAGGTCACACATGGAAAATTGGCAAGAAACTTTTAGGGACTAGCAGGCTTTCAAAAACCAACATTCATGCTGTAAAACACTGTGCGTTCCTCTGAGGGTGAGGGGAGAGTGATGGCTACTTGTGTCAGAACAATGCTTCCAGCAGTATCTCCTCCCGGCACATAATGCATCTCTCTTAATAGTCACTGTCTTCTCGCCTCTTTTCCCCAGTAAAACTTACCCCCTTGTATGAGCTACAGGAACCTCTCAGTGGTGTGAGCTGACGGTGAGGATCTGTGGGAGTGCTATTTCAATTGGCTGGCATTTTCTTCATAATGGCGAGAACATTAGAACTATTTACTTCTATTTGATACATAAACTACAATGGATCAGCATTTAAACAGGTCTAGAAAATTCAAATGTTTATTGTTAATTGATCCCCTATATTGTGCCAGATGATAGTTAAGATGTGGGAATGAAGAGGTGAATAAGGTCTCACCCTCTTGCAACATGTGTTCTTGTAGGAAGAGACAGTAAACAGACAAGCAAAACGACGATTTCAAATAATGACAAGCACAACAAAGAAGATAAAACATGGTCACTGGATAGAGTGGCAGCATGTGGAGTGAAGGTAATTTCTGGCAGTTTTAGAGAGGACCTCTCCAAGAAGCTAGCATTCAAGTTAAAAATTGATCTGAAGATCTGAAGGACATAGCTTTACCATAATTTTTAGAGTTGAAACTGGGACTAATGGGAGTACCACAGAGTGTAGTGGGGGTCGGGGTTTGGAGGGAGAGCAGGGATGCAGCTGGGTGGGAGGGATATGTTCAGTTCGGAACCAAGAAGGGAGGTAATGGTCAGGCTCAGGACAGGGATGTGGGGGCAGTGAGGTGTGGGTTGAGCCAAGCGGGGAATGTGTGCAGAGCTCAATCAACATTGCTAAACCGGGACAATCCAGGTCAAACCAGAATGCATGGCAACCCTATGAAGGAGCTGACAAGATCTGTTTCTGATCAAGAGCATCCCAGGGGGCAGATGCAAATGTCCTGTAGTGACTGAGAAGGACAGTCTGGGTCTGTCTACTCAGAGCCTGGTAAACAATGGAGTTCCTATGTCACTCTAATAGCAAAGAGAAACCACTGGAAGGGAACTCACTCAACATTAACATCCTTGGCCTCCTCTCTACATATCTCCAGTTCAATACTTTCAACGGATCCTTGCCTTCTCTGTAGACTTCTGAGAGCACAAAGACACACTCCTTGTACCCCCAAGTGCTGCTTTTTTGTTATTTGTGATTCAGTCAACATTGAACTTTGATGACAAATTGCTTATGTCTAAGTAAACCTATTAATAAAACAACGAGGAACACTCAACCTAATACAACACTCTGACTTACCATTTTGCAATTTATAATGACTTGAACAACAAGAAATGGGAATCAGAAAACAGTCAAAACAGTACTAATCTAAATGATCCTTTCTCACAACAACCCGGGGATTGACTTACCCTGGAAGTGAGTGACTTCTGCAAAGTATCTCAGACATGGACACTGTAGGCTGGACTAAATTGCTTTTCTTCCCGCTAGTTACCAACATATCCCTTTGTACCAAGTGAGGGCTGTTGTTTCAACAAGGCACGCAAGCTCATTATTTGCTAAGCTGGCTCACTGACCACTGAATCATAGGAGGGGCAGGCCTAGCCCAGCTTCTTGCCCCAGAAATGGATCACACATACCATCTCCAAGAACCACACCCTGGAGTCACAGGCCAAGTGGGAAATAAGGCTCTTTAGGAATATCTGAATTTCATTTCCATGAGGAAAGATTTCCTAATAGAATCAACCACTTTTGCCAAGCTAATGTTCTTAAATGTGTATCTGCTTTGGTTTCCTTTCTGAAAAGAAACAGACAAAAGTACAAAAACGAAATGGCTTCCGTCAGAGAATCCACAGAAGACACATAAACTAATTTGTGCTGCCAGATCAATGACAAGATACAAGGGAAGCAAACGTGAAAAAAATTCATTAATGATGTGTGAAGATGAAAGTATCTCTGATTGAAAAGGTAACTGATAAAGACATCAAAAAGAAGATCTGAAAGGGCACTTGCTAAATCATTACCAGATAAGACACAACAGTTTTGGTTTGTGGATTAAAAAAAAAAAAAAAAAAAATGCTTTCACTTTGAAATAATAGTGAGCTAGCAATTCAGGAAATGCTGCTATTTGAAATGACGAGTTGGAGTAAACAACAGAACATCAGATCTGACCAAATTGTGTTCTGTCTAAAAGCATCCTCCTATCCTTAGAAGGCTCCCAAAATCTACAGTAAGACTAACCCAGTCTTTGCAGAGACCCCCACCCCCAGGAAGTGGAGCTACTGGTGTTGCGGTATCACCGAGAAGCCCAGAAGAGAAAGAAGCCTGAGACCCCAAGCGTTGTCAGGCAAGGTAAGTCCAGAACCCTGACAGGCTTGACTTTCCCACTGCCAGGGGTGCCCACTTCGGTGGCAAGGAGAGAAGGCCTTTTGGCCTATCGCAAATCCCCCAAAGTCCAGAAACCTGAGTCCTTCCTGCCAGAGGGTAGCTGGAAAGATGTATACATGAAATAAATTATTTGTATCAGATTTACATTTATCTATGCCTGAAATCTGGGTAGTCTCATTGCCTCTGAGTGTGATAAATACACAATTCTGTCCTAAAGATAATAGTTTTATAACAGAGCTTAAATTTCTGATTACTTATACATGTTAGAAAAAGGAAGTAAGCTTCCTTTTTAGGGGAAACATAGTTATTTTGAAACAATTACCATCTCTTTTTAAGTCAAAACTTACAAAATTTCTTAAAAGCAAAATAACCTTAAAAAATGCCAAAACACATTATTAGAAACAGTCCATTTTGAAACGACAGAAATGCATTTCAAAGTAATTAAAGTTAAAAGCTTTAATTTTACATACATTCGATACATACAATATATGCATACATATTTACATATTAATACAGTTATATATTGGCACATAACTAAAAAATCCAGGGGGTTATAAATTAAGGTATGACTAGGTCTAGAGGCTTTAAATAATATTATTAGGACCTTTTTCCCCCTCTTTGTTTTTCCTGTTTCCAGTGCTGGTTTCATTTTTAAAGCAGTTTATCTTTAACTAGGCAAAATGACTATTAGAAGCTCCAGATTTACATTGAATCATATAGCAACCTACGCTTAAAAGCAAACAAAATCCTGGACAAAATGTTTTAGGACTGGGTCTCATTAGCCTCTCTGGGTTCACATGCCATGTCCATGATCTGCAGGATGAAGGAGGAAGTCTCTGGGACCAGTCCTGAGGACCTGTCTTCCCACCCTCAAGCCCAGATGAAGTCCACAGGTTAGGGCGACACCTGAGGTATCTCGAGGAGCTGCGCCCAGGAAAGGAGCATGTGAGGCCGGCTCTGCAGAACAGTAGGTGTTCACTGCACCTATCCCTGCTGCTCCATCCAGGTAGAACTGCTTCCTCCTCTGTCATCAAAAGTCTACTAAAACTGCAATAACATCCTCCTCAAATTCCACTCTATTGTTTAAATTAGTATAGCTAATTAAAAACAAAAACCTCTCCACAGGCTCTCACTTTGGTTTAGGGGGTCCCTTCTCGCCTTCCTGTGGACCCCTGTGTTAGCCTTTAATCGCTGAACTGCCAACACTTCAAACAATGCTTTGGTTACGTGTTTGTCTCAAATATCACAAATTCCCAGAAGGCCTTCTCTCCTTGCCACCAAAGACGATTCTTGGCACAAAATAGTAAAAATTTATGGAGTTAGGCTGTTGTTGACAGAGACAGCTCTTCTCTCTCAATGCGTCCACTGCAATATTGGTCACACTGCTTTGTTCTGAAATAACAATGGAAAATCTCTAGGAAAGCTTCCATTTTTAATGTCTCCATTTTGCAAGTGGAAATTTAAAAATTTAATAACTGAGACACACATTTTGGACTAGTCACAAAAGCCCAACTCGGACAAGAGGTGCAAACCATTAACTACTAACATTTTACAAACAATTCATTAGGAAGTGCTTGATCTTTATTCAACCCAAAGTCTAGTAAAATAGCTTTAATTCATCTTGGATGCCATTTATATTTTCAGTTCATATTCTGACTTCGTAAAAATAGAAGTTTTGTGTTTCAGTATGATCAAAGATACTTCATGTAAAAATAGCCTATGGGACAGCAATATGTGCCTTTTTAGAAGATGGTATTTTTAACACTGCTTAAAGTTATCATTACTTAAAATATACTAACTGCATAAGTGAATTCTACAGAATATTCCTATGTATCTTGCAAATATCTGCATGCTGTGAGCCTAATTTGCATATGGAGATATATATATATACACGTATGTATGTATGTATGTATGGCCATTCTGCAGAATTTTGATGAAACTGAGGACTATCTTACAATAACCCAATTCCAACAGCTCAAATTTCAGAGTTTATACATAAAGTTGAACTCTCGAGAAAACCATGTTTCCTCTTCTTTGGGGAAAACTTAGGGTTATTTGATGAGTAGTTTTGTCTACGCATCCTTCTCATCTTCTACCTGACTGCACATAAGGTACATCTAACACCGCTTGAAAAAATAGGCAACTCTGCTGCTCAGAGCCTCAACCACTATAGAAACTGAGAAAATGGGTGACTCAGAGTTAAGTAACCTTTCCACAAGACAGGCTGTGAAAATTTTCCTCTTCCTTTCAAAGACTCTAGGCTCTACCTTCAGGATACCTGCACAAAGCAGCAGAGTTGCTTTTTGTCTTGTATTGAAAACAAATAGCTGATCTTCTCAGTCTGGTGAATCTTCTGAGCTATCAGAACAGTAATGCAAATCACCATTTATGCTATTAAGGCAAGGACTTCATGCCACAAAATATGCCTCTTAATGTTTTAGCAGTTTATCGATGGCGTGCCCTGGTGGAACAGCAACTAGGTCAGTCATCTCTGAGGGAGCAAGTCATATATCCCTGGGTTCAGTCCCAGGCTTGGGGTGGGGAGGAGGAGACAACCAGTGTGAACAACTAAATAAAAACAAAATAGACACTTCTTTCTCCAATTCCTGCCTGCCTGCCTACTCTCCTTTATTCCTGCCTATACCTCTCCTTAGAAAAAAGTATTTTTTAAATGTTTATTGTAAGGTTTTTCTGGGCTCCGCGAGGAGACAAGCTCAATCAGACAAAAAATGTCAAATAGCCAGGGCTTTATTGGGGTTTGCACACCCGGGCGAAACTCCCAAGTCCGCAGAGGGCCGGGAAGTTGCGGGCTGGGAAGTCGCGGGCTGGGAAGTCGCGCACCAGAACAAAGGGGTACCGGCTCTTTAAGCAGAGGAATTTCGCAGGCTTCCCATGTCGCGATTGGGGATTGGCCCTGTGAATCCAGGTGTGGGGGTTGCATCCCTTATTCTGACGTCATCCACCTTTTTCCCCCCCGGGCATGGCCGCTGCTGCTTTTGTCCCTGGGCCAGCCTAACATTCCAACCTCTTTGATAGGATAAAGGGGTGGTGTGATCGTTCTGGCTACTTCCCGCTGACAGGTGGGGCATAGAGGGGAGGGGGTCAGAGGTTGGTGTCGTCTGGCCCAGGAGAGTAGGTCCTGGTCTGTAGCAGCACCTGGAGGAATCTCAGAAAACATTAGTAGCACACAGATTATCAGAAATGGCCCAACAATCGGCACTAAAGTGGAAAAAATCAGGGAGCGCTACCATGGGGCCCCCATTTCTAAAGGGGTGTAGCCCTTTTTCAACTTGTCTTTAAGATTTTGGAGAGTGTCGACGTTTTCCTCTACCAGGCCGCTTTACGTACAAGCAGCACTGTTCTTGCAAGAACTTGATGGGCAAATGGGAACTCTTCAGCCCTATATCACCAACATAGCTGTCAATCTATGTGGGAGAGATCTTTTACAGCAATGGGGAGCTTATGAAACAATCGAACTCCTGCAGCAAAACGCAAACTAGAACTCATTGAGCAGCATGCTCAACAGGCCCAGTTCCATCAAGTCGACCTTGCTCTCCCGTGTCATTTTTCAGCGTTTCCCACCATTCACTCTCCTACAGGAGTGCTAACTCAAAAGGAAAAAAAAAAAAATCACTGAATGGGCATTCTTACCCAACCAGCAAACAAAACAAACAAACAAACACATAAAAAATTGCAAACTTATCTTGAAAAGCTCAGTTTTGTGGTGTTTTATGGTGGGCAAAGGTTGCGCCAGCCCATAGCCTCTGACCCAGAGAAAATCATTCTGCCAGTAACCAAATTACAAATCAGTGAGGCTCTCCAAAATTGCCTGGATCAGCTGACGCTGACCATACAGGAATCAAAGATTCACAAGCCCCTGCAGAGAGGCACTGGGCGGGTGCTATTCATACCCCCAAGGGATTTACATTAACCTGTCTGGTGATGATAAGGAAGGAATGGGAGAACGGAAACCGTCCAGGCTACAGTTAAGTGGAGGGGTCCCTCAGAGGCAAGATGGGTCCCATCTACCCCCATTACCGAGATCTGGGAAGGAACTAGGGGTCCAGAAAAAACAAAACAAAACGAAACGGTAAAACAGAGTAGGCAGCCCCCGTGTCCACGAGAAAAGATGGACTTACCCACTACCTGCAACGTTACCCTGGGCTCTGCGAGGGTGGGGCATCATTCAGAAGCCCAAGGAGCTCCGATGTGGCCAGAGGCGAGTTCGCGCCTTCAGCTAATTCTCCGCGTGGAGGTGCCGGGGACGAGCTCTTAAGGGGACAAGCATCCTTCCAGTGGCCGAGCTGCCAGCAGTCTAGGCAAGGCCTCCTTGGCGGGGCTGCCGCATTTGAAACAGGCCCCAGGTGGGGTGCTCGGCATTCAAGTTTTAGGCTTTGCCCCCATCGCCACCGGCCGCAGGGCCACCAGCATAGCCTGGGTCTGCAGGGCTACTCTTTGCTGTAAGCGCGCCTGGCGGGCGGCTTCAGCCTCTGCTTCCCGATTATTAAGAACCTTAAATGCCATGTTCACCAGATCTCGGATGGGGATTTGGGGACCATCCTCAGCCTTTTTCAGTTTTTTTCTTTTTTCGGCTGCGGGTGGTAGGGGGAGGGGGGAGGAGGAGGGGCGGGGCCCCCTGCGGAGTTAGAGGAGGAGGAAGGAAGCCCCAGAACAGAGGGTGTGGAAGGTCCGCCAGGCTCCAACCCCGGGCACTGGAGCGTCGACGGGGGTCTGGGCGGGAGTGCAAAGTTCGAAAGCCCTGGATGTAGGGAACCTCAGACCATTTCCCGGTCCATGGGCATAAATTGTCTAGGTCCATCAGGGTAGCAAATTTGAAAGTGTCGGGCTGGTATAACGGCCTGGCCGTAATCTTGCCCTCCCATTTTTTGGTCCCCAAGGAACAACATATAGGGAATTGGCGTCCCTCAACCCAATCTGTTGAGCCGGTCAGACAAATGGGAGTCTGAGTGCAGGGACGTCTCCTTGACTCAGATCCCGGTTACGGAGGAGGAGAGCAGTCTCTCCAGAGAGGGTCACCCTGACGCAGCGCTGCGATTTTCCGTGACAGCAGTCTCTCGGTATCAGTACCCAGGGGCCCGGATTCAGCGGTTGGGGACCAAAAAATTTGGGACAGTGACACTTACCCTGGCTCGTAGTCTGGACGGGAGGGGTGGCCACGAGGCCTCCTCCGGGAGCGGGGAGAGGAGCGGTCTTTAAGCAGACAACAACTCCTCCCGGGTTTCGAGCACCAAAATGTAAGGTTTTTCTGGGCTCTGCGAGGAGAAAAGCTCAATCAGACAAAAAATGTCAAATAGCCAGGGCTTTATTGGGGTTTGCACACCCGGGCGAAACTCCCAAGTCCTCAGAGGGCCGGGAAGTCGCGGGCTGGGAAGTCGCGCGCCAGAACAAAGGGGTACCGGCTCTTTCTCCTCGCGGAGCCCAGAAAAACCTTACATTTATCATAAACAACCCATGTTTAGAGAGAAAATTCCCATTGTAAGTATGTGTAATCCTGCAACATCCTTCAAATACACTAATAACCTAAAAGACTTTTTTAAAATAGAAGTTTCATATAACTCTTAAAGACACACACTATCCTAAGTTTAATGTCACCTGGCTTTTTCAAATAAAACCAAAACAGCAGATGCAATCTCCTGAAGAAATGCTTTCTCAAATTCTCCTCCAAGCATAACACGCCTAACACAGAACATGGTTGACATTTATCCATAGTGAAGCCTCCAAATGGAGTAATTAAATCAAGTTTAGGGGAGTATTTATCTTCTAAAAATTACATGGCATGGTCTGCTCCAGGAAGCTACTGACCTTTTAAAACTACAAAGCACTTTTATATATCAAAAACATTTTTATCTTAAAAGGTACATTACAATTTAGTCAAATTTGATAGGTACAGGTTTAACAAGCTCCAAGATTTGATGGTTGCATCTGATAACAATATGACTGCAAAGAAAGGAACATATGGTATCTTAAGACTATTTAAATTGCACATCATATCACAATGACAATTGTCCACAAGCTGTACTAGCCTCTTGAGGGCTTCCTTCCAGCTCTCCCTGCCATGGCTACATGCAGCCAGGGCAGGAGAGGATGAGCTTGACACAAATGTATGTGGGCACCAGTTCACACAGGAGGAGACAGTTTTGGCTGAACATGGACACAGGAAGCTACGTGAGTTTAAATTATCTTAGTAAATGCTTAAATTCTGCCCTCCCCCTTTAGTCTTCAGTTTAGAAAGCTGTTTTTTTATAAGGCGCCGCATTTTGTTCTTATAGTCTCTGTATTTTAACGTCCTGCTGCCAGACCTGGTCTCCACTGATTCCTTAGTGCCTGAGCCATCTCCAACCTCGGTCAGGAGGGAGCAGAGACCTTTAGCCCTGCCAACTTGAGAGATTCTTGATCTCTTACCAAACATCTTTGAAAGTTCTGGCTTAGGAAAGAAAATGCTTGAAAAGAAAACGCTGAAGTATTTAATGACAGCCTCAACTTCACCACAGGAGACACTCTCTGATGTCATGAAAGGGAGGCCAGGGAGGCTGTAAGCTGGCTGAGTTTTGAAATTCCTAGAAGCCACAAAAAAGGGCTCACCTCTATTCCAGTTGTTAAATAGTACATCATAATATATTTAGTAGCCTGGATGTTTTTAGCTAAAATAAAATTGCAACCTTTTAGTGTATTCTCAAAATCTCCTTCCCCGACTATTCCATGTCCTATTGCCTCCTTTTTAATTTCTCATTTACACAGTATCTTAGGGTAAGAAGGGATCTTGAATGTTAAATAGTTCAATTCTTCTGGTGCTACTTTCTCTTCCTTTTGTTTCTTCCTGCCCCAGCTTGCTTCTCTCATCTCTGTAACTATTTTTCCTCCTCCTACTTGCTCTGAAATTGCTGACAATTCAATGCATGGTAGGCATAATTAGGAGCCTGGCCCACCCTGGGTATAAATGGTAGAACAGGCTTGACGTAAGGGTTTAGTCTGCATTATAATTTAAGGTCCAGGACCAATACCCACAAAAGGACTAGATGACCTCACAGTTTTATATGTCATAACTCATGAAATAAGACTAAGCATTCAGTTGTCTGTTTAATGAATGAATGAATACATTAATTCAACAAACAAACAACATATTTGAAGACTATCATTCTCCTTTAAAATGGAAATAATACCTAGAGGAGATTTGGGCAGGACTTTTATTGGTCCCACACACTTCATTATGAGTTATTCTCCCTTAATTTGACTAGCCATAGTAAGAGGTAAAAAAAAGGAGAGTTTACAATAACACTGAAGAGGAGTCGAGATATTTTATAGGAGAAGGTAAACAGGTGGGGTTGAGCTGTGAAAGATCCTGAAACAAAATGGAACTTTGGGGAGTCAGAGGAGCGAGCCTAAGGCCTGGGGTTACCTACACGCAGGTTGGGGTGGGGTGCTCCTGGAGGTGGGAAAGGTACATAAAAGTGAAAGATGGCAACAAAGCTGAACATAAATATTATTATTTAGTTTAGGGTCATATTGTAGTTATAACATCTAAAATTGAAATGGGGAAATTTACATTGAGTGTCTATTTTAAAGTCACGGCAAAAATTAGGAGTGAAAGTAGGACTACCACAATTTTGCAACTACTTTAATTTCCCAAAACAAAACAAACATGAAAAAAGAAAATAAAGCAAACAACAACAAAAAACCACCTCACCATCTTTTGTGATGTTATTTGTGTGATTCAAATTTGCTGTGGTTTATGGTTTTATAAATTGTTAGTTATAAGTAGATGAATTAAAGGAAGTGCAGGATAATGAATAAACAAAAAGCACAGTACAAATCAGGCACCTAGCAAGTACACTGAAGACAGATATATTGACCTACAGATTTGTTGTTGTTTCCATTCTAGGCCTAGGCCCAGATCACTGTTAGAAAACACAAAGTACCTTTCTAAGTACACTAGTGCTACTTTGGAGAAAGTACAAATATAGTTAGGCCCTGAATAATGAGACATTCTTTATTATTTCCAGTGAGGTTCCATTATTCCCACTGGAGATTCCAAAGAGATTTTCTACTCTTTCCAAAATATATATGGGATGCAAAAGGCAGGTAGGTATACCTGAGTATCCAATTCCACATCTAATCAGAAGGAAAAACATAGGCCCACACAGAAAACAACATTACTAATTTGACAGCACTCTGGGCTGCAATCTATTTTTAAGCTACATTTACCTCAAAAGAAACTCTTCAATCGCCCTTACATAATTACAGATGATAAAAATATTATATCAAAAACAATTAAAATTAATAAACAAATCCATTAATGTTACAGGGTATATAATCAATACATAAAAACCCATAGCATTTCATTCAGACAGCAAACTATATGAAATTAAATAAAACAATCTAATTTACAATAGAATAAAAAATAATATTTAGGAATCAATTTAACCAATGAGGTGAAAGATCTATATGTTGAAAGTGATAAGACATTGATAAAATAAAGGAGACATAAATAAATGGAAAGAAATCCTCAGTTTACGGATTGAAAGACTTAACATTGTAAAGATGTCAATACTATCCAAAATGATCTACACATTTAATGCAAGCCGATTGCAATCCCAATGGCAACTTTGATAGAAATGGAAAATTCAACCCAAATTTCATAGCAAACAATGAATAGTCAAGACAATCTTGAAAAAGAACAAAGTTGGAGGTCTCACACTTCCTGACTTTAAAGCTTATTATAGTAATCCATAATCCAAATAGTCTGTTACTGTTCTAAAGACAGACACATAAAGCAACTGAATAGACTAGAAAGCTAGAAAATAAATCCTTATGTATATGGTCAAATGATTTTCAACAGGGGTACCTTGATGAAATAATAAGGAAAAGATAATCTTTCCAATAACTGGTGCTGGGAAAATCAGGTACTTATATGCAAAAAAATGAAACTAGGTTCTTACCTTATATTACTCACAAAAACTAACTCAAAATGGATTAAAACTTAAATGTAAGATCAAAATTGTAAAACTACTAGATGAAAACAGGGGCAAAGTTCCTTGACATTGGTCTTGGTAATGATTTTTTTGACATGACAACAAAAGCACAAGTAACAAAAGCAAAAATTAACTAAAAAACTTCTGCACAGCTAAAGAAACAATTGGCTAAAAGATGATGTAACCTACAGAATGGGATAAAAGAGTTGCAAAACATATCTCATAAGGGTTAAATCTATACTACATATTGAACTATAACTCAACAGCAAAAATACCCAAGTAACATAATTTAAAAGGACAGAAAGCCTGAATAGATATTTTTCCAAAGAAGACATACGAATGCTCAAAAGATGTGAAAGATGCTCAGTATCACTAATCAACAGCAAAATATAAGTCAAAATCACAATGAGATATCATCTCACAACTATTAGAGTTGCTATTAACAAAAAGCATTGGCAAGATGGGGAGAGATATATTTAAATTTAATATTAAATTTAAACATTAAAATTTTAAAATATTTAATATTAATTCACATTAATATTAAATAGAAAATAATTCAGCCCTAAAAAGAAGTTCTGCCTTTTGTGACAACATAGATGGAACTTGAGGGCATTATGCTAAGTGTAATAAGTCAGGCAGAAAAAGACAAGTATGGCATGTTTGCACATATATGTGAAAATAAAAAAATCCAAACTCATATAGAGTATAATGGTAGTGGCCAATGAGAGATGTCAGTGAAAGGGTACAAACTGTTAGCTGTAACATGGATAAGCTCTGGTAATTTACTGTATAGCATGGGACTATAACATTACTTAATTAAATATACTTGAAAGTTGTTAAAAGAGTAGATTTTAAATGTCACACACAGGAAATTGGTAATTATGTGAGGGGACAGAGACATGCACAATCTTCTTGTGGTAATCATTTCATAATATATATGTGTAACAAATCACCACATTTTAGACCTTAAATGTACATGTTATATGTCAGTATCTCAATAAAGCTAAAGGAAAGGGAAAAAGGACTTAGATATCTCTACTACTTACTGTGCAATTTAAAAAGCAATTGTACATTCATAAATTCCTTTGATATATATTTCTATCTCTAGTTTCAAAGTGATGAAATTAGTGCCCAAGGAGTTGAATGTCCATGAAAAGGACACACAAAGTTTCCGAAGTCAGGAACCAAACCTGGTCATTACTCCAATGCCCTGGCTATACCTTCTGTTAGACTAGCAATGTTCTTCTTATTTTAAAGTTGGGCAATGAGTAAGATTTGAAAATCTAAAGCTCTCTCTATAAAAAATAATAGTTGAATTTTTATCATGTCTTTCTAGTCAAGAGCTCAAGCGCTAAATGATATATTCCTGTCTATAGGTATCTTGAGATATTAAACTATAAAATATTAATCTAAAATAAATCAGGACCCAATATTATCCTAAAGTTTTCATAAAAAGAAGTTAGGGTCAAGGAGAGAAGTTAGGAAGGAAAAGTGCTATTATGATAACATCACCTTAGCTGTGTCCTAATAAACATACAGAAGACAACAATCATTAAAAATGTATGTGAACTTAACCATTTGTGCTCTCAACCCTCCTCCTTTTGCTTCATACCTAGCTTGGCAAATTACAAAGTACTATACAATACTTCTTTGTATTATATGAAGTACTCTACTTAGACATGTTGACTTCACCAATTAGTCTATAAATGCTTGACTTTTACCCACTGCTTTGGTAAGTGAGATAATTACAGAGGAAAGGCCAAAGCATTTATGGTCAATCAGATGATGAGAAAGGGAATATAGTCTTTCAGCTCCATAAAATGTAAAACATTATGTGGCAAAGCAGAAGCTATTAGCAGGATCAATATTTCTTCTACTACCTTAATAAATCGTTATATCAAAGCCCCAACACAGGATGGAGGAAACCTCAGTCCACCTACATGGAAGCTTCCAAGTTATAAAATAAAAATTCCATTTAAATTACAAAGACTTAATTGGTGTACAAAGCAAATGACAAGTTACAAAACTAGTCTCCACATTCTGAATGTGTTGAGTGTTTTGAATCATTAGTGCAAGAAGCAAAGCAGAAAGACAAAGAACACTGTTACTCTCTGGGATGCACATTTATAATTTGAAGCTGGTAAATATGTATGAATCTGCTCCACCGCAGCTACGGATGACATACTGCTTTGTAGAGAAAGCACCAAGAAATCAAAGTAGAGGAAGGTTCAGCAGTTTTAACCTACCTCCTCCCACATGGAGTAGTTTTCAATCTTCCCAAATGTCCCTTACTTAACACAGTCACCTTGGGAGAAGATGGTTTCCTAAAATGAAAGTACTTGGATGCCAATGGACACTCAAAGTGGAGTAAAAAGTGCCCCATGGTGAATTCATGTGCATCATCAGGCGTAAATAATAGTATTTATTTTAAATCTTTACCTCTCTCACTCCCTTTGATATCTCTAGGAAAACAAGCAAGCAACTTTTAAAAAGTTACTAGATTTAGTTTTCCAATTGTTGTAACTCCAGGACTAAGTATTTCCCTTTTCTAATATGTTTTCAAAGACAAAGGAAACATTTTGCATTATCAGTACAGCATCTTTAGGTTTTCCTTTGAAGGGTGCTATATTTCCATATAGAGATGGTAGTGAAAGTAGATATGGATTTGGCTCTCTTACAACTCTGATTTTGTACTTAAAACATTTTGTTAAAAATACTATTTCTGTATGAACTTAAATTACTTGACTAACAACCCTCACAGCAAGGTAAAACACAACTAAGAGGTCACATCAGGACCTCTTTATACCACCTTTATACCACCTTTATATCACCTTTATAAAGGTGATAGCTGGCAAATCAGCAACAAAAGGAGGCAAGACTCCTTAATATCTTAAAATACATATTCATGGTTGATTAATTCTTTAATTCAACAAACATTTTAATAGACACTTAAATATTAGACATACGTTTGATGATAATTAAGGACAATTCCCAGAAGGTTCTATGCTCAAAGAGCTTGATAATTTAAATGGGTATGTAAAGCACACACCATTTAAAAAGTTAAACAGCATTCAAGATTGAATTATAATACAAAATACAAGTAGGTAGTAACAAGCACTATATATAATTATGTGTCAGAGAAGGGGAAGATTTCAGGAAGAAATTTCTACTGACATAGGTTTTCAGGGACGGGGCTAAGGGAAAAGGGAAAAATACCTGAACTAGACAGGATTTGAGCAGGTAAGAGAAAATGACACATATTCCAATCAGTGGAAAGACAGGGGTTAGGGGAATAGCACACAGCCATGTGAAGCAGGAGAATTATGTGACAGATCAGTGGTGGGTATGGGTACAAAAGTCCCACCCAAAGGTTAGGAGGGACAGTGACAGGATTTCAAGAGCCTCAAGGCAGGACCATTTTTATTAAAGAGATGGGAGAGGAAACTGAGCATTGGGAGAATGTTCATAAACCCAAGTCCAGGAGCACGTTGGATATAGAAATTGCAAGGAAAGGATATTCTTTATGTAATAGGCCTATTTCATTCAAGCCAGGAGGTGGTAGGGGTGGAGGATTTGACAAAGAAGTCTGAGGCTATCAGGAAGCCTGCTTATTAGAGAAAATGGCTTTCAGAGGACTGAGGAGCAAGCCACATGTTTAGGAAAGGAAGAACAGTCTGGTAGAGGAAATTCCCTGGCAGGGTGTGAGAGAAAGGGTTTCTATGTGGGAAAGGGCAGGGAGGGCAGAGGTGGAAAGTCTGGCAAATTCACTCTCCTGGTTCTTGATGGAATCTGTAGTCACTCAGAATCAAGGGCTTTTCTCAGAGCTAGAAACAGCACCCAAGGCAGGCTGCAATACTAGTCTAAGATGTCTGGTCCCAGAAGCTTAGGGAGTTGTACTGAAAACCTAAGATTCATTTTGTTGTAATTCACTTGGCTGTAAGGAGAAACGAAGTGAGAAACGAGCTGTAAGGAGACTTGTTGGTTGTGTGGTCAGAGTGGATGGCACCTATACCACTTGCTAGAACGGCGTTCCTTCACCGTCATTAGGCCGAGTATCCCGCCGCAGGAAATCACCAAGAAAGAAGAGGTGGAAGGGCTCCACCCATGAGAGATACCAGGAAGATGGCTTCGGGGTGCACTCTGAGAGATGGGAACCCAACCAAGTGCTGAGCGGTCAAGAAGGGGCATCTGTGGTGGGGAATACACAGGGAGAATGGGAAGGTCTTTGCTCAGCTTCTGGGTGGCAGCTGCCCTGTTTTCTCTCCACGAGTATCTTCCTGACTGCCACTTTTTCAGCAGAAAGGCCCTCAGCTGTTGTGTTAAGGATGGGGCTTCACTGGTTGGAAGAGTTTCGTAGTCACCTGCGTGAACTATTCCTCTGGGTGTCCTTGTTCAAGCAGAGCTAATTTGACAATAATTAGCTGGTTGCTCACTTCCTTGAGGCACAGGGAGGCTGGGTGGGTTATCAGCTGGACCAAGATTCCAGCACGAGGTGCAAGAAGCCTAGATGTTTACAGAATGGATCAGGGAGGTCCAGCATGTCCATCACCAATCACAGTGAACTTGTCACTGATTTGCCTTAGTTGTTCTACCAGGTCTTCATTACTTATTTTTATTTTATTTCCTTTATTTAAAGAGGACAAGGAAAAACTGTTTTCTTTTCCAGAATCCCTACTGCTTGACCCTCTTTTTCTGCAAACTATTCAACTTCTGTCACAAAAAGGTGCCACAGTCAAAATATGTTTCCAGAGACTCGCAGTTCATTGCACAATTCTCTCAACTAAATCTGGTCAACTCACACACATCTGGCCTCTTGGCACATCTCAGCAGAACGCAGCTGTGCTTGTACGAGGAAGCAGAGAAGCAGTAGTTCAAGTTAGAACTCCCTGGTTTGCTGAATTCTCAAATGTGCAAGGGTCAGAGGCATAAAAATGGTCCTCCTAAATACATGCACTATCGCTTGGTTGCTTTACAGGTTTTTTTTTCTCCCACTCATTTTCAGTGCTCAATTTATTAAAACTGATTTTGTCTTTTGGGTCTTTATAAACTGCTTGGAAGCCAGTATTCTGTGCACACCTTACCTTCTTCATAGCATGGGTATGAATATAGGATTCATTTGGAATTAAAACTGAGTCTATGGACGCTGAACATATTGCAGATTTTAGGAATGCAGACCTTTAAGGAAGTTCAGACAATTTCTGCAAGGAACAATTCATCTGTTGTTTTTGATATATGTACAAATTATCCTAAGTTGTAAATATTCAGAGGAAGGACCATGATTTCAGGGACTACGTCAAATGTCCTCCTTCAAGCAAGCAGAAAGGAATCATCAAGAACCACGGTGGGATTGATTATGAGGGATATTAGCAAAATGCATGATGTTTATAATTTATAACTAAAAAAACGTAATTTCTTAGAGAAATGAAAACATGTCAGGAGCATGGTCCACAAGAAAAAAAAAATCTTGTTTTGTTTAGAAAAGTTTGAAAACACTGAAACATATTTTCCTTTTAGTAAAGTGCTCTAAATATACTCTAGGGTTTTTCTTTAAACCTAAGATATGATTAAAGTGAAAGTTTCAAATAATTTTAAAAAAATTAAGCAGAAAATGTAAGTTTCCCTCCTTACATAGTTTCCTTTTCTAGAGAGGATAAGCACAGGCAGTTTCCTGTATAGCCACCCCATGCATATGAAAGCTCGCACACACATATGCATATTTACATGTGCTCATATGTATTGGTACAGACTTAAAATACATGGAAGCATTTACAATTTTATTCATATTTGCTCATCTATGTATAAAATCCTTGCAGCACTGACCCATGTCATTTGCAGATATTACTTTGATTTTTTAAATAATACTTCATTTTACTGAACAGTTTGCTATAATGCCTGTAACTCATTGTTATACTTTTAGGTTAATTCCAAGTTTTAAATATTACAAAAGAAGATGCAATATGCTTTCTAGGAGTTGTAGCTACATATCTTGTATAAAACTCAGAAGATATTTTGGCAATCTATATTCCAATAGCATGATAACTTCTCGTAACACTGGATAATAGCAACTGTTTGAACTATTTTTCATTGACAATTGAAAACTACTATTATTTAAATTTGCTTCCTTCATCATTAGTGAGCTCGTGTTTCCTGGCAATTGCATTTTTCTTTGAAATGACCATTCATGTATTATTTATATAATTTCCTCTATGAACAGTTGTTTTTTTTGTTTATTTTTGGTTTATATATAGGAGAGCCCCTTATTTAGCAAGGAAATTAGACCATCATCTATTGTATTAAAAATACTTTTCCTAATTTTTTATTTGTCTGTTGACTTTTTGTTTTTGCATGGGGACAGTCTTCCAGAAAAGAAGACATTTTAAACAATATATTAATAAATCAGAAAACACAGATTGCAAACTTCCAGCCATGATCTCCTTGCTCTGGTGGTATGTTTATCTTAGGTAACAAGGTCCCGAGGACTAATCAGTGGAAACCTCCTCAAGAATTACAGCACAGAAAACCTCAGTCAGCTGGAGCCTCTTCTCTTGTTCTCCATCAGGATGCTGACCCCAAAGTGCCTCTTCCTAGTATCTAGAAAAAGTCACTCAAAAAGCAATAAACAAAATATATTTACTCTTTTATGTGTTTCCCTTCCTTTACACACCAACAATTCTATAAGGAGTGAGGGATAGAGCAAAGTGTGGAACCAAATGGCAGCTATAAAAAATTACTTAACTAATAAAATAATTCAGTGAATTCCTAGGATTCCTTTGCATCTTCATGGTGATTACCCCAGTCTTATCTTTAGGTATTTTTCATCCAACCCCTCATCATTATCACTGCCATTCATTCCTGAGGGTGTGCTCTGTATAGGGCACAGAGTAGGCTTCCACTAGCATGCACGGAACAACAGGTTGAGCCCCGCCAACGAAGCATGTCCCTGTCCTTTTGGCTTGGGAGACGGCTGAAGGGATACATTATGATCCCTCAATTTGGCCATCGGAGTCAGCTAGCTTCCTAGGGTTTAGCCTCATTTTCGGTTGGACGCCGACAAGGATAGTATATCAGAATAATAAGAACAGCTTTATCACAGGACTGTTGTAGAAGCACCAGGCACATGGCAGGTTTTAAATAGATGTTGCCTGTTAACAATAATTGAAACGTAGAGGAATATAACTCAATGTGGGACTGAGCCCAGTAAGACTTTCATAAGCACTGTGTGACCAAGGAAAAGGAAGCCCCACCGGAGTAACGGAGAAAAGCTGCAAGGGGCGGGCAGGACTAGAGCAAAAAGCAGGAGGCCTTAGATAAACACAGACAAGTGTGTGCATTCCAAAAGGAGAGAAGAGTCTTTAAAAAAATAGGCTACCTCACCTCAGGGACAACGAACAAACCAGTGTGAGCAAGAAAAGTCTGTGTTTGGTTAGAGGGAGGAATAACTTTAAAAACTTAGCTTGCCAAGGAGCGAACCTCTCGAACAGTTTATTTAAACAAGAAAATGTTTACTTATTCTTTGCTCTCAATTAATAACAGAATCAGCTGTCATCACAGAAGTAGAACTCATCCCTAACTTAAGGGAAGTTGTGTTCCAAGAATGTATCTCTAAGGTAAATATTTGCGAAAAGAAAACACCTGTCCCATAGAAACCCTGCTGTACAGTACAGGATGGAGAACTGCCCAGACTGCTCCTGACTGTATCCATCTCATTCGATCATCCCATTGTTCATTCACTCAAAGTTTGATGACCACCTACCACTAGTGCACTACTCGCCTAAGAGAGGAGGCCTCGTGGACAAAGCAGAGTAAGGTCTCTGTCCATCCAAGCAGCTTATCTTTCTGTGTGGGGAGGGGAGAAGCAAGGGGCACAGACCACAAACATAAACAAGCAGATGTTTTCAGAGAGAGCAAAGTGCTGTGAAGAAAGAAGTGCATTTTGCCATGAGGTAGAAGGTCTTGGTGAGGAACTGACATCTGCATGGTCTCTGAAGGATGAGATGGAAGAGAAGTAGCTGGGAGTTCCTGGCAGAGAGAAGAATAAGACCAAAGATGCTGAGGCTAGAAAAGCTTGGTGTGTTCATGGAACAAAAAGAAGACAAGGAGACTGGAGCAGAGGGAGGTCAAAAGTGCCTGGGGCAATACTTTCTAAACAAAAAGGAATTCGGAAGGACAGCTTTGCTCATCAAACACAGCCTCCTTCTGGCAGCTGTGGATTTTGTGGGCAGCCCTGATGGAGGCTTTGCAGTTCCTCAGCTGTGGAGACAAAGGATTGACACTGGGACCTCAGAAGCTCCTGGGCCTGGGACTGTGGCTGATGGATGCAGGATGGGGTCTTGGATCCACAGAGCCTGACTGGAGGACAGTGAGAAGTGCAGCTCTCACTTACAGGGCACTTACAGGGAGGGAAGGGGCTACAGGCCGAGGACCCACACAGACACACTGAGAGGGGAGGGGTTTCAATCCATCTTCAGCAGAATTTTAGTGCAAGTTGTTTAGTTCAGGGAAACATTTCTGCCTTTTGTTTGCTTATTTTGTCAGTGGGCTTCCAAGTGAACACTTTGGACAAAATCAGTTGGGTAAGACAGAAATTCCATTGGTGAGCTATGCAATGAACCAAGAAGAAAACTAAGACAATTGTTAGCATATCACCAACTTCTGAGATTAGTGGAAAACAAAAATAGGTAACAATAACAACAACAAAACACCACAAAAACCAAAAACCAAAACAAATGCCATCGTAGTAAGTGTCCCTAGGATTATTCTGAAAAGATAAACAAAACCCATGACGAATGGAAAATAAATCTCATCAATTACAACATTTTAAAAAACATTTTTCTATCTTATTTGTTGGCCATAGTTTTAAGTAATTCATCTTTCTAGTCACCATGCATATTATAATATCAAAATAACTTATGACTGATGACAATTAACAGGAAATTTAAGAACAAAATCCAATTTAAACCAAATGACTTTGTGGCTAAAACTGGGTTTTCTTATACAAATGTTGAATATAAGCAACTTACTCTGGAGATGTTAATGTTTATATTTTTTCATTCATTATCAGCATGAATTAATATGGAAGTATGTATTTAATACTAAGTTTACTTAGTTTTTTAAAGAATAATACTGGCATGCCATGGTGACTTAGGTGATAAGCTGGTGGCTAGAGTGTAGAACACTTAAAGCCCAGGGACCTGGGTTCAAAACCTGGGGCCAGGGGAAACAACCATCGATAAATAGAAATATAAAAGTGCTTCTTCCTCCCCTTCCTTCCTCCCTTAAAAATGTTTCTTCCTTCCTCTTTTTTTTCAAAAAAGTAGAATAGAAAATGCCCTGCTGAGGTCACATATAATTGAAAGGCCAATTATTTCACAATCATTAAGAAGTAAAACTCAGTGAGGATGACCACAGATTTTAAGTATTTTGAACATTTCAGGTATAATCATTTGAGAGAAAATCATCAGGCATGGGTTAAATAATCTTATGCTTATTATAGCATATGAATTATATTCTACTAATGCTTCTAAGGAAGATGAACACCCACAGCGAATACATGTATTTTATTTCTTAGAAATACAAATTGTTATACTCAATGGCAATAGCAGAGCTATCTTCTGGTAGAATGTGTTTTTTGTTAAAGTATGTTCTGCAGCAAAACAGAAAGAACATTAGTTGGGGGACTGGGTGCTATTATTTCTGAAAGACAAAGAATTAAGAGCAGAAACTAAGGGTGTACCCCTGTGGGTCACTGACTAAGGTGTGGGCTGTGTAAAGCCCAAGGACCCAGGTTTAATTCTCAGGGTGGGGAAAGAAAAAATAACTAAAATAAAAAGCTAATGGAAGAGAAATGTAAATGGAGAAGAAATAATAAAGGCAAATGACTATACATTAGGAACTTACTATTAGCTTTACTGGTATCATTTTAAAGGAGAAGGATTATAAGACATTGTTTTCATTCCCAGAAGAAAAGGTATAGATCTTTGAGGAGTTTAATAATTTACTGGGCTATATTTATTTTCTAAGTAAAATGAGTCTAGATGGTCATGTGCATGAAAATGCTTTGCAAATTATAAAGTACTGTAAAATACAAGGCATGCCATGATTGTTATTGGAGTAGTTTTATTATGCCAATTATTATGACTCAAGTCTTGTCTCTGACTATTTTTTCAGTGGCCAGGCCCAGGCCAACTAAAATAAGAAAGAGTCAAATATTCTTCCCACTAAGAAGCAGAGTCAGCCAATGGAAAATGCTATTCCAGCCAAGAAATCAATTTGTATATTCATAATCTGAATAAGACACCCCATTTCTATTCCTGATTGGTCTTTCCAAGAACTTTGTAAAACTTACCAGAACAGATGGAGACAACAACACAATTAAAATGTGATAGTATAATTAGTAGCCTGGAATCTTGGGAGTGAAAATCATGTAGTAACCAAATCCTTACCAGGAAGGGTAGCATCAGGGCATAGTACTTACACTTAACTCTGCAGAGTTATCAAAGTCACACATTTAATACAATCAGCAGCAAGTGCTTTTTTCCCTCCTCTTTCACATTCATTTATAATACTTTACCTCTATTATTATTTTTCAAAGTATATACTTAAGTCCAAAAAGTTCTCATACTTTTATCTAATGTTTCTACAATAGCTTAAGATGCTTTAAAATGGACAAGATTGTATTCATTATAAAAACTATTTGCCAAGAGGCTCTTTAAAAAATATATATCAAAATTTTCTGAAATGAAAACACAATTTCCAAAGTTAATTTTATCCCTGTTTGAGTATGGCACATTTGTTATTTCATCTTAATATGTTTATTAAAAGTAGGAGAATTGAAATCATAAATGCCCCCAATTTATAGGAGAGAACCTGGTATTTAGAGGTGAATCTTTGCAGGGGAAAGATCAGCACTTTATTGACATTTCTCCTGTGCTTCCTTTCCAGGGTCAGAATTACAAGGATAAAAACCAGAATTTACAAAGTAGATCTGTAAATCATGGTACCACGAGATAGGGTATGATTATGTAACTTCAACTATCTTTGAGTCTAATAAGCTAGAAACCCAGAAATTGATATTTCAAGCCTTTTCCAAGTTTCTCTTTTACAATAAATTTTATGACATGACATTCCAATTTGCAAATTCTAGCCAGTCTGCTCTCTAATGAAACTATAGCTTGTTTAGTTTTTAAACTTTCTTTCTTTAAAAAATGTTTACTTTGGACCTCTAAAAACCAAAGGAAATACTCCCGCTCTCCTTAAAAATGCTGATCTGTTATGCTTTCAAAACATCATATGAAAAATGCCTAGGTGATATATTTTTCTTTGTGATAGAATAACATTATTTAAAACATTTTTTGACCATTGGCACTATTATTTATAAACTTGACTTAAATTGGACAGCACATAGTTACAGCTATAATATTTGGATTTAAAGTATCATATAAGTGCCTTGCCTCAAAAGGCTAATCCAGACCATTATTCATGAAACTTTCCAGAACAGCTACACTGTCCATGGAGAGTGAAACAGGTTAATAACTCTCAACATCTGACTTAAAATTTCAGATTTTGACAGTATAAAGTTGTCCTCAGTAAATATGTCAGAGTGCCTTTGGAAAAAGTCAGAGATTCCTCTGCCCATTTCTGTACGAAGGAAATAAAAAACAAAAAACCATACTTTAACTTAACCAATGTCAGCATTCTAATCTCTTTCTAGAAACATTCTGTCAGAACTGCCCACTCCACCTGAAGTTCTAAGGGGCAAGGTCCTTCTCTCAAATGTGAGATCAGACACAGAAGCACAAATAAGAACCAAGATCCTAAAATAAAGCACCTGGGACAGTCACCAGTTCTAGTCTTGGATACTCTCACCTGCAGCAGGCCTTACGACTCCAGAGTTGTTTTCCTGGGCTGTCAGTATTCAAGCTCTCACATTAACTTGTTGATTTGGGTCCATTAGGATAATTGTTATTTTCATCACCACCATCATTAAGTTTTTAAAATTAATTCTATTGATGAGACTAGACAGAGAAAACAAAGCAGACTTCATTTCAAAAGCCAATTTTTATCTATTAGAAATGACTGCCTAGGGGGCTGAATTGAGAATTCTAAGGCTGGGTGTGGTGGGAAAGTTCAACCTAAAGATTTCATGATGTCTGTTACCGGCATAGGTCTGTCAAAGGCCCCAGGCTTACAGTATACTAGGTAATCAATCAACATTTGTTAAAACAATTATTTTTATCCAACATGGCTGAAGGCTCTTTCAAAGAGAAACTTAAAAATTTAGGTAGCAGACAGTAAATAGATGTGTGTGCCCTTAGCTATAAATAAATGTATTCCATTGCGTATTCATCTAATTCACTTAACCTTTCTTCTGGAATAATTCAATAGTTCCTTAAGGGGTCTTCATGCCCACATCCTTAACTCTTTCCAAGTCACATTGCTATTAAAATGAATTTTATATAACACCGTTGGATCATGCTTTCCTTTCTCACTCCTGGTTATTTATTCTCAATAGGCTCTCTTAAGGAACATGCCTCACAAGTCTATAAAAAGTAGCCTTGGTTGACAGATAAATAGATTGGATAGAAGTATGGACGGATGGATGAAGAGAGGGACAAAAGTGTGTATGGAAGGAAAACAGGTATGGTAGATAGATGAGAGAGAGAGAGAGAGAGAGAGAGAGAGAGAGAGAGAGAGAGAGAGAGAGAGAGAGAGAGAGAGAGAGAGAGAGAGATATTGATTTAAAATATTTATTCGAGGTGCACCTTCCGAAGGATGCAGGCCACATAGCCCTGGCTTTGAGTCCAGGTGGGAACTTGGCCAAATCAACGAGTGTGAACAACTAAAATGGAAATAAAATAAAATGCTCCTCCTTTCTCTTCCTGCCTATCTGTCTGTTCACCTTCATTCTTGCTTTCACCTTTCCTTAAAAAAAAAAAAGTTCATTCAAGGCATCTTTGTTAATCAACTCAACAGTTATTCTCTGTTCTATATTTCCCTATAGCCTTTTTGCTTAGATTCACAGACCTTGGTTCTCTTCTTGAAAGCTTTGGTTTCATTGTAACCCATGGGTTTAGGTAAAAGAGATTATCAGTGGGACTCTAAGCAGAGAAGAGTCCCCAGACACTACTGCAAGGAAAGGCATATTGAGACAAGGATTTTCCCTTTATTAAAATCTTTTCATTGGAGTACTAAGGGTAATCTCCTTAGTGGTACGTAAACTCGTGTTCTCAGTCTGGTCCCTCTGCGCTTCTTTCATCTATTACCAATCTTCATTCTGTAACAGTGTACTCTTGCAGTTCCCTGACCACAAAATGATGTCTCTAGTTCCATGACTTTTCATATGGCATTTTTGGGCATTTTGTCTGCTTGACAGACTTCAACTTGCTTTTGAAAACCTAGTTCGTAATTACTATACCATACCATACCCTAGAAAAATTAGCATTCCCTTCCTTGCATCAGTCTGTACCACTCCCACAAGTATTTGTACAGTTGTACAGTTGTACAGTCATGTGCCTTGCTCAATTATTATCTTGAAACTGCTTGAAAGTGAGAATTTTTTCTTAGTTTGTTTTTCTTAACATCCAGAACCATTTAGGACTCATTGGATATAACGGAGTTTACCTTAAAGGTTTTACGTAAGGAAGCAAATGACAGTAACCAAGAGAGAAGATGAAAAATAGGAGGAGGATGTTTTGTGACATATAATTTATTTACTTGGAGGTCTTCAAATTTCAGTCTCAGAAAGATGCACCAACCAAAGAAACCAAATATTTGGGGCATTTGGGACTGGAGCTGCAGTAAGGGGTGGGAACCGAAGATAGCTATTTTGGAGTTACTAGTATGGAGGTGGCAGTGGAAGTCATGCATGGCGAAAGAAGGTCTACTGAACAGTCAAGAAAAAGAGGCAAGGCATGAATCCTGTATCCTGCCTAGTGAAGACACACCCAGTAAAAATGATGTTGAGAGAGGGAAGGCACTAAAAATAACATATGGAAAAACCTGGAGGTCTGAGGCCAGTCTTTCAGGGACACTGCTAAAGAAGAGATAAAGAAGTTTCAGGACTCCAAGTCTTCATTTGAGATTTGAGGGGTGGTAGTGAATCAGCTGTAAAATCCCAATCATCAGTCTCTACACATTTGTTTGTTATTGCACATGTACAAGGAACCAGGCGTCAGAGACATCTCAGAACGAAACGAAGTGAGGATTTCAAATAAGAGGCAAGTCGTCAATAATATAGTGCTGTTGAAAGGTCTCTGAGGATAAAAACAAATTACGGGATCATAGTGCCCTTATCAAGAAAAGTCTTTGAAAGAGGAAGGGGTCAATGGAATGAAGATAGCTATATAGAAATAAAAATATAAACATATATATATACATATGTATATATGTATGTATATACATCTATGTACCTGTAGACATAGATAGTCAACCTGGAAAAAAATTTCTCCCAATTTCACTATTCTATGCTTACATCAACCTCTTTCCTCACTAGATTACAAGACTTTGTACCTAAATTTTCCCAAATAAAAAGACAAATAGCCACAAAATGATTAAAAGAAAGTGCTAAGAATAGTTTGGCTCAAAGAACCAAACAGCTGAAGACAGTAGAATATTATTTGCCTTCTTGTCTCTCAGGAGCTCTAAAGTCTTTCCATCTTCAACATTCCGTCTACCAGGGCCTCAGGTGAGGAGGCCCTCTAGACTCTGAACTCAGTGAAAACAATGACGATCCAGGGGGTCATCACACTTGTGACTTGAGGACTCATAGACTTCATCTGACTCATCAGTGAGCGCCTCTGGGAATGGAGTGGTTGAGTAAGCTTTTTTTTTTTTTTCCTTGCTGCTGCTGCTGCTGTAAACAGAAATCTCACTCAGTCTTGTCCTGAATTCTTGTACAGGAAACCTCTGCTCACCTGCCTTTGGAGACACAGGGCTCCAGTGAACACTCTCCAGAGACAAGGGTAAGATGGGTTCCGGGCAGTGAGATCAGTTGCTATGGGTTCCATTATGGCAACTGCGATTCACAAGGGTAAAGCTGATCTGCCAGAGCTCTCAGCTATAATCCCCCTGGATTCTATCCCTGCTGTTAGAGGAATAATTAGCTGGTTATCCCTGCGGCCTGTTCTTACAGTTTTCACATAAAAAATTACCTCTTGCATAAGACATGAAACTTAAACTCATCCCTTCATAGACATCATTGAGTCACCCCATCACCTCTGGGACAGATGTAAATTATGCATTCTTTGGATCTCTTAAACATTTTAGAGGCACATGGGGACAGAGACGGATCTCACTGGTACTAAAAAATAGAAGGTATTCCAGAAAGAAACAATAACGCATGGGTATTAACTGCTACCGGTGCTCCAAAGGCTCCCTGCTCGGTCAAGGAGATCTTACAAAGCATAGAAAACCAGCAGCAGGCTTGCATGCTAATCACGATAGTGACAAGGACTCATTGAATGTCACTGCTTCATGTCCTTGTGCTGCTCATTTTTCGTGTCTCAGTGATGTCTCCTTTCATAAGACTGACTCATCCTATGAATTAGAATCTTTCCGGGCATCTGCAACCAAGAAGGCACTCAAAGACATCTCTATTAGAACCCCACACACTCTTAGGTCTCACTCTCCTCCTAATTTCATTCCTTAATATTGAGTTATTTGTGCCATGGACATGGTGTTGTAAGAACCTCTGGAGCTAGCTTGATTTTTACCTTTCAGTGTTTCTGAGGTTTGCTATCAAGCATGACATTTTCATAATTAACATGAATAAAATGCAATGACTGTCACTGGGAGAATAAGGAAATCTGTGTGTTCTCCTGCTCCGCCGCTGTGGTGACCTGTTTCACACCGACATCTGCTCAGTACTGATGAGTTGCTCCAGATGTAAGCTAGCAACAGTGCCTTACAAGTATGTTATCCAGACATCCACGGAGGCTACAGATGTTTCATTCCATGGTCTACACACAATATGAATCTGACTCATCTTTTCCATTAATATTCCACTAAAGGAACATTCCTTAAAGGTTCAAACCTACAGACTAATGTTTGCCTCTGATGCCTCGTAACTTTAGAACAAATAAAAGAACCGTATCCACAATAATCAGTCTTGCCACAGAAGTTAATTTAATTGCTCGGTCTTTACAGCTGCTGGCAAGAGTTTGAGGAATTACCTGACTTATGGGAAAAGTGAGATGAACTTCAGTACCCTACTTTAAAGGCTTTCCTTAGGCAAAACGCAGTGTGTAATATTAATGTTTCAAGTTAAAAATTGGAGGTGTTTGAAAACTATTGTTCCCCCAAATTGGGAAAGAAAATCACTTTGCAGATGCTAAAATGTGTACCACTGTCACCAAAACATATGCCAATTCTGTACAAAATGCCTTTAAGCCCTTGACCTAATGAGGTTACTGACAAGGATATGGATGACTAGAACAGAAAACGAAACTCAGAAAGGATTCTGTTTGTGAACTGCCATATTTCTCCTGTCATTTAACCAATTTTCCCCCACAAAATTACAGTGTGGACTGCAAATCTTCAAGGCTAATGCTGCATATGACAGACTAAGTGCTACTTAAAATTTAATATTGTATATGTCAATCTGAATGTAAAAAACCAGAGCCCATGCAAGGCCCTTTTAGATAGGTAGGGGTCTTCAGAGTCTATAAAGATGCCAATCAAGAAAGTGAACCACAAAACAGCTCTTCCACTCTTATTAGTAAAAATTCAGTATTGCCGCTCAGTTTTACAGATGAAATCATCTTTTCAGCTTGAGCATTCAATGGCATATACGCACCCTATTAACATGACTTTCAGCACACAACACATTAATTTCTATTGAGATCAATGTTTTGAGTTAAAAATCAGTGCTTAGAAGACAACAGAAATAATTTGTGTGCATTATACATACTGTTTCCAAAGTTTTTAATTCCTGTAATTTACTGCAAACCAAAATCTTAAGAGGTAGAAGAGTTGTAAAACTCCCATTACAGATTTAATGTGCTTTGTTTTCAGTTTTCATCTCAAGTCAGAGCCTCTGTGCTCTTTTAAGTACCTACCATGCTTCAGTTGTCAGTAAAGAGGAAGCACGAGTCTCCCACAAACAGACTTTGTCACAATAGGATCTGTTCGCTCAAACATCAGGATGCAGATACCAGCATGGATTCACTGTGAGACAGAGGCTGCACGAGATCCAGGCGACTCAAGGCTCCCCCATAGTGAGTGACACTCATGTAGGGAGATACCGGACTGCAGTGTGCCTGTAGGTATCTGGGCTCTAGGATCCACACATCATAGTAAAATATCATAGAAAGCGAATGGATGAGTTAAAGCTATATGTCTCCCTTTTCCTTCCCTGATGGAAGTTTCTGCAAACTGGGGCTTGAAAACAGAGACAAGACTAAGAAAATACATAGGATCAGGGCATACAGAAGATAAGCAGGATCAAGAAGATTCAAGGCAAGACTTCTTACCCATTTCAGAGGCAGGGGAAGGGGGAATGTCAGGTGAAAGGAAACAATCTTCCTGGAGAAAGGCCCAAGGAGAAAGAGACCAAGATGTATCTTGATGGCTTGAGGCTTTAGAAAGTTTGGCTAGAGTTTACCTAAAATAGGATTTTATTTAAGCACCTATTACTAAATAACATTTTAGATTTTGAAGGAAGAGGTGTAAATGTCAAGTATGAAGTGAATCACTGGGCCCTCTGATATTTAAATTTACTGAAAAGACATCACCATGAAGACCCCCTAAAAGCAGGAAGTACCTGCATATGACTTTCTCAATCCATGTTTTTATGATAACTATTAGAACTCCAGCTGTTGCCTTAAACATGAGTCCTCCTAGGAAAAAGAAGTGCTACCTCTTATCAGGTGAGAGTTGACAGTATGCCACCCTTAGACTGTTTTCATAAAACAAACCAGGTATATCCCAGGAAATGACACTACCGCTGCTTCCTTACCCACCTTGTCCTGCCCCTGACAAGTAGAGAATATAGCAGCTACTCTCTGGACAGTTAAGTAACAGAGGTTTCAGTAGGTGGCATTCAGTCCCTATCTTCCAACTATCTAAAATCATTTTTATTAAATTGTTCCTAAGAAGTGCCTCGGCCTTCCTGCTGGCCTGTCAATCATTAAACTCTTTTCCAGTGGTTCATGTGAAGGAACACTTTTGTACCATAGTCATTAACAAGTTACCAATTATCACAGGGGCTCAAAATAGCAGGAGTAAGATTGTCAGTAGAAGAATAAGATGCAGATTCCTCAGCAATTTAGCAAAATGCCAGTTGTGATTCTCTCTCCACCCAGTAAAATGCCCGCTTAGTCATTTGGAATTTTATTTGGATTTTATGTAAAATACACCAGCAGAGGAGGCATGGAGTCCACTGCATTTACAAGGGTGAGGATGGGAGCCACGCCATGAGAGTCTCTAGCCTGCTAGGGGAGAAGTTAAGAAAGTAATATGGAAGTTCCAAAAGACTAAATCCTTACATTCTGTGAAAATGTATTGATACTGTAGTTTAATTGGAAACTTGTGAGGGAAGATAATGAAACAAAGATATTTTCTTCAATTAAATGTTTACAATGAATAAAATGAAGGGTTAAAAGCAATTAAAATAATTATCTAAGAAATGCATATCCCATCGTTTTCTTTAAATATTTAGATTGGCCTGATATTCTTAACATGAAATTTTGCCTTTGAACAGCAGAATTTATTGAAGCAGTTTAAAGATGGAGAAAAGGGGAGCATACAATTTCTTCTGCTTTTAAGACCCAATCCCCTTGTCCTTCAGCCTTCTGCTTTCTCGAAGAAACCTTCCTACACTTCACGCTGAGGTTAGGTTCCTTACGTTATGATCTTATAGGGCCTGTACTCTGTCTTGACACATATCACGCTTGCAATATTACACTTTCAGTGTCTCTCTGTCCCCTAGATCTGTGTTGTCCAATGGTAGACATTAGCCACAGGTGGCTGTTAGGCACTTGAAATGTGACTAGTTCAAACTGAGATGGACACATGGAAAATACACACTGTATTTGGAAGACATAATATGGACTCCTGTGGAAGGAATGTAGCCTTGCTGAGGCCTTGATTTTAGTGAGAACTACACTAATCTTTTAACCTTCAGAGCTATAAGAAAATAAATTCAAGTTGTTTTAAGTCACAGCATTTGTGGTAATTGTTACAGCAGTAACAGAAAATTAATACTCGTGGTTACATGTAAGGATCACATAATATTTCCATCAGACACCACTAGGTTCAATTATAAACTCCATAAGGGAAGGGCATGTCTATTGTGTTTACTGCTCTGTTCCCGGCTTTCAACACAACACCTGGTTAAGGCTAGGCAGGCCAAAATAGAGTGAATGCATGAAACAATTAAATAAAAATAAAAATATTATCTCCTCCCCTTTCAAAAATATGTAATCCATTCCTTATTCTAATAAGCATTTATTAAGTACTTACTCTATTACTCTGAGCAAAGTACTGTGCAAGACCTCAATATACAAAAATAAATAAAAAGTGGTTGCCAGAGATTGGGGAGAAGAATAAGGAGCAACTGCTCAACAGGTATGAGGTTTCCTTTTGGGGATGATGAAAACGTTTTGGACCAGAGAGCAGTGGTGACTGCACCAAACTGTGGATGTACAAAATGCCTCTGGATTGTTCACTTTTAAATCGTTAATTTTTGTTACATGAATCTCAGTTCAATAAGAAATAATAAAAGTAAATAAGAACATGGCATGTTCTCTAAGGAGCTTAGTGTAGTCCAGAGTTGCAGTTCCTAAGTATGTACGTGTCAGTACACTGGAGGCTTATGCCAGATCGCCATATCCAGACCACAGCGGCTTAGAACGGAGGCCAAGGGAGAGGTGGAGGATGTGTGTAAGGAAAAACTTAAAAAAATTAAACAGGAGCTATTTTAGTAAAGCTTCAAAAATGAATGAGATTTTTTTTTTCTTAAACCAAGCAAACTGTGGAAGGGATATTTCTAACAAAAAGCTCAAAAATTTTAACGACTTTTCAAACTCTTGGCATGCTTTATCAGATGACAACTGTCTGCTTCCATGTCCCTAACCTAATTGATATTCCTTATAGAGTAAGTCCTTAATCTTTAAAGTCATAGTTACTGTAATTACCTATAATCGCAGAACCCATGGAGCAAAGAGCTGTTTAAAATGGAAAACGATAGAGAGAGGGAAATGGAAACCAGAGAATTGATTGAGTCTACAGGCAATCCAATAAAATGTGCATGTAATGTATAATTAGAGAGAGGAAGGGGCAACAAACAAAGCTAATTTTGCCTGGAGTTTGTCTGATTATACAGAATAGCCACCAGCTTCTGATACAAGCAAGATACATAAAACTGGGGAAGAAGACCAACAAGAGGTCATCAAAATCATGATCATCGAAAAAAAGAGGTCATCAAAAACAAGAGGTCATCAAAGTCATCCAGGTAGGTGAGACCATTTGTTTTCTCTTCTAGTTGGGGTAGATTTAAATGCAATCTGGGGATAGCCATAAAAAAGTGTTCTCAAGTGAGAGCTGACTCAACACAATTCAATTGCAGATAAAGGAGAGGAAGAAAGTTGGGGCAAGTACTTTATATTTTTTAATACTCTAGGAGACTTTCATTTTGTTTCTGAAGTTTTTGACACATTTTAAAACTTTCATTTCTCATTCCTAATATAAATGAGTAAAATATTAAAAACTGAAAAGTACAAACCAATCTATACTCAAGTATTATTTCCCTAAAAAGTCTTTCATATTAGAAATAGACTCATCCAACGGTTTTAATCAAATTACCTTGCTTTATTTACCTCTGATTATTTCTGATCTGATACATTCGTGTTCACTGTATGTTTACATACAGAATAAAAGTTCCATTAGAGCACTGTTGGTATGTCTTGTTCTCTGCTTTATATGTGGCTACCAGTCATGTGCCATGCCTTACCTTTGTTTAATGAATGATCAAGAACTTCAAATATTAGTGCCTGACTTAATTACACATTCCAACTTCTTCCCCCAATGATTTATAAATCTTTATAATCAGAATATTTATTAATTATATAACTACTTAGAGGTTTAGACTTATTAAGCTTATAGGCTTAATTAAGAGCATGTAACTAGAAACCCTATGGCCTTGATAGAAATTATAGTTCCTTCATTTTTTTTCCTCCTACTTGTGTACCCTTGCATTGGCTATTTAATCTTCCTCTTACTTGCTTTCTTCATCAGTAAAATCCAGTTATTAATGTTATCTATGTCTAAGAATTTTTCTTCTTTTAAGTCTAAAGTGCACAGACTGGAACCTGGGATGAAGCAAGCACTCACAAAATGCAAACTCCAAAATGCTTTGAAGTTACAGAGAACAGAATAGTGATTTCATAAAATGTAGGAATTTAAGAGGTTTTAAGAATGAGTTATCTGTACCCAGAGATTTTCAGAGACTTAATTGCCCACTTGATGAAAATATGAGAGAGAAGTTTTATGTATCACACAGTCATTTACATTAGATAACTTTTAACATCTCCCTTCCTACTCTATCCCTGAAATCCTATGGTCATGACTAACACTGTAAGCTGAAGCTAAGAGGTATATCATACAGTTCAGCCTCTGGTGTCTAGAAGTGCATTTGTATTATTTTTATATGGGAGAAGTCCTTCCTATCGTTGAGGAACTGATACCTGTGACCCTTGGGACCTATGTTCTGATCTCAAGAGCCTAAATATATCAAGTGGAGGATGAACAGGAAAACTGGAGCACAGGTGTTCTTGGAGACACAGTTAAGCTTGCTTAAAAAGCTCATGATAAGGAAGCTAAGACTATGCCTGAAGGAGAGAAATTGCAAAGAACTTGTGATCTGCAAATGAGCCAAAACCAAAACCAAACAATAAACAAAAAATTGTTGTATTTATTACTGTAGATAGAGGGATAGGAAACTGGGAATAAGCTGACTTTTCCAAAAGAGTGGGAAAAAAAGAGTAGGGAAGAGTAGCTTCAAAGGGTTCTTTGAAATGCCCACTATAACCAGCATATAGGGCTGGAGGTGAGTCTTGAGGGTTATGTCTGCAGGGAGTACACCCAGATACAAGCAGCTAATTACTGGGCATTTTTAAAAGAAGGCACACTCTTGTGACTTAAACTGCCTCCAGCTGCTGCATTTCACATACATCCCAAGGACCCAGTTTCATGTCCCAGGGCCAGGGGAACAACCAAGATGAAATAGATAAATAAAATGCTGCTGCTGCTTCTTCTCTCTTCCTGCTTGCCTGCCTACTTGCCTTCATTACTGCCTGCACCTTTTCTTTAAAAAAATAAACCAAGATAAAACAAAAGGAGATAAGATCTGAAAAATCTAAAGCCAGGTTCAAAGTGAAAGAATGAATTAATGGGTGTCTTCTAACTCTGTAGTGTCAGCATATAACCTGGGATACTCATGTCCTTGGGACATGCTATACAATAAAATGCAAATTAAATAACATTCTGCATTAATTTTATGTTAACTACAGCTTTTATCATATTCTAATTCTATACAAATTAGCAATACATCAGTGCCTTGTCAGCTAATTTTTTTGTCTTTGTAAACAATAATAGACTCTTTTAGTACCACAAATAATGTTATGAGCATTCACAGGCATAATATAACTTACTTGTCACCTGTGGTAGATTTAGAGCAGCTTCTCTGTGAGGTATTTTCAAGTGCTGACCAGAATAGCTGCACTAAGAACATTCCTGTATGCTCAGGTGAATACCTAAAAATACACACTTATTCTCCTTTGTATAGCAGTGAAAGGCATTTTCAACCACCCTATAAAAGACTTAGATGTCAATGTGTGTTAGCCTCAGCTAAGCTGTTTCAAATTCTATACACACATTTGGGGAGACTCTTTCAAATTCTGATGAGCTAGCCAAAAGTTGCTTTAAAATTGTTATACTCCTTCTATGCTGTTTGCACACAAGCTTATCTTGAGTTCAAAGAACTTCAGAGTTTATTTTTAGAGGTAAGGTTCCAGACTCTCTCAATGGAATTCTGATGTTTTCTGGGCTATAAATATAGCAATTTGCTTGAGTCTCGGGCAGTTTATTTTAGAACCTTTAGAAGTTTTAAATTCCATGTGTATGTTATATAGTACACCATATTTAGATAAAACAACTTGTCAATTTAATATAGCTTGTCTTTGGGAAGATTAGTTGCAGCAGATGCTAATAAAAGCTAGAACTCTGAGTTGAATATGATATATAGATTTATTTTAAGTCTATTGGAAGAGTTCATTTATTTGGCAGACCTTGTAGTCTCTTGTACCCAATCACAGAAAAAAATATGGGAAGTGAAAAGAGACCAACCAAAGGAATTTTAGTAATCTCTGTTTTCTAATGATTTCTTCTGTTATCGCTGTTTTATCTGACCTCAATAGTCTGGGGAGGGGGGAGGGAAACTTCTTTCATATTCAATTTAAAACAATGCTTAAAAAGTCTTAAATTTTCTCACAAGACATTAAAAACTAATATATAAGTGAGAGGAAAAAGTTTGAAAACATATTTCTAGCTATAAATGGTTCTAAATTAAAAATTACATGACTTCGTGTTATAATGCTTTTCAGTTGTCAAAATAAACTGGAGGATTCCACTGGCCTTTACTGGGTAGCAGCCAGGTTGCTACAAATGCTGTAGTGCACAAGGGAACCTCTCACATGGAGAATTGTTCCACCTAAAATGTCAATAGAGGACACAGGAGGATAAGGGGCAGGAAATGATGTATTTTTTTCCATTCGTGATAAATCCAGTATATAAAAATTATGAATGATATTGAATAACTGAATACCATAATTAAAATGGTACTTATGGAAACAGAGGTAATATCTTCTTTTCATTACCTATCAAAGCAGAAAAAAACTGACAATGTCTTATGTCACAAATCAAGCATCAATATAGTTCCCAAAATATGGAATAAGACTATTAACTATCAACAAAACTAGAAAAAAAAATGCCCTATAATCTGAAACTTTTGAACTTCTCATAACAATCGGATCAAAAAGGGGAAAATGACATCTAGAAAATAACTACATGAAAAAAATGGTATAACTAAAGTACTTCGCAAAAGAAAATTCAGTCTATCAAAAATAAAATAAAAAGATGAATTAAGCACCCAAGTTAAGACATTAAAGGAAACAAAACTATAGAAAGAAGAAAAAATAATGAATGTATGCAAGTATAAAACAGAATATTAGAAGAAGGAAGAGTAGAGAAAGAATATAACAAAAACTAGTACTTAAACTGTGAACTAACTAAATCAAGATGGATGAGGAAGGAGGTTGATACAATCATACAAGATAAGAAACAATAACAGGCAAATATCACCAATATAGAAGACTTAAAAAACCTAACAGATTTCTTTCCTCAATTCAAAGTAAATAAATTTCAATACACAGATGAGAGAGATAATTTTATAGAACATATGGTATTCCAAACCATCTCCAGAAAAGAGAATAAATCTAATCAGACCAATCACCACTCCAATAAATGAAGCTGTTAAACAGTTTCCAAAAAAATACACACACACACACACACACACACACACACATGTGTGCGTGTGTACGCATGCGTCTTTAAACCTTTAAAATAACAGTTAATTCCAGCACCATTTAAGCTCTTAAAGGGAAAAAAGACAAGGGCAGTTTTCAAGTTTTTCTTTACAAGGCAATACCAAAAACCTGACAGACTAAAATCAAGAAAACTCAACTGCAATAGGAAGAGCAAAGCAACAATTGTAAACTAAACGTTAACAAACAGACTTAACAAATAGTGCAATTACAATAGTAACATGCATGACCAGGTAGAACTTACTTCCAGATCTAAACACCACCAACAAGATAAAAAACTAAGGAAGAAATTTATTGACACTAATTTTCACACTATGTCATTCAAAGATTTTTGGAGTATGATAGTTTTCTTTTTCACATGAATCTTACCACTCCAAAGATGAACAAATTATGTTAGTTTTCTATGTATTTTTTTCTACGTACTTAGTTTTTTCTATGCACTTAGCTTGCTCTGTACTTTATTTCCGATCTCTTAACTGCTAATTTTGTATTGTATTTGAAATGTCATCTGCTCAGACTTATTCCCAGTTCCAAATATCCTATCAATCCATACAAACCAAATTTAAATTTTAACTCATAAGAAAAGCTTCCTTGGTAATCTCCACAATCAGAAATTTCTCTCCTTCGGCTGAAAAAATTGCAGAGATCTCTCTCACTCATAGATCTCATCATATTTGAGCCTCTGTTCCATTGTTTGTGCAAAGGCACTGTCTCTATTAGACTAGACCTTTCTTTGAGGGTAAGGGTCTTGTCTTACAAAACTCTGTGCTTCAATAACCCACTGCCAAATTCTTACATATTTGCACATTTTGGCGCATGAACATACACAAAACCAGAATATGAAAGCAAAAGCATGCTGAAGACTTTTGAGTAGTAGTATTCCTTACAATGTTACTGCATGTCCATAGAATGAAGAGTAAGAATCTGAAAATCAACAAGGCAATTATCATACCAGCCCCACTATCATCCTGTTAGTTTCAATCACAGCAGATGAAAGGCACTCAAAGTCCAAACTGAGAAACTCTAAAACTTTCAGCCAGTCAGGAAAGTCGCTAGAATCATTGATTCAGAATGCAGATGTGCAAATGAGTCAAGAAATTAGAATGAAATTGTTGGTTTCATTAGACTGCTCATTTGTAAAAAATTCATACACACACACACACACATATACATAAACATCCTCTTCATATTTTCATTGTCATAAAGACAAAATTATAACCTGTGTTCTGAAATTTCACTGGAAATGTATAAGCATGGTGACAGAGTCATAATGTCAAGTTTCAAAGAGTATGTGTAATTTGTTATGCGCAGCAGGGTCAGCAGTCCTATCAGAATTCCACCTGAAGGTTTGCTAAGAACAGAATATTAAGCAGATCATAGGCTATGGGATTTAATGTGAGAAAGTGACATTAGGTTAGAATGTAACAAAAAGGCTATACTCTAACCCTGCTGATAGTTTAGAGAACTGCTATTCCTAGGTACAATTTCAAGAGTAATGAAATGACAAATAGCTGGTTGGTTCTGAATGCAAGAGTTACAGTTTGACTACTTAAAACAAAGAAGTTGATACACCTAGTGCTTTCTGGTATAGAGGTATAGTAGTTATTTTCTCTCCTGCTCCTCATGTTGAATTTTCTTTTTTTTTTTTTAATAATGTACCATTATTAGATATTTAAGATGTCCATTTTTGAGGTGTTTTTCCCCAATTTCATGATGTTTCCACACTTTACCAGACCCCTTTCTCCATCTTCCTTTATATTTCATTGGTCCTGGGCCACCTCTGTAAATTCTCATCCTATCTCACACAATACACTCTGCCATTTCAGAGCTCAGTACTATTCATGGCTTCAGCACTAAATGAAAATCAAAATCATATGTCACCAAAATCTCTATCTTCAGTAAGAATCATATACCCAACTATCCCCAGTTTGTTATCAATCTCATATGCTTAAGCTGAACTCACCTTCTTCATCCCAAATGAAAGAAGCTGAGTGATGGTCCTTCGATGATGTCTACATCCTAATCCCCAGAATCATTTTACCTGCTAAGACACAAGGGTCTTTGCAGATCTGATTTGGTTAAGGATCTTAAGGTTTCCTGAGTGGACTCCATATAGTCACAGAGATATGTATTGGAAGGTCTAAGAGTCAGTGTTAGAAAATGTGGGCAAAACCTGACTGATCATGGCTGCTTTTTAATACCGAAAGGGGCCATGAAGCAAAAAGAATGTAAACAGCTTCTAGGAGATAAAAGAGGTAAGGAAGGAGTCTCGCCTATCGTTTTTGGAGGGAATACCATCATGCTGACACCTTAATTTTAGTCCAGTGAAATCTCTTTCAGACTCCTGCCCTCCAGAATTATAAGACAACAATTTCGTATTGTTTAAAGTCATCAAATTTTTGGTCATGTGTTACAGCAGCAGTAGGATGCTAATACCATTAAATCTCTTCTTGGCTTATGGTACCACCTTGAAGCATCCTTAGACTTGTAGATCACTCTTAAAATTACTAATCTGCCCAACAACTCACCACCGCCTATTGATTCTGCCTCCTATATTCTTTTCATTCTTTTGTACCCATCTGCTATTATCTCCATGGGTACTCCTGAAGACAGATCAGCACTTTGCAAGTCCTTACCAGTCTCCCTCAGGCACTCCATTTCCCAACCTGGGAAAGTTCAGTCCAAATTTGTCCCCATAAGACACACTTCTTACAAAGTCTCAAAGCAAATGCTTCACTCTTCACAAAAGAATGATATTTTAGTTTCTTTAACTGATAGTGGGCATTCCTATGTTAACACCCACCAAGCCATACAATTTTAACCTCCATTCTTTGTCTAAACTTGAGGTCCACCCAATATTCCATTCATATATGGTACTTTACCTTCATTCTGAATATTCTCTTGTTACTTATCTAACTGGCAGACTCCTACAGATATTTCAATACTGAACAAACAGTGTTGACAAGCGCTCAATAATGGTCTCCTTGAAGGCTGGGACCTTTCTCCATCTCTTTCTCCATAATAATACTGCAACCCTCACTCTGAACAAATAAGAGGGACAACTCTTCCCTTTTCATGACCTTTGGCATAAGACTTTCCTATCTCCTACTTTTGTCTCATGTTTGATTTTGGAATTACTTTGAGAATTAACTGAGACAGCATGCCCTCATATTTCTGTGTTTCAGTGACTAGATGCTAGTTTTGAGAGATGGTATAAGAACAATCAGCCTTAGCATTATGGTCACTTTTCTAGTGCTACGAACTTTACTTTAAAAGATATAGTTAGGACAAGAAGGGGTCCCAAATCTACTAAACGGATGAAGGCTCACTCCAAGCCACTTTGATGCCACGCCTTCCCTTTCCCTTTTTGGTTATAAATAATCCCACTTTCAGTTTTCAAACAGATAAGTTTTCATACTTCAAGTTATTCTCATTCCTTTTCTCTGACCCAGCTCCAATTTTTGAGTATTAATTTTAAAATATGGAGATGAAAATTAGACTCTAATATGAGCTTCATCAGTGTTGAACATAGTGAGTTATTATTCCATGATTCCTCTGTGTTCCATTCTGTTCAGTACAGATCATGTTTGCCTTTTAATAGCAGGTCTATAATGCTGACTCACATCCCCAAATGACAGGGTGAGAATGGCTTTTTAACCTGCAGAGTACTTACATGTCAATTCCATTCTTTATGATGGCTACAATCATCTATCACTATTTTTTTTTATAGAATTATAAAACCTCGCATTTGTGCAAAGAGCTGTCTGAGGGATGGACAGTACGGCTCATCTTCATTACATGTTCTGTTCTGTAATTGGAACCAGGAGACTCAAATCAGAGACTCACAACATTCTCTAGCAGTTTCTTCATTTAAAAATGTATGTTATATATTAATGTAAATAGCAACGTAATTCAGAATAAAAAATAAATGCACTTATTCATTAACTATTAGTCAATACAATTTCATTTCAGAAGTTATAAACACCGGAAATAGGACTTCATGTGTAAGTAGTTTTAGGGGTCATTCACTGACTTTATCACAACTCTGCGATTCTTTTCTTTTAAATTTACAACTAGAAAGATACACTTGAAAGCAGAGAATGCTTTTTAAGTCATTCTACCTTTCTGATAAAACAATGGAAATGGAAGCCCAACTTTTGCTTCTGAAGTGAAATATGACAAGATAAAAATATTTCATATTTAATTGACTTCCAGGGAAAAAAACTCAATCCAGATTAGGCATGTTTCTATTAATTTAACTGAATTAGTTCATTTCATTTTTTCACATTGACTTGGTAAAACTGAAGCATATAAGCACATTTTAAAACCCATTTGACAAATTTTAAACATAGGTCTAATATTATCTAATTAAAATAAAATGTGTAAATTAGTGGATTTAGGGAGGAAAGGAATGGATTACAGTCTTAGCTCACTATCACATCAAATAAATCACATTACCTCTCTAGCTCTCCATTTCTTTTGCTCAATAATTGCATCAGTAACACTCTATACTTACATTTTGTCTTCCTTCCTCAGTTGTTAAGGCCATACAGGAGTTAAAAGAATACAAATCTGAATGTGGACCAGCATCATATGTAGAATGGGATCTAGTATTCCACAGTTGAAAGAAAAAGCTCAAGGTCTTCCTGGAGCCCCATTTCCACAGCTGCTAGAGATGTTTCTGTTTGCGGTCTCCTAATCAGTGCATAAAATTGACTGCACCAGTTTCAAAATTCTTGTCCTTAAAGTAGAAATTCAATTCAGAAGCTCAATAAATCAATGATAAAACAAGACAACTCTGGGGATGCAGATGTGTGGATGCCCAATCTTGGTCTTCCTCGCTTTAACCCAGCTCCAGATGCACAGAACAAAAGTTTAAAACCAGTGGATGAGATTTAGATATGATTGTTTCCAATACTAAAGTTCCCATGTCTCTTAACTACAAAGATATGTCTGATGTGGGTTGAAGGAGGTGTGATATTTTAAGGCAAAGAGCACTGGGCTAGACTTGTACTTTCAACCATCAGTAGACTAAATACTAAAGAAAGCTTTTCTGTCCAAAAACACTCTCATGTTGGATAAATTACAATAAAATTAAGTATATTGTTGAGCTCTCCAGAAAACAAGCTAACAAAAAATGGAACCCACAAACTAAAACCAGAATGGTGAGTAAGCCCTGAAGCTGAGGCTGCCTGGAGAACAAATGATTAAACCGGACACCCACATCTTTTGATTCTGATAGGAGAGAGACGGGACTGTTATCTATGAGAATCTTAAATTCAACTTGTACCTGGAGGAATCTCATCCTCTGAAGGTTGCGCTCTGGAAGCTAACTACCTGCTACAGAAGAAGAAGATAGGAAGACTACTTCATCCTGATACCTAAAAATAAAATAATAGTACTAACAGATAATATAATAATGTAACTGTTTTCTCTTAGATTCTTAGAATCTACAACAGGAGACCAGATCTTGAAAGAGTATGGAGTTCAAATTTATATTACTAAGCCATCAAGAAAATCCAGGTCAAATGATTAAATAAAAGCTGTCCTGAATTGATAGCATTCCTCGATGCCCAGGTTAAGCAAAAGCTAAAAAGTAATGAAACATAGCTGTACAAATCATTGTGATTAAATCTCAGGAAAATAATGGCAAATTAATAAAGGCAAAAGAGAGTATTGCTCCTTCTATATAAACTTCGAAAGCACACAAAACAGAATATTGTAATCATAGAACAATGGCTCAGTGGGAGAAGGACAAACAAAGTGCAGGGGACAGAGAATGCACTTGGTTTATTGATATGCTCTTTCTTAAGCTGGGGGGAACACGCAGACACTGTTTTACAATTCTTTATAAAGTAAACACATGATATGTACTTTCTGTGTATCTATAAAGTATTTAATCAAAGTAATTACAATTCTAAAAATTGCACTCAGAAAGGAAGTGAGCAGCAAGCCCAGGGCAAAAATGGAGACTCGGCCAGATATGTCTTTGGTTTCTTCACACTTAATGTCTTTTGTGACCTTAAAAACATAATGTGTTAGTCCCATCTACAAATCCTGCCAAAGGATTTTGTGATAATCATGGTTTTGGCTACTAAAAGTTTGAGACCGCTCTTACCAGGAAACCTCTATAGTCAAAAGACTAGTTTTGGCTTTGAAGCCCTCCCATAACCATATGGGAGGCAGCTGTCACCTTCTCACTGGGAAGTGGGAGTCCTTCCAGTCCCAAGATCCAAAATGGAGGAGCCTGGGAGATCAACCTGCAGACCACCCCAGAGAACCTCCCATAGATGGCTAAGTAATGTTCATTATTACAATGCTCTATGTGTATTTATCCCCAAGTCCAGTCAGTAAGTTTTCATTCACCCATCTTAGTGGAGGGAAAAGGGTCATTTGAACATCTTTTTTATTAACTATGAAAGGTGAAAGAAATCCAGGAAAGTATACCAGCATAATTTCTTGTTATTGGATTATGATTGAAGTGTGAGTGATTTAGCTGGTGATCTCTCTATTACCTCCAGGGTCTCAGAGATCAGTGTCTGCCTGGCCCTGAGTCAGAAATGGTGTGCTGTGTGTCTTCCTCTCTAGAAATGCACCCCAGTCCTCCTTTTTACCAGCCAATTACAATTATCTGCTTGAAGTTCTGATTCCATGTCCTTAAATCTTAAGTGTTAAATCACTATTTCCGACAAAAAGGAAAACCACTGACTTTTAAACTATATTGAATCCTGTATCACTTATGCTCATTTAGTTGCTACCTTTTCATGAAATAAAAGACTTAAAACTTAAAAACAAGTAAATTAAATATAAGTGACTTCTAGATTTAAGAATTTTGTTATGTCAGCTGATAAATGCTTCTTAAAATATTCTGTCCTTATAATACCATAACTTACCGATTCTATGGAATAATTTAAAATCTGGAACCCATGGGAGAGGTTAAAATGTGTAAGTTATGAAAATATTTGTGTGATTTCATTAATAGATAATTTAAAATACTACTGTTCTATTTTTTTTTTTGAATGTGCATAAAATGGAAAACAAAATCCTAGAAAAAAAACATATTAAGGACAAGGCCATTTCATTTACTCTTGTAAATAACAGAACATCAATATCTATTAGTATGTGATTTAAGTTAATTCCTTAAATTTAGTTTGGTGGGATTGTCAATTCCTTGCATCAGTATATAAAACTTATTGATAGAGATTTCTCTGCTAAGAATTCAATTTTAATAAAACATTATGAACGGGAGGGTAAGAGGGAAGGACGGAGGAGGAAGAACAGTTGGATGGATCTAAGACTTTTGCTAAAGACAAACTGTATTATTCAACTAAGTCACCTTAATAAGCATTGACATTTGCTAGACTGCTATCCTAAGTAGAGAAAAGATCCTGAAAACACAAATGTGTATCACAAACTCTCCTAAAGTCAAATATGAATCTGATAAAATCAAGAATTCTTCAGTATTCTGAAAATTGATCTAAAGTGTAAGTTGCTAATAGTCCTTTTTCAGTTGTCCATACAGAAAAAATTTTAGAAATAATTAGTTTTGCTTAATATTCTACATCCTTGAAGTTCTCATAACTGTCAGGAACTATCAACAATTTTTCAGTAACAATATTTTGCTAATGTTTCATGTATTAACAGAATAAATACCAACTAATTCCAAGAACTGCTATTATAATCAGATTAAAATATTTGCTAAGAATTATTTTAAAGGAGAACATCAGCTTGGCATCTGATACAGATGGCGTCCTGACTGACTTCTTTATCTAGTTACCTCCCTACTGGCAACAATTGGATTCTATTGTTTTGTCCCAAATGCATCCTCAGTTCTACATACTCCAGGGAGAAGGACCAAAATGAAGAAACAATCCCATAACTCTACCTACTGATAGGTATTAAATTGTTTGAGAACGGGGTGGGTGGACCGTGTGTGAATCTGAGAGACTGCTAAGGGAGGGCCTTCCGGGTCTCTAAGCGGCTGAAAATTCCCCAGCTTTGTTCTCTCCTTGCCCTGACTATAATGAAACCCTTAAGAATTAAAAAAAAAATTAAAAAAGCCTCTTAAAACCTCACCTGGGAGGTGAGCGGAATTGAAGAGGAGCTAGAGTGTTCCTCACTAGAAAGATTCAGAGAGGGTGAGGGCAGCCTCACCCTGGAGAACCATTTTAATTTGTAATACTGTTGTTACCCTTACCTCCCCAATCTGCCACACACCCCTTTTGAGAAAATTCATCAGCCTTTCCATAGGGGAAATTTAAAATTCAATTGACAGTGAAGGTGCTAAGTGAATATTAGTTTTATGAACTCCTCTTCTTCCTGCTTTAAATCTATGACCTGTTTTGCACAGAAGTCAAGCTCTACAATAGAGTGGAGGAGGCTACTGATACTGGAATTTCAATCAGTTGACTCCATTTGAATTTTTGGACCTGAGTCCAATTCTCCTTGTCCTCTAAGTCTAGAGATCTCGTGAAGGTCAGCCAGCAGATGTGTGTGAGTGGTTTTCACTTACTCCAGCCCCATCTACACCAAGCCCCATTTGTGCTAGAGTGGGTGAAAGTGTGTGGAACTGTAAGGAAAGAGGGAAGAAGAAATTCTCTCAAGATGCAGACAAAATCTAGCTCTTCAAATATCTCTCTTCCCTCTGTAACCTGGAATGTGGTATCCAAGAATATGTTCTAATTCTTTGGTAGAGGATTTCTATTGTCTTCAAGTGGCAGTGGCAGTGATGAAAACAGCACCTGGCCTGAGTCTACAGACACATCTTTTCACATGAACTGTCAGCTAAACTGTGCCTACTTGCCATAAGAATATGAACAAAGATACTCTGTGCACACAAGCACACACACACATACACACACACACACACACTTCCTAAAGATAGCATATTCATATGAGAGATGTATTTGTATAAAACAACGATCTTGAAAACTATAGGCAATGTAGCCAACAATTCCCAAATTACACTTTTGTTTATTTTGCAGTTAAGTTTAAAGTGTCAACTTGGATTTTAAGTTGTAGGAAGAGGGGACTGAGGCTGACAAAGAACTCCTGGTATCCAATCGTGGTTTGTAGCAGATGGTTAGGCTATCCTGGGCACTGTGCTGGCTTCCATTTATTATCTCATTAAATTTTCACAAGATTCCTGGAAGTAGGTATTATGATGATGATGATGATGATGATTATACAAATAAAGAAACAAAGGTTTAGAGAATTTATGTAATGGTCCATGGTACCATAGATAACTATTTGTGGACCCAACTTTCAATCCCAGGCCTAATGCCAAACCCTACACTCAAGGCTATAACAATGTTTCTGGGGAGATAGTATGTGTGGCACCATGGAGGAGCCCCACATGGTCTCCCTTCAAAAGAACCTGCTGCAGGGAGCACAGCTGACGAGCTGATGGATAGCTGCTGTTCTTTTGCACCCACCATGGTTCTTCTCCCAGACGATAATTCTCTGGGTTTTCTCTCAGTTCATGTTCGAGCATGGTGAGGTACCAAAAATGGCCCATCCCCACCAGACCTGAGTTCCTCATACACTGAATTATCCAATTCAATAACCACTGACCATATATGGCTACTGAGCACCAAAAATATGGATACTGTGATTAAGGAATGGAATATTTCATTTTTATTTCATTTTTAATTAGTTTAAAATCTAAGTTGTCCCAAGTTGCTGTTGGCTACCATACTGGGTAATGCAAACACAGAACATTTCTGTTGCAGAAAGTTCTACTGAATAGCATGGACAACTTTTGTTGAAGAAATCAACTGGTTGAACTCTACACAGATCCATACAGAAAGTAAGAAATACTTCTCTTAAGAGGTACTTCCCTTTGAGACAGTAGTCTAAGAATAATCTGCAGACACTAGGAAGATGGTCAGAGATGAAGTACTCAGATGGTTTACCAGAAAGGTGTGAGAGAGCAGTGGGAAGGCAGCAAGAATGGACCCCATATGACTCAGAGACACCTGTCCTCTATAGGGCTGGATGCTTAGCTGTGGGGGAAATGATGCCTCAGAAAGGGGACATACCTTGGTCAGAATGGGGAGATAGTGGTTATTGAGTGAGGAGGGAAAGTAGGACTCAACTAAAGTAAAGATCTGAGAAAAAATAGTTTTATGGAGTAATGCCTGAGGGAAAGAGGTATTTATATTTTCTCCTTTTTAGGTTTCTCCTACCCTCATTTTTCTCCTTGATTATAAGACTCTGATCACCTTAAAAGAACCCCATGCTCTTTTCCTTCTAGTCACCAAAAAATACATAACTGCAATAAATATTTTATTTATCTTATAAATTGGAATTTTGTTTGTTGTTTTTCGTACAGATAAACTGAACTTAAAATTTCTCATTTTCAAGAAGAGTGAATTGGTCTTTTAGCAGGCATTTAGACCTGCAACTGGAATTCTTTCATAGAGTTACAGAGTCAATGGCAGGGTTGGTTATATTTTTTACTTTTGTCAGAGATATTTTCACAGGAAAATATTGGCTAACATTAGCCTTTCTGTATAAAATAAAAATTAAACCCTTGTGAAAATCAAATACACTTATAAAATATGTATATGCAATTATGTTTACTGAAGAGCTATAATCAAGGCAAAGGTCTTTCCTTAAAACAGTCCACTTTAGGAGATACTTGTAAATTAGTGTCTGTTCTTTTCTTTACCAGTCATTAGTCTGAATTGGTACCCTAGCCAGAATACAAGAAAATAAGACATTCATCTAGATAGTTTTAATTTTGTAGTCTCAATTACCAGCTCTGCTCTTATAAATTGGTTCTATGAATTCCTCTTAAAAATGTGTGGCATTAATACATCCATCTGGAAAGGCAACAGAGTACTCATACACAGCACTAAAACTATAGATTTCATCAACACAGATGTCCTACCAAATTTTCACTTGCTTATTCCCAGCTAAATTCAACCTCTGAGCTTTAAAAAGATTTTCTAGACTCTTAAGGACAAAAAAATAAAATAAAATAAATGACATTATGCATTCACATCTGTCTCCGCTACCATTTAGGGCATGTTAATATAGACATAAAACATCTGGGCAGGGGAAAGGATCTATATGGGAGCTCTTGGTTACCATGACAACTGAAGTGTACTTTCTCTCAGATAGTTCAATCTTTGATCATCTACTCTGAACATCACCACATTCTTTCATTTTTATCCCCAAAGCCCAGAATACCCACCATTTTAAAACATCAGTCATCATATAAGTAATATGTATGCATAGAAAATAAGTTCCTAAGAGAAGCTCCTCTTGCTTCTGTCCTGCTTTAACACTCCAAGAAAAATCCTTTCTATTTCCAACAATGCAGTTAAAGCAGTTTGGATGTTACGGTTTTAGATGTGGAAGTTCTCTATTTCTGAGTTACTCAAGAGATGACAGTGAAAAAAATCTCAGTGAAAATGGTGAAATTAGCTACATTCATTTTTCCCTGTGAAAAACATCTTCCCTTCTGAATCTTGAGAATTTTATCAGCATTCTAAATGGCATAGAATATGAACAATACCTTCCATGTATTAATGTTTTCTGTATATCCGATATGTAAAGTGTTTTGTACATGTCATTTATCCATCAACATCATCAATGAAGTTGGTATTATTATTAATCTCACACGTATAGAAACTAAACTATGGATAAAAAATACAACAAATGGACTCAACAAATTTTGCTGAGGGCCGACTATGTGCTGGGCATCAAGTATTTCCCTACCTTCATGGACCTTACATATACTGGCAAGAATACAGGTATTTGGGAAACTAATCTAGTGAGGGACATGGCAAAAACAGAATCTAAGTTTGACCTCAAAACAAAAAATAAAACTTCAGGGCTGACTGACTTCTAAAATAAAAGTCTTGGAGTCACCTGTGACTCACTGTATTAAACTGTATTTCCTATACTGTATTTCTTATATTCAATTGAATTGAAAGACATCAAAACTTCAACCTTTGTTTTCAGAATTGTTATGAACACACTCTGTGACTTAGAAACTCTGGCCATTTCCTTGAGTCTACTCTATCCAGGCAAAAAGGAGGTTCTTCTTCACCTGCATGGTTCATAAACAGAAGATACTTGCCTGCCAGTGAGTCTTAGTCTCTGGAAAATCTCCCTTGGACTAGAGGCAAACAGTAAATTCACAAAAAGCAGGACACAGCTGTATTTCATTTTCATGTTAACTTGTTAAAACAAATATTAAGCTACAGGTAATATGGTATGCTATATGCAAAATTGTAGGAAAAGTTTTGAGCCCAAAGAATACATACTACTTAGAATTTAAAACTATTTTTGTTAGTAATCAAGGAGTAGTTTAACAGGCGCTCTGAAGGAAACATCAAGCTAGCAAGGACATGTAGAGGAAAAGTATCATTCTTTCACTTACAGCGATGATAACTGTGGTAAGTAAAATATATCTATACAAGAGAGAACATTGCTGACCCACTTAAAAGTGTTAATAGGATCCTAACTAGATTTAAGTGGAAATACTAGAGTGTTGTGAGTTTAGTGAGTACCATGGAGGCAGTCAGAATTCTGTTGGGAAGGTGGGGGAGTCTGTGACAAAGATAATAGAGTCAGGGTATTGAACTACTACTGTAGGGAAGATATTATAATGCTCATTTCACTATTCTGGATGTTAAATGCAAAGAAATCACAGCTTATGATTTAGGGCAAATACAATCACTGAAATCCTTTGCACAGACTAAAGAACCTACTGAACTTTCTGCAACACAAAACCAATTCTCTTGGAAGAAAATTTGGTCTCTTTAGGTCTCTGCGTGTTAAGCTTGGGTAAATTCCTGGTAAAGATATTTTATGTAGGCCTACAATTCTCAGTCCTGAGTTGTATCCAGGTATCCTGAGATTAGGATTTAAGACTAGCAGCACCCAACTCACAGACTGAGACTTGGTTTGGTGGCAGGAGTAGGTGAGTTTCTGCCTTATGCATGTGATGCAGAATGGTAGAGAATAATTCCTTCATGTGACACCATCTCTACAGTATCTTCCTCTGTTGAATGTTCCTGAAAAATGTCTTAGCAATATAGCCTCTTCATTACTAAAGACACTTCAGTCATTGAACCCTTAATTTAATGCATGAAAACACTATCTTATTCTGAGGGCTGAGAATGAATGAGAGCATGGGAAAGCTAAGTATCATTTCTGATTGAGTCTCCTGATAACAGGTATACTGGATTTAAACAATATGGTTTTCAAAAAAAACTTAAATTATCTCTGTTCTGTTCAGTGTCACAAATATTTTTCCTACTATATCAAAAACATTGGTAAATGTCAAAGGATATAAAGATGCATAAAGACGATTTCTTCCCTTGAGCAATCATTGATCCAGTCAAAAGACAGAAATCTTTCTAGAATACATTTTACTTATGTCTACCTTCTTAAAAAGAACATACTGAATAGTGTCCACCTTTTCCTTGTGACATAGGGTTATCATTTGAACATCCGCTTCTGTCCTGGGCCACCACAGTAGGCACAGCTGCAGTTAGAAAAGAGTCTGACATAGGAGTTTACGGCTACTGATCACAGGAGTTAACCGAGAACTTGCCTATGCTTCTTAAATTGGGTAGATGGTAGATAGAGGTGGGACAGACAAACAGACTTTAACTCCACACTGAGGGGCATTTAGAATGGATACCTTCTCCTGATGAGCACCTTGTCAGTCTCAGATATGCCCTAGATTGTACTTACAGTGTGTCTTCTCTAACTTGAATTTCCATACCACTAAAGTGCCCTCTGAATCTCTGCCAATTACTCTATTAGTCATTATTCACTTTGTTCTCCTCAAATTACAATATGAATTCAGTGAAGAAAGACTAGAGCCCCTGTCCTGGTTCTTCACAGCCCCATCCCTAGGCTCTAATACTCCCTCTCTATGTCCTTCCTACCATTAGGTTGATATACATACTACCCCTCTTAATGGTCAGTAAACCCACAAGGCACACTCATCGCTTTTTACTAGAGCATACCTGTGAGTAAGGTTTCCTTTTTTCCTTCCATGCTGCGTAAGATACTTAATAGGCTTGTACTAACTCATTTACAGGGAACAGGGTGGCGGAGGTCCAATGTACAGTGGTGGAAGATGATTAGAAATTTGGTGGTGGGTGTTATAGTTTATTACATATTTGATGAAGAGTGAAACTGCACATCTAAAGCTTATATTGTGTCATAAATCAAAATTACCTCAATAAAAATAATAACTCATTTACAGTGACGTAGTTGGATAGCTTGAAAATTCCTTATTGTTTTCATACATTTTTCCCATCTAGAAAAAGAATCACTTTCTCTTTATATTTTTATAATTTATAGTTACGCTACAATATATAATTCTGAATCTGAGCTCTATTATTGTGGATATGTAAGTCAACTTTCTGAAAGCGTAACACCACCAATCTTATGTACCTTCCTCTCATCTGAAGATGACAAACCTATAGCTGAGATGAAAGTTCTAAAGCTCACATCTAAAAGGCATCATGTATGGAGCATGGAACTTCTGATAATTTCTCCACCCAGAACATTACTTTTGCAATTGAAAAATATTATATTTTATTTGTAATATCAAACATATCATGAAATCATTGTATTGTAATAGGCTCTCATTTCTCTCTCATCTCAGTGCTTTTATTTTTAACTTTAATTGAAGATAGCACACATTATAATTGCACTAAACAGTGATGATAATTGACATAATTTAAGATATATGAACATAAATATTTTAAAGGACTATTATGAATGCAAGAAAAACATAAATCTACTACACTCTTGAGGAATTCATGTGAGAATTTTTCCCATCTTTCCTGTTCATTCAGAAAGATAAATTATAGTCTCTGGTCCAAACTTATCTATCTTTACTAAGAGGTTAATTTCTTAGAAAATTAGTTCCTGAGATTCCTCCAGTTTTGACATTTTGCACCCTCTCAGAAGTTTATGAAAACCACAGCAATTCACTTTGACCCATTTCAAATTTATGTGGCCGAGTTCCAAATGCTGAGAATTGTACAGTGCCCATTCTTAGCAGATGATACTGACCATCTGTCCTGGTCATCAGGACAGAGTCCAGATATTTCTCCAATGTGGTACTATGAAGTCAAAGTGCTCTTGGCATTTATATAATGTTTTTGTGAAATTTTTCAGGTGATAAATGGATTCTAGTTTTTCAAACTGGGATCCATCTATTTATATGCATGTGAGTACTTTCCCTGTGGTGGGTGTTCAAGTGTACATGCTTGTACTTCTCACAAACACACACACACACACACACACACACACACACACACACACACACACACACACACACTGCTAGACTAAGATTCAATCATGTAAGTTCCCCAGGAAGGCTAAGGGTTCGACACCATTAAAACAGCTATTTTAAGCATTTACTCAACATTTACTAAATGAAATTGGGAAAAAAATTGTTTTGCATTATGAAAAGCCTGTATTTCTTCTCTACAGTTGGTTAACAGGATTCGTTGATGTGCTGAATTCCTATCACCTACAGTAGCTTCAACATCTTTCATTTCACAACTTTTTGTCTCTCATTACTGGACAGAATTAGCTGTTTATATCCATGAGGACAGCGGTAACTCACATAGATACAGTTCCAAAGTCACAAAATGGATGTCAGAGTTATTTTATTTGTTTACTTTCATGTTATCATAACGTTTTCTACCTTTCCCTGGTCATTTTCTCCATCCAGCTTTCTTTGATGATTTACCAAACCCAAAATATTCTTGGAAAGCACACTAGCAACTTTTAAATTTATACATTATAAATAAATGTACAGAATGATAACTATAGTTAATAATGCTATAATATTTCCTTGAAAATTGCTGAGAGTAGTTCTTTGATGCTAACTAGACTTATGGTGACCATTTAGCAATATATATGTAAATCAAACCAGTATGCTGTATCCCTGACATTAATATAATGTTCTATGTCAATTATATTTCAATAAAAGAAGATACATTTAAAAATAACTCACTTTTAATAAGCAGACCTATATAAAATACTACTCATGTAAGAATATCAACTGACTGAACAACCAGATACAGGTGATTCTAAACCACTATGGTGGTAAGCCTTGCTATAAAACTGCAAAATATTCCACAGTGAAAGTTCAACAACAGCATCAATTCTTATTGTTAGCGTATGCCCACCGCCATGAAGGGGTTGCAGTAAATTTCGTCTTGCTCGTGCACCCCTGTGACGCAAGTGTTTAAGACATGAACCATATAAAGCCCAAAGATTCAGGCTTGAGACCCTAGGCCAGGGGAGGGGGAAGAATGACACTTGTCTAAGTGCTACATGTGGAAGTGTGAATTAAGAGGTGCTGTGTTTTCCTTAATACCAGTGACACAACGCTCCTCTGGGACACAGCATGCCTGGGGAGGCTACAACTCCTTAATCCAGTTCTGTTCACTTGGACAAGCACGGATATCCATCTGCTAGACATCAAGAATTATAATACTTAACAAGAATAATCCTTCAGTCTAAATGTTTAAATGTTAAATGCTAAATATACACTGAAGGATTTAAGGCAAGGAATTTGCAAACATGACTCAGTCACACATCTGGTTTAGCCCCGTCCAGATGTCAGAACGCATCAGTCATTTTGGATTTATTTACAACGGGAGAAATCAAGTCACAATTCATGTTGTCTCACAGGTCTACTTATATGAAGATAAAGACCTGTGAAACTCCCTGAAGTTTGGCTGACTCTCCAACCTTACTAAGAATATGCATTTCTGACATTTTAAATGTCTTATGTCAGTGATTTTAGCCACTTGGGAAAAACAATGTTACAGCATGTAATTTACATTATTTCAACAAAGTCAGTTCAATCTCAAATCATCATTTCTAATACATTCTAGCAATGCTGCTTTTGTAAAGCCACTTTACACACTGGTGCCAGCAACCACAGAATGTGACTTAACAACCAATTACTTTTACAGTTTGCAAAACAAGAAAACCTCTCAGCTGTTGGGAGCTTTGCCCAGAGGCCTGAACTTGTCCCTGGCATAGTACCTTGCCCTTCTTCATTAATCCAGCAATATTACATTGCTTTGTAGCCTGCTAATGCACTTGTCCTATCAACAGATTTCCTAAGTGCTCTCCAAGATTCCAGTATCACGCTCTTTTCCTTTTTACCAAATCTACAGAGATTGCTTTTTTATTTCCCAGTTATTCATATTCAATCCATCACTGTCAATAATATCATCTCATATGAATGTTAATACTGTATTACTAAAGAAGTCTTGGTAATTTGCTTTGTAGGGAAAGTTGATGAGAGGTGACGGTAGGGAGGCAAGCCAATACATACTATTTCAACTACTCTGAAAGCTGACCTCCATGAAGCAAAGAGAACAGACTAATCCCAGGCAGGCTTAGTGTCAAAAAGATGGCAGATCTCATAGTGACTGGCCCAGTTAATAGTAGCAGAAAATGTGAGAAATAAAAACACAAATATATTCTATACGAATTATTCTCATAAGTCTGAGAGCATCATGTTTGAGAGTGTTTCTTGATGACCAAGAAAGATATGGAAGAGAAATGGATTGATTATCTTTGACAAATAGTTCTAAATGGATAGAAATAATATTTCCCTGGTATTCCCCAACTCTCATCAGTTAATAAGGGTAGTTTTGTTTTGTTTTCTTGATAAAGGGTTAAAAATAGAAGTATGAGTAAGTCCAAGACAGTATAGAGAAATCAGAATTTATGATTCCTGGAAAGTTATTGTTAAATAATTTTCTGTAAAGTAATGTGTATTCCTATCTTGTTTCTGATCTTGGAGAAAATGTTTTCAGTTTTTACCAAGTATAATATTAGTTGTGGATTTTCATATATAATCGCTATTATATTGAGTTAATTTCCTTATTTCCTAATCTGCTATGTGCTTCTGTTTATAGTGAAACAATTTTATCATTAAATTTTGCAAATGCTTTTGTTTACAGCTGTTGAGATGATTGTTTGATTTTCAGACTTCATTCTATTAATGTAGCATATCATGGTGATTGATTTTCATATATAGAAACATCCCAGGGATAAATTACATTCTGGTCATGTCATAAGACCTTTTTAATGTGAATTAAGTATTCTAATATTTTGCTGAGGATTTTTGTATCTATTTTTTATCAGAGATATTGGACCATAGTTTCTTTTCTTGTAGTATATCTTTGTCTGGCTTTATCAAATGAGTGGAAGTATTTCTCTCTTCAGTTTTTCTGGATGAGTTTAGGATTAGTATTAGTTGTTCATTAAATGTTTGGTAGAGTTTTAATGATGAGTTTTTCTTTATTTAGATGTTTTTGTTTATTAATTCAATCACCTTATTCCTTATAGGTCTGTCCTTATGGGTCTGTTCAGATACTCTATTTCTTCATTATTCAGACTTGTTAGTATGTTTCTAGGAATGAATCCATTTCTTCTAGGTTATTCAATTTGTTGGAATATAATTGTCATAGTAATTTCTTAAAATCCTTCTTATTTCTGTGGAATCATTTGCAATGTCTTTTCTTTCATTACTGATTGTATTTATTTGAATATTCTTTTAGTATAGCTAAAGGTCTGTCAATTATGTTATGTTATTCTTAGCTACATTGCCCCATTTTTAACATAACATTTAATGAAATGACATCTGAATACCATAAAGTTTACTCACTTAAAGTATATAATCCAATGGTGTTTAGTATGTGTACAGAGTGCTCTAACCATTACCATAATCTAATTTTAGAATATTTTTATTTCATTTCATTTCATTTCAAAGGAAGCCTTGTACCCATTAGCAGATTGATTAATTTAACTTCACAAATGATATTTTAACTATAAAAATGTGATGAAATTTGAGAATAAAATTTAAAAACAATTTTAATGTGCAGGCAGGAATGAAGATGAGCAGCAGCAGGCAGACAAAGAGGAAAAAGTATTTTATTTATTTTATTTAGTTGTTCATCTTCATTGTTCCCCACAGCCTTGGGATGCAAACCTAGGTCCTTAGGATTTATGTAGAACATGCTTGACCTGAGGTGGCTAACCCAACCACTACTCCACCAACGCTCCCAGATAATCTGTTTTTGATTACAGTTAATATAAACCTCTGGAGACAGTTTAACTAATTATAAAATTCATTATGATAAATACTCTATTGTTATCAACTAGCGCAAAATTTTATTCTATTCAACATAGTACTAGCCAGATCAATTAGGGAAGAAATTAAAGGCATCTAAATCCGAAAAGAAGAAGAAAATTATCTCTGTTTATAGGTTATCTGATCTCACATGTAGAAAATACTAAAGATTTCACACATAAGAATTACTAGAACAAATGTTCAGCAAAGTTGCAGGATGCGGTCAACAACAAATAAGCCGCATTTCTACTTATTAACAATAAAAAAACTCAAAGGAGTTAAGAAAATAATCTCAATTACAATAGTATCAAGAAGAATAATTTTTTTAGAAATGAATTCAACCAAGGAGGTGAATATTTATACATGGAAAAGTGAAAAAATTTCTGAAAGAAATTAGATACTAATAATGACAATATACTGGAAAGACATCATGACTTGGAAGGCTCGACATTATGAAAATGTACATACTACACAAATTAATCTACAGATGCAATGCAATTTCTATCAAAATTCCAATAGCATATTTTACAGATAGAGAAAAAAAACAACTCTAAAATGAAGATATAACCACGAAAGATCCTGAACAACCAAAACAATATTTTGAAAGAAAAACAAAGCTGTGTACCTCATATGTCCTGATTTCAACACATATTACAAAACTACAGCAATCCAACAGTATCATGCTGGCATAAAGACAGACATAGAAATCAATGGAACAATGTGGAGAACTCAGAGACAAACTCAAAGATATATAGTCAAAGGATGTTTGACCTGGGGGCTAAGACTGCAAACACATTGGTAACAGCAGTCTCTTGAATGAATGGAGTTGGGAAAACTGGATGTACACATGCAAAAGAAAGAAACTGAGCCACTATCTTACACCATTCACAGACATTAACTTAAAGCCTAAAACTATGAAACTCCTAGAAGAAATACAGGTGAAAAACTTTACAAAATTGGTCTGAGAAAGGATTTTTTGTACAAAACAACAGAAACATAGGTAACAAAAGCAAAAATAAGTAAGACTATATCAAAATAAAAGGCTTCTGCATAGCAAATGAAAACAACAGAGTGACAAGGCAACCTAGAAAATCAGAAAAAATACATTGAACTATATATCTAATGAGGGATTAATATCAAAAATATATAAGGAATACCTAAAACTCAACAATAAGACAAAAAGAAGCAATTATTTAAAAAATGGGCAAAGTAATGAACAGACATTACTCCAGAGAAAATGTACAAATGACCAACAGGTACAAGAAAAGATTCTCAATATCACTAACCTCAGAAAATACAAATCAAAACACATATGCACTGTCTCAGAGTGAGCTGAAATGTAGACACACTATCCTTAATCAGAACTGTGTCCCCTTCCCAACTCCCCAATTCACAGTGTCAGAAGGTGGAGGGAGAAGTTGGAGACTATGGCCTATGTCGATCAAGAAGGCAGTCAAGATGGTGACCTGGTAGGATGTATCTCCTCTCTACAGACAGCTAAAAATCACTTAGTCTTCAGACACAAGTGACATAAAAGGGATGGCATGAAAGGGCTGGCCAGGGGGCTGCAGACACAGTGGCAGAAATCACTAACACAAAAGTATGAGAAGGTTCGGTGTTCAGAGCTGCTTCGTGGATTCAATACTCCTGGCCTTTTGGGGAAAAAAAGCAGCAAAGGGGTTGGAAACACAAGAAGAAATAAAACTCAGGAGTTTCTATAAGGGCAACAGAGAGTCAACCCAGCGACACCAGGACATGGAGCAGAGAAGAGGGTCTTGGCACAAAGTATAAAGTGGACCTGTTCCTGGTGGTCTGAGTGGGGGCCCCCAAAAGGAAAATTACACAGGTCACTGCAATAACCAGAATGCAGGTAGGGGAATCCCCGCTCCCACCCCTCCAACAATATTGCTTCAGAGCCACTGAACCTGCTCAGGGAAATCCCAGGCTGAAAGGAAAAAGAGAGTCCCAGAAGGAAAACACCTGCAATGCTACCCACCAACTAGCTGATGGAAGGAGAACTTCAGCATGATTGTTGATTATGGCCTAATGAAAAAGTAGTTGTTATCATTCAGAGTTAAGACACTTTGGGGAAGGTTCTGTATCTCCCACACAAACTCCAACACCATAAGCTGAACTCGTGGGTCCCAATGCAGGATCCAACTAAGAATGTCAACAAATCCAACCAGTGGTGATGCCACACAACTCAAGAATTCTTTGTGTTCAAGTCAAGATCCAGGCTTCTCTTGTGCAAGTCAATATCCTAAGCAATGCCATCACCACCAGGAAATCTAACCCACAGAAACATAAACATAATGCCAAACAGAACAAAGATAAAGAGAAATACATGCAAAATGATGGATCCAATTAAAACTCCAGGAGAAAATCTGAATACAACAGATATGAGCAAATTTCCTAAGGATGATTGTAGGGCAATGGTGATAAGCATATTCAAGGAAATCAAGAAGATAATAGAGGAAGAGAAAGGAACAGCAAAAATAGAAATAAGAAATGAAGCAAGATATCAAAGAAATACAGAACACAACAGATGAACTAAAGAACTCAATAGAGGGACACAAGAGTAGGATGGATAAAGACTCCAATAGAATCAGTGAACTAGAAGATAGGGCAGAGGAATGCACTCCAGCAAACCAGTAAGGAGAACAAAGAATGAAAAGAAATGAAGAAAGCATCCATGACCTATGGGATAAGAGCAAAAGGAACAACATTCACCTTATACAGGTCCCAGAAGATGAGGATAGAGAAAAGAGAGAAGGAACTGTATTTAATGAAATAATAGTTGAGAACTTCCCTAATGTGAGGAATGAAGCAAGCCTAAATACTCAGGAAGCTTGAAGAGTTCCTAATAAAAGAAACCCAAACAGGCCTACACTTAGAATTGTCATCAAAATGTCACAAATACTTGATAAAGAAAGAATCTTAAAAGCAGCCAGACAAAAATGAGTCACGTACAAAGAATGTGATGTCTGTAATATAGTCATCAGATTTCTCAATTGAAACTCTACAGGCCAGAAGGGAGTGACATGATATATCCAAAGTGCTGAAAGGAAACAATTATCAACCTAGGATACATTACGCTTTGAGATTATCATTCAGAACTGAAAGAATGATAAAAAGCTTTTCCAATAAGCAAAAGTTAAAGCAATTCATCACCACAAAACCAGCTCTACAAAAAATAAAGGATGCTCTATAAAGTATAAAGAAATCTCACTTTAAAACATTAAGACAACAAATATAAAAAGTGGGGAAAATAAAATAAAAAATGTGGGTGGTTAGAATAAGTATAAGACTAATCTACTTTCTTATAAAATAGGAAATAAATAGAAAGTCAATGCTGTTTCCAGGATAGCCTCAAAATACATTTCCAGGGAAAAAACAAAGAAGAAAACAAAAAGGAAAACCAGTCAAAACACAACTACATCCAACCCACCTAAGAACTGAAAGAGAAGAACAAAGGCACTGTCAAGAATAAAAACCAGAAGACAAATTACAAAATGCCAATAAACTGCTACATATCAATAATTACACTAAACATTAATGGAATGAACTCAGCAATCAAATGATGCAGAGAGAATGAGTAGATTAAAAAGCATAACTCAACTTTATGCTGCTTTCAGGACACTCCTTCTTTAAAAAGATACAAATAGGCTCAAAGTAAATTGTTGGAAGGCAATCCTACTGTCAAATGACAACCAAAAAAAAAAAAAAAAAGGAACAGCTATACTTACATCAGATAAAACACACTTCCAATCAAAAAGAATAACAAAAGACAGAGATGGATATTATATAATGATTAAGGGGTCAATCCAGCAAGAAGACATTACACTTATTAACATATGCACAAATTAAAGAGCATTAAAACATACTAGGTAAGTATTATCACAACTGGCAAGAGATATCAACAGTAACACAATAATAGTGGGAGACTTCAACAATCCACTTACAACAATGGACACATATAACAGGTAGAAAATTAACAGGTACACAGCAGTTTTAAATGACCAATTGAAATAGTTAGGTCTAAAAGACATTGCCCGAATACTTTCCAATGATGACAAATTTCACTATCTTCTCAAGTGTGCATGGAGTATACTCAAAGATATATCATATGTTGGGACATAAAACATGTCTCAACAAATTTAGAAGGACTGAAATCACAACAAGTATCTCCTCTTACCACAATGGCTTAAAAGTAGAAATGAACCATAAAAAGAATGTTGAAAGACCCCAAAATAATTAGAAAATAAAGAATATGCTTCTGAATGACTCTTGGGTAAAACAGGAAGTCAAAGAGTAATTTAAAAAATACTTAGAGATCATACAATGAGAATAAAGACAAAAGTTACCCGAATTTATGGGATACAGCAAAAACCATACTAAGAGGGAAGTTCATTAAATCCAGGTTCACTTCAAGAAAAAGAAAAATAACAATCTAATTCTATATTTAAAGCAAATAGAGAAAGAAGAACAATTAAAGTAAAAAATGAGCAGAACAAAAGAAATAATCAAAATTCAAGCAGAAATAAAAGAAACAGCAAGAAGACAATCCAGAAATTCAATTAAACCAAAAGCTTGTTCTTTGAAAAAAATAAACAAAATTGACAAACCACTGGGTAGACTCACAAAGACAAAAAGAGAGAAATCTCTCATAACTAGAATGAGAAATGAAAGGGGAAAAGTAAGAACAGATAACACAAAAATTTAAGACATCCTAAGAGACAGCTATGAAAAGCTCTATGCCAATAAAGTGGAAAACTTGAGGATCTGGGCAGATTTTTAGAAAAATCCAGTCTACCCAGATTGAACCTAAAGTAACTGGAACACTTGTAAAGAAGAATCCCAAGCAAGAAAATTGAAGAGGTAATCAAAAGTGTCCTTAAAAATAAATGCACAGGACCAGGTGTTTCCAATGAGTTTTAGCAAAACTTCAGAGAAGAATTAATACCTATTCTTTTCAAATTCTTCCAAAAAAATTGAAGAACAGGGAACACTTTCGAACACTTTCTATGAGGCTAACATCACATTATACTAAAAGCTGATAGAGACGTCACCAAGAAAGAAAATCACAGACTAATATCTCTAATGAACATAGATGCGAAAATTCTCATTAGTAAACCACACCCAACAATGCATCAAAAAGGTCATTCATCATGACCAAGAGGGATTTATTCCAGGGATCTGAGGATGGTTCAACATGCATAAATCTATTAATGTAGAACACAGCACCAACAGAGCAAGGAGAAAAATCACATAATCATATCAATAGATGTGGAGGAAGCTTTTGACAAGTCCCAACACCCATTTATGATAAAATAAAAAAATCTGTCCATAAAGTAGGGACAGAAGGTACATAACTCAAAAAAAAAAAAAAAGACCCTCTACAATAAACCCACAGCTGACACCATAATCAAAGGTGAAAAATTAAAAGCATTTCCTTTAAGGCCAGGAACAAGGAAAGGCTGCCTGCTCTTACTACTGTTATGTAATGTTATATCGAAGATGTTAGGCAGAGCAATTAGGCAAGAAAAAGAAATAAAAGGAATCCAAACTGGAAAGGAGGAAGTGAAACTACCATTATTGGAAGATGGCACCATTATATATTTTGAAAACCCTAAAAACTTTGTCAAAAATATTAGAACTCATCAACAAATACAGTAAGCTTGCAGGTTAAAAAAATCAATGCAAAATATCCATTGCATTTTTACACATAAACAACTTCCTAGAAGAAAGCAAAATCCAGAACACCACGCTACTTAAAATAGAAGTGAAAAAAAAAAAAAATCTTGAAATATACTTAATAAAAGAGGTGGAAGATGTGTACAATGAAAAATACAAGTCCTTCTTAAAAGAAATAGAAGAGGACACAAAGAGACAGAAATACATTCCTTGTTCATTGTTGGGAAGAATCAAGTGTCCATAAAATGATCATCTTACCTAAAGCAATATACAGAATTAACCCAATATCTATTAAAATCCCATGGGCCTATTTCAAGAAAATAGAACAAAAATTTTTTTTAATTTATATGAAACAATAAAAGACTGAATAGCCATAACAATTATGAGAAAAAAGTACAAATCCAGATAGATTACTCTCCCAGACACTGAACTATAGTACAAAGTAACAGTGATCAAAACTAAAATAATAATAGAGGCACAGATCAATGGAATAGAATTGAATCACCAGAAATTGACTCAAACACACACAGTTAATCTATAACAAAGGAGCCAAAAGAATACGATGGAGAAAGGAAACTCTCTTCAATAGTGTTGGAAAAATTGAAAAGTCACATTCAAAAGAATGAAGCTAGACCACTCTCAAACAACATTCACAAAATCAGCTAGAGATTTGGATATAAGACCAGAAACCATAAAATTCTTGGGAGATAACATAAAAAAGACATTCCATGACATCAACCTTACAGAAATCTTAGGGGACTCAACTCTAGCACTAAAGGAAACAAAAAGAAAATAAAACAACAACTGGGACTACATCAAACTGTAGAGCTTCTTCACAACAAAAGAAAGCATCACCAAAACAAAAAGACAACCTACTAACTAGAGGAAGATATTTGTGTTCCATATTTCTGACAAGGGCTTAATAGCCAAATTATACAAATAACTCATAAAACTCAATACCAGTAAAACAGGAAATCCAATCAAAAACCAGCAGGAGGAATTGAAGAGACATTTTTCTGAAGAGGAAATACACATGATAAACAGGCACATGAAAAGATAATTCTATTCACTGGCTATCAGGGAAATTCAAATCAAAATAAGTATGAGATATCGCCTTATACCTGAAAGACTATTATACAAAAGTCTGGAAACGACAAATGTTGGAAAGGATGTGAAGAAAAGGGAACACTTTTACATTTTTGGTGGGAATGCAAATTGGCCCAACCCTTATGGAAAAAAGTGTGGAGAATCCCCAAAAGGTGAAGATGAAAATTCCACCATCCCACTTCTGGATATTTACCCAAAAGACATTAAAACAGTAATTTTCAGAGATTTATGTATCTCCATGTCCCTATTCATGAAAGTTAAGCACTGGAAACTACCTAAGCATCCAACATCAGATGAAAGGATAAAGAAGATGTGGTACATATATACAATGGAATACTACACAGCCCTTAGAAGAGATGAAACCCCGTCATTTGAATCAACATGGATGGAACTAGAGGGGATTATTCTAAGTGAAATAAGTTAAAAGAAGACAGATAGATACCAGGTCACAACAGGAGATCTCACTCATAGGTAGAATGTGAATAGACAAAACAAAGGAACAGACAAAACAAAATCACCCCGGACACTTGCAAAAGAACTGAGGAAGGGAATAGCAAAACAGAATGGGAAGAGGGGCTTGGGGTAGCAGTAAGTACTGGTGGAGCCCACTGGTCAGTGGTGAGGAACACGTAGTGATCTGGTAGATCACAGTGTATGCTGATGCATGTCTGAGTAACAGGGAGGCTGAAAATGTGGGAAACCTACACAAAAGAGTTTATTTTGATTTGTGGAACAAATTTACTGCAATAACAAGTAGGGAACAAAAGAAAATGCAAATCAAAAGCACAATGAGGTACATCACCTCATATATGATATGATGACTATTATTAAAGAAAAATTATAACAAAAATGTAGAGTGTTTTTTAAATGATGCAGTCACTGTGGGGAACAGTATAAAGGCTACTCCAAAGATTAAAAATAAAACTACCATATGGTAAAGCAATCCCACTTCTGAGTATATATACAAAAGAATTGAAATCAGAATCTCAAAGAGGCAGCTGCACTCCCAAGTTCACTGTAACCCTATTCACAATAGCAAAAAGTTCATTGATGGATAAATGAAGAAAGAAAATATACTATATACATATAATGGAATACTAGTTAGACATAAAAAAGAAATCCTATTTTGTGTGAGATGGATGAACCTTGAGGATATCATGCTAAATGAAATTAGCCAGTTCTTAAGGACAAAAACTGCATGAGTCCACTTACATGATACATATACGGTAATACTCAAAAGTAAACAAAAAAATAAAGCAGTCAAATTCAGAGGCAGATAACAGAATGGTGATTGGAAGGGTCAATAGGGAGTTCCAATGGATACAGAATTTCCTAGTAAGATCATTATAAGTTCTTGAGCTCTACTGTACATTACACTTATATTTGACAATACTGTACCACACACATAAAAATGTTTTAAGAGCCTAGATAACATGTTATATGTTTTTATCACAAATTAAAAAAAAACATGGCTAGGCTCTCCTAGGGATTAAAAATATCAAAAGTAGAAGCAACAACACATCTGTTACTTTTAAAAATAATATCTTATCTCTGTTATCATGGAGGGGTTTCTTGGGAAGCAGCCACTTCAGAGTCCTGTAAGCCCTGTGCTACCCCAACCAGGAATCTGCAGCTAGCTTCACAGCATCATGAGTGCAATGTCAGAAACAGCACAGAAAGACTCCTTACCCTGGAACCAGGAGCCTAAGAAACGCTGGTCACAGTCAGCTCCTGATAATTCCCAGAAGAGGTCCCAGGTAGGACCGGCTGATGCTGGAAGGGTTGTCACCGCACACAGCGCACCTTAAGACCTGAAATGTAAATACGCACATCTGTATGACTAGAGTTTAACAATTCTTTTTCTAAGCTGAAATTCTCACAAGTATTTCACTCTTACCACCTCACCTGTTTCTGATGGCAGGCTAAAAAGAAAATAGTCTACCTGTCTGATTTATTCATAAGCATTTCCCCAGAGCCGTGGGTGAAGAGGTGGCTTCATTCAGGTCTGGCTCACTTGTGTGTGCTCTCTCACTCTTACTTTCTTTCACTCTGTTATTGGCTGTGGCTTCTGCTTCAGATAATCAGGGTCCTACACTTATATTCCTAGTTTCATACTCAGTAGCTGCCACCCAGAGCCAGTAACTTGCAAGTTGCAAGTGGAGGGCTTGGAATAACCCCACTTCGGAAAAGGGCATGTCAGGGACAGCCTAGATTAGCCTGATCTGCGGACCAGTTACAAAAGCACCACATAGGAACCTGCTACAAAAGCAGAATCCAAGATGCCACTGCAGACCAGCTGAATCAGAACCTGCATCTTAACAAGACCCCTAGATGAACTGAAGGTACATTAATGCTTCAGAAGCCCTGCTATAAAATCTGAATATAGTTTAAAACCAGACTATAGAATGCGTGTGGGAGGTGTGGTTTAAGTTCCTTAAATGCAAGGTTATTTATGGAGTAAATAACTAAATATTAATCAAATACATATTTACATAATGAATTATTTAACTACTTTAAAATAAGAGGAATGAATAAATCCAATTATTTTATGTATAAAGCCTTAAAAACATCAGTGAGCTTAATGAATCATCAACACTAAGGCATAAATACATATCTGTTGTATTTCGATGAATCTGTTTCCATACAACAGCTTTACACTGTATTAGTAATAAATAGGTAATTGTATAAAAATACCCCCCAAATAAGGAGGTACAGGACATAAGTAAGCAAAGCTAATATGTCTAAACAGATTAATTTAGCATAAAGGAGCTTAAGTTTCAGATTCCTCATTGTTACAAACCCATTCTAAGAACTAACACTATATTCAAAATTTTGTTCATTTTTTTCTTTTTAAGAAATTATAGAACTTTAAAACTCAATAAAACCTTTAAGAAATTATAGAACTTTAAAACTCAATAAAACCTGGAACAATCTCTATTTTAATTAAAAATTATTAAAATGATTTTTAAGTTTGGCATGCATAACACTTTTTAGGTTCTTTCAATAAACTAGGAAATTCTTAGAATTACATCATTATCCTTGAATCTATAAATAGAAGTAACTTAATTGAAGGATGACCTAGAAATAATTCTGCTCACTTGTGAGAAAGAAAAATTCTTTGTAATAATAATATTTATATCTTTAAATGTTATTTCACACAATTAAATATAACAAATATATAGCTTACATATATTTTTCTCTCTTCCCTCTTTCTTGTTTCCTCCGAATTTCATTAAAAAACTGCTGCTAGGGGGAAAGGTAGATAACTAGGAGAAATAAAGAAAAATGCCTTTTAGGACATTTTGTTTCCTTTTGTTTGACTTTTATTAAAGTATTACAAAGTCATGTTTACGTGTGTATATTATTTAGAAATACAAAAGGTAATACAGAAAAACAGTAAAAAACAAGAAAATTCTGTTGAAATTTTAATGACTAGTATTTCAAACTCTTTAACTGTAAATGTACTTTAAATGTGATTCTGAATGTGTTTGTGTTTGCATTTATATGAGAGATCTAAAATTGCTATTTTATTTACTACTCATATAACATCTCAAACATTATGATGAAATACCCTTAAACCTATATGTTATGATACAATGTTCTTTCAATAAAATTTTGAAATTTAAATAAATGTAATGGATCAATATAGAAAACAAATATCTCACACACAGAGTAATTCTGCTTTGATATCTGTCTAATATATTCCCTATGTACATTATCAAACAACCTCTCAAAGTTAAGCATTTAGTTTGTGTCTAATTTTTCACTTTTACATATAAAGTTACTATAGACTATCATTATAGTTGGTCCCTCATATATTTTGCACATTCCAGTTTTAGGGTTTCATGGAGATTGTTGAAAAAATACTGAAAGACAACACCAGTCTGCGTTATGAAAAGTTTTATCGCTTACAATACCAACAAAAGAAATGTTTATTTTTAAAAAATTTTTCATGGTTGTGCCCTGGTGGTCTAGCAGTCTAGCACACCCTGGGTGTGTTCCACATACATCCCAAGATGAAGGACCAACCTATATGAGCAACTAATTAAGAAAGAAATAAAAGTGATTCTTCCACCCCTCTCTCTCTCTCTTCCTGCCTGCCTGCTTGCTTTCATTCCTGCCTGCACCTTTCTTAAAAAAAAAAAAAAAATTATTTGTCAATCTGAAAGTCAAAAAATGATCAATTTATGTGTACTCTTTTAAAAACAGCTTTGTTAATTAAAATATGTCTATGGACAACTAGTCTATGACAAAGAAGCCAGGTACATGCAATGGAGCAAGGGCAATCTCTTCAATCAATGGTGTTGGGAAAACAGTGATATGCAAAATAATGGAGCTAGACCACTATCTAGCCCCATATACTAAAACTAATTCAAAATACATTAAAGATTTGACTGTAATACCAGAAACATTAGAACATGTTGAAGAAAATATAGGTGATATGCTCTTTGACACAGAAGTGTCAAAGAAATGTCCAAGAAATGTCCTAGAAATGGCCCTAGAAATGTCTTTGGAGATTTGATTCCAATTACAAGGGAAACATAAGAAAAATAAACAAATGGGAATATATCAAACTAAAAAGTTTCTCAGACTGAATAACACTATCATCCACCTGCAAAGTCATCCTCATGACTGGGAAAATATATCTGTACATGATACATTTGAAAAGGAGTTAATATCCAAAATACATAAAGAACTCATGTAACTCGACAATGAGAAAACAAGCATTCCAATTAAAAAATGGGCAAAAGATCTGAGTGGACTCTTGTCCAAAGAAGGCATTCATATAACCAATAAGTACATGAAAAGATGTTTATTATCCCTTATTAGTAGGGAAATGCAGGTGAAAACAACAATGAGATATCACCTTGTACCTGTGAGAATGACTACTATGCAAAAGACTAGAAACAACCAGTATTGAGAGAATGCAAAAAAAAGGGAAAACTGTATACAGTTGGTGAAAGTGAATTGGTACAGTCATTCTGAAAATCAATATAGGATTCCTAAAAAAAAAATTAAAAATAGAAATTCCATGATCCAGTTACCTCACTTCTGTTTACCTGTTTTAAAAATCATAAAAACATGTATTTAAAGAGATATATGCACCCCCCCATGTTTATTGTAGCAAGACATGGTATTTATACACAATAAAAGACTACTCAGTTCTTAAAAAAAAAGATAAAATCCTGCCATTTGTAACAAGATGGAAGGACCTAAAAGAATTACCTTAGCGAGAGAATTCAGACAATAAAGATAAACATCATTACTTCACTCATATATTTATACAGAGAAACCAAACCAATAGACTAAACAAAAAAATAAATTCCTAGACTCTAAGACCAAATTACTAGTCACAAGAAGGGAAGAGGGGAGGGGATGATAAAATAGGATAAAAGGATTCAATTATATAGTGAAGGCTAGAAAGGGACTTTTGAAAGTGAAAACTACAGTAATACATATGAATGTAGATTTATGATGATTAACACTTAAAACTCATACAACATAGTAGTACAATTTTACTTCAGTAAAAATAGCTATTTAAAAAGGTAAAGTATGGATAAAGAATAGTATATAGCTTAATGAATTATCATGAAGCAAACACCCCATACTCCCTCTCAAGATAGAGAAACATGTCCTTGACAGTAACTACTCAATCCTTTTTCTTGAAAATGAATCACCATCCTCACATGGATGTCTTTTAGTATCTGTTTTAGTCAGCTTCTTGGAGAGGAGTGTTTGTGAACTATCTTTCAGAGAAGCCTAAAATGGAAACCTTTTTTAAGCAGCATCTTTTCAGAAGCAGAAGTCACCAACATATGTGATGAAAATAAGGATGGGCAACAGTAATTTTGCTTAATGAGTATGCATTTTTACTTGTTTAGTCCTCACCCTTGATAATACCACATCTTTATTTTCCAGATTTTTTGCCTGACAGTCCTTAAATACCATTTTCTACTCTAGTGTCAACAGAACATTCCAACAAGAGAGCAATAAAATGTGCAACTCCTATCATTTAAAGCTGGAATACAATTAAAACAACTTTCATCATTGCAAGTTTACTACTATTAATACATAGTACTCAAAATTGATCTTCCATTTTTTTTAAATTCAAAAGCTGAAGCTCTTGAAATAATGGTTAAATTATTGTGAAATAAATGGTTAAATTCTATAGAGTACAATGTAGTATATGAGCATGTTTGTAAATATTTTCAAACTTCTTATAAAATGCTCTCTCATATTTGGTGGAAAAATAAATGCATAAAGGTATAACCACATAATATCACCTAGCCATAAAACTGTTAAATTTTCTTCTGGAATATTCCACTCTAATTTCTTCCTATGCAATTACATTTTTATTCTGTTTATAAAATGGACTCATACCATAAATGCCATTTCAAATCCTACTTTATTCATTTAACACAATAATGTGTTTTCCCATTTTGTTAAATGATCTTTAAAAACATGAGTCTCTAATGGCTGTAATAATATTCTACCTTATGAAGGTGCCAACATTTATTTAAACAGTCTCCTATTTTCAGATAAGTTTCTACATTTTCACCATTTTTAATAATGCTGCAGTACATACTCTTTTACATAAATCTTTGATTTATTATTATTTTTCCTTAGGGTAGATGACTAGAATTTAGATAACTAGACTGCAGCTACTAGCAATAGGAGGCTCCCTCCTAGAGTAAGAACCACTGCTGTGGGTCAGGGCCAAGTTCACTCTTGGTCACAGTCCTGAAAGAACTGAAAATCCTGCATCCCACTGGCAACAACTGCTGAGGTTCTTTTTTTAATATTTATTTCTCATGCAGTAGTGTGGCCAGGCAAACCCAGCTTGCACAGATAGATACATGATAGACAGACAGGTAGATAATAGCTATATCTAGGAAGCAGAGAAAGAGTGAGTGAGTGAGTGTGTGTGTGGGCGTGTGCGTGCGTGTGTGTGTGTGTGTGTGTACACCCCTTCTCTTCTGCTTCTTAGAGCTGCTGGAAACCAGGGAAACTGAGTACCATGGGTGCTTTTTGTTTGGTCTGTATGCACCTCACTTCAACCTGAGCAGTAAGGACAGAGATGAAGAGTGTGAATCAGCAGACAGGTGAGAAACTTGTTCTGCAGGAAGCTAATTTACTTCAAGAAAAATAAAAGAGGTTCCATGATCCAAAGAAATGGTAATTTTTTGAGAAATTTGGGACTCCAACATCTATATGCAAATGATATTTTCATTATTTTTTTCTTCTTTTTAGGCTAAAATTTAGGCAACCGCATAGTTTTGTCACATCATGTTATTGCAGTGCTGTATTTCTTATTAAATTTTGCTGCCAATAAGGAACTTTTTAAAGTGTTTTTCTTTCCTTAGATCTTGTAAGGTATTTAATTGTAAAAGGGAGGCTGTGGAACACTTCCTTCCAATATCATATTCTTTAAAACAAGCATGTTTTCCGTTGTCATCAAGACAAACAGTAGTATCTCTATACAAAGGAAGCACACAGCTGTCAACCCTACTTTGAAATACCCAATTTCCATCAGTTGTTTGCTCTTCTTGAAGTGGCTTTAGTAGGAAAGGATTTACATTTTATTTATTTATGCTCTTCATTCATTTTTCTATTGAGGTATACATTTTTTTAAGAAATTCCTTTAAATATTGATGATATTAACCCTATGTCCATCATATTTGTTGTAATTATTCTTGTTCAGTCTTGGTGCCATTCAATTTTGCATGTGGTGTATTTCTTTTTGCTATTCAGAAAGGTTTAAATTCAGTACATGAAAATGCCTTTAACTTTAATATTTTAATTTTTATAATTAGTACACTTACCTGGTAATCGAAATCACATAATACATATATATGCATATATGTATTAAGCTGTATTTTCTTCCTCTAGTTTTAATATTTTAATATTTTATTATGACTTTAATTTATTTTTTCATGATTTTAAACAATAAAATATTCTTGATAAATTACTTGATTTTTCATTTATTTTGATGCCATTTTTATCAAATACTATATTATTTCATCTACAGGGCCTCTTCTAGACTTTCTGGTTTTGTGTAATGACTCTCAGACTACTGACTTAGGACTGCAAGACAAGTAGTCTTCCCTTCACTACCACTTATAGTTTTCTTCAAATACTTAACAAGCTCATCTATGTATTCTTTATATGAAATTTAGGATCAATAATTTAAGTTGCATAACAAATTTTCTCTTCAAATTTAAACATAAGATTCAAATTTTATGATTATTCAAGATGTGTATACTAATCACATTTTAAAAGACATTCAATTTCATTATTAATCATAGCATTACAAGCTATTTATCCTCTAACAAGCAGACAAAATTTTGAAGTTTGATAATGTGCAGTGTTGGTATACACATGAGAAATGAACACTTTTCATAGGCAATTGAGAAAGAAAACTGGTAGCTCTTTTACAGGAAATTTGTCAGCATCTATCAAAAATACACATGTATCATTTTATATAATTCCCCTTTTAGAAATCTCTTCCATAGACATTCTTACATATGTACAAAAAGATATGTCAGCTCACTATACCCATTGCTTGTAATAATCCCATATTGGAATACACATAAAAGTTTTGAAGAGAATAATAAATTATGGAGTACAGCTATTAATATGTACTGCTATTATAAAGAATGAAGTAAATCTATATGTAAAATAAGGAACAAAATCTCTAAAATATATTGCTACATAAAACACAAGAAGAGCATGACCAACATAATGCTATTTAAAATTTTTAAACACCTGTCTTGTTTTTGTAAGTGGGTTGGTCACAGGATAGAAGGACAGACAGTAAAAGGGTAATTGTATTTACTTCTGAGAAGGTAAATGAGATAAGACATAATTAAATTAGAGGATTAAATCAAATGTTAAAGATTATCATGTTTAATCTAATATTTATTATTTTGCTTATTCACTATAAGCTTGCATTCATGCACAACTTGTATGTTTTACACTTTAAAAAAAATTAAAGCCATGCCTTCTATTAGCATTATCTTTCCCTCGATTTCTATTTTGGGTGTCTTTGTGTTTATTCACTCCTGAGCTGGGAGAAAGCCATACCTGGAACTGGGTAACACATAATACTTTGGTGTTCAGCTAGTGTTCATCCTGACTTCGGGTGAGAGCTTTCATTTTCCTGTCTTTGCATATTTCCATACCCTAAATAACCATTAAATACAGTGTGCCCTGGTCGAGTAGTGGTTGGGTCCACTACCTTCAGTGGTGCACACTCCACACATCCCAAGGCCCTGCGTTCTGTCCAGGGTTCAGGAAGAACAACCAAGACAAACAACTACAGAAAATACTTCTTCCTCCTCTCTCTTCCTGCCTGCCTACTCGCCTTCATTTCAGCCTGTATAATTCCTTTAAAAAAATCAAATTGTGCAAGGAAAGTCATAATCCATGCACTCAATGCTAGATGAGTTTCTCCTGCCTCCACTCACCCTGTCTGATGCTGTGTTGCACCAGAGAGGGGACTTTACCATCTGGGGTGTATTTTATTCCTCCCTTCCAGCAACACCCACTAAAAATGGACAGTATATTTCTGAGAGTCTTAGTCGAAAAAGAAATATAAAATGCGATACAGAAGAGATCTGCTATCATATTTTGAACATTTAAAAAGCACCTGAGGATCCTGCAAGGGCTGTCATTCTTATTTTCCACAAGTATTATGTTTTTATCTTTTTCTGTGTCATCACTGATATTTAAGTGCAAAGTTGGGAGAGGCTGTATCAGGGCCTATATGTCAAAAAACATAATAAAGATGTTCTTCTATAAATTAAACCAAAGTCTAGAACATAATTTTACAATGCTAGCAGACAAAAGAGGTCGTAAACACAAAAGGTACAGTAGGAAAGCACTACTCTTAGAACACTTTTCTACACCACTGTTGGGGTACCTGCCATGAAACATGGTAGTTTCCAGGGTATGAATTCTTCCAAGGACCCAATCCCCATATATTGTGCATGTGTGCAGAGAACAGGGCACGTTTCTATGGCAGCTGCTCTGAAGATCAGCAAGCAGGGGAGAGAAAGGAATTAAGGGAAGCATACATATGTAGACAGGCTGAAATACGAGTGGAAAAAAAGATAGACAGTGAGGGATAAATGAGGGATTAATATCTGTGACGTGATGGAAGAGGATGAAGTCCAAGAAGAAGTCTAAGAGAACAACTCTAGAAATTATCAGTGAGAAAGGGAAGCGCTGCTGGGAAAAAAGACATTCAGCTTAATTTTGTTCAGACTTAACACTAGAATTTAGTGCCATGAGATAAGTAAGCATAGGAGCTGAGGCAATTGATCGCAGTTATCATTTCCACTGATAAGCATTTCTTTGTTTGAACAAATGCCCATTATTGAAAACAAAGTCACAATTGAATTAACAGCTTGACTTCTAGTGATGTTCCCTAAAAAGAAACTTAGGGAGAATATAGAAAGAGTGAATATATGATCTTCTTGGTCTTTGGACAGATATAAATGTGCTAGAAAGATATCTTCCATTTTGTACTTTAAATGTAGAAATATATATATATATATATATATATACAGTTCATACACTTCCTATCATTTCCATGTTAGAAGTGAGAAACAGTGTTTAAAATTGTATAATGTCAGTAAAATAGGATGTGTATCAGGATTTTGTTGGGTCTTGTCATATATTCATAGCAAGATAAGGCAGCAAAGGAAGGGCCAGAACTTGCACTAGACTTGGCAGTGGGAACAAGTGTGCATGCATGTGTGCGCATGCGTGTGTATGTGTGTGCATGTGTGTGTGTGTGTAGTTGGAGTAGGTAAAGCATAATGCTTACTCTAATCTCAATTCAGAGCAAAAGAAATCTAGGAAGTTTCAGGACCAGTATAATACACAGAAAGTGGTCCTTCGTAGTCCCACTGCAATGGGCAGCAGACATTCACCTGTTAGTAGGGAAGCAGCAGGGCTTCTATAGTTGGGCTAGATTTCTGGGGTAGCACAGCTCCCACCAAGCCAAAAGTGAAGTCTGTACAGTTACACAGGGCCTCATTTCTTCAAGACAAAATGAATTAGGAGAGAGGTGTGATCGGGACCAGAAGCTGCTGGAAGCTTCAGAAGTCAGACAAAAAAAGTTTAGCTGTACCAAGAGGCACTAGGAATGATTGACATTGAATGAACAATCCTGACAGTGGCTCATAAGCATGGGGAACCATGTCCAGGGTCATGCGATTTCTAATGACACACAGCAAACACTATAAAAAGAGTCCCTATATTATGAGTATTAGCATAACATTACATCTGATTTCAAATAGCAGAATCTTCTCTAAGGTAAAAATGTTCATTTCAAGAAGTCATGGAGATGACTCTGGAAAAGCAGGCAGCTCATCTAGTGTCTGATCATGCTCTGATGTATCTTGATGTTTAATTCTGAGCATCAACACTTAACCTTCCAGGACCTGGTTTTCTCATCCCAACAGTCCCTGTGTCCACCTCTAGAAACCTGAAACCCATAGATTTTTGTTGCCTTTATTATACATATTCTCTTAGGAAAAAGGTATCTTAAATTGGGACATTTCTAATTACTCAACAAATCTAAAGGGGAAATCACGTTTCAAAAGGGGTATTCAGAATATACCTGCATCCTTCACTGAAGTTCTTCAAAGGGTAGACCTGGTTACAAGCATACCAAAACTTCGGGTGGCAAAGATGCAAGGAGACAAGTCAGGAAGGAACAGTGTTAACAGGGGAGGTAAACCAGCCACTGAATAACAAATCGGACACAGCAATCAATTACTTGGAAGAAGTTGCAGCTTAGAACCAACAAGAGAAGGAAACCAAAAAGGCAAGGTAGCATGTGAATATTTCGTGTTACGTGGTACACCAGGGAAACAGGACTATGAGTGAAAGGCTTGGACCCTTCAGTTGTGCCACAGCTCAGTTGGAGAACATGCCCAAGCCACAACTTCTCAAGGCTTAGGTTCCCACATGTAAAGTAAGGAATCAGGAATATTGAGATGACAATTAAGGAAAAACGGAATTCACACACTGTGAGATAAATGGAGCAGAGACACATACTACAGGGATCTGACTTTATGGAGAACTGCAAAACCTCTCTAATGATGCTGCCAGGGAGCACTACTGCATAAACCCCAGTGTATTTAGTGCAGGGCTTCTCATATTTCATAGAAATCCAATCCTGATAGGAAATTCATACCTTAAGTTTAATTCAGAACCAACTCCCAAAGAGCTCAAAATACTGCACTAAAATAATTTTTATCGATCTGTTTTGTCTTTAATCCCTTCCCTGGTGACCAGAAGAGAACAAAGCAGGGTTAATCTCTTACATCTTTTTATTTTTCCATCTTCCATATTTTTAAATTAAGGCAGCATCAGTCTACATCACTATAAGCTTTAGGTTGGTCTTACTCTTCTTCAAATGCTTGAGAACACCCCACATCCGTCACAGAAGTTCTAATAATCTTCCACCACTGTCCTATTGGATCCTATTAACCTTTGCTCCCACCCCTCTGGTAACTTTCCACTCTGTTGTGGAATCAAAGTGTTTGCTTTGTTTTCTTTTGTCTCCTTGTTTGTTTCTTTATATTCTTTATATTTCACAGATGAAATAATTCCGTATTTGCCTTTCTCCTCCTGAGTTATTTAACTTAGCATAATGCCCTCTCTAGTTCCACATGTCAAAAATGACGAGATTGTTTTATTTTTCATCAAGCATGTTGTTTGTATACAGAAATGAACAGATTTTGTAGCCTGCCACTTTACTATACTCATTTATTGTTTCTAATAGTTTTCAGTGGAGTCTTTAGGGTTTTCTGTATATATTATCATATCATTTAAAATTGGTTATATGTTTACTTCTGCTCTTCCAACTTCGATTTCTTTTATTTGTTTTTCTTGACTAACTGCTCTCAGTAGGAATTTCATTACTCTGATGAATAGTAGTTGTGAGAGTGAAAATATTGCCTTTTTCTATCTCAGAAGAAAAACTTCCACTGAATATGATGGTAGCTTTGGATTTTTCATATATGACTTTTTATATTGCGGTATGGTCCTTCTAATCATTTTTTATTGAGAGATTTTATTAGAAATAGGTGCTGAGTCTTGTCAAATGCTTTTTCTGAATATTGATATGATGTGATTTTTATCATTACTTTTATTGATGTGGTTTATCATGTTTATCGATTTGTGTGTTGAGGCATCCTTGCGTCTCTGGAGTAAACCCCACTTGGTCATGATGAATGATCCTTTTGATGTATTGCTGAATATGGTTTGCTAATATTTTGTTGAGGTTTTTGCATCTATACTAATCAGAGATATTGATCTATAGTTTGGGGTTTGTATTTGGTTTTTGGTTGTTTTTTTTTTTTATATCCTTGTTTGCACTGGTATCAGGTAATGTTGACTTCATAAAATATGTTTGAAAACATTTCTTCTTCAACTTTTCAGAAGAGTTTGCGAAGGATAGGTATTAGATCTTCTCTGAAGGTCTGACAGAATTCAATAGTACAGCAATGTGGTCCCAAGCTTTTGTGTCCCAACGTGAGGTCTATCCTCGAGAATATTCATGTGCAAATGAGAAGAATATGAATTTTGCTGTTTTAGGATGGAATTTTCTATAAATACCTTTTAAGCCTATCTGTTCTAATTTATCACTTAAGGCTGTTATTTGCTTGTTAGTTTTCTCTGGTTGATCTGTCTGTTGTTGTAAGTGGGATATTTAAGTCCCCTACTATTGTACTGCTGTCAATGTCTCTTTTCAGTTTTATATGTTTTGATGGTCTCTCAGTTGGTGTGTACATATTAATAAACACTATCACTTTTTGCTAAAGTGATCCCTTAATCATTATATAATGTCCATCCTAATCTCTTGTCACCATTTTTAGCTAGAAATCTATTTTACTTGATTTAAGTGTGGCTGTCCCTGAATTTTTCATTTGCTTATAGGATTGTCTATCAACCTTTAAAGTTGAATCTATGTTTGTCCTTGTCATTTATATGGGTTTCCTGTATACAGCAGAAAGTTGGGATTTGTTTTTTAAACCATCCAGCCATTCTAATTATTTTGATTGGTGAGTTCAGACCATTGACATTTAGGGTAATTCTTTGCATGTAATTATTATTACCATCTCATTATTTGTTTTCTGAGTATTTTATACTTTGTCTCTATTCTTATCTTTGTCTCTTATTTTCTTGTGCTTTGGTAGTTTCATTTTTGCTATATTTTTTATTTCCTTTCTATTTTACTATTTGTGTCTGCTATGTGTTTTAGTTTTGAGGTTACCATGAATTTTACATATAATTTTCTATGATTATAACTTATTTTAAATTAAAAGCAACTTAATCTTGAGCTCATTCTAGCAGTTCACATTTTTATTCTACTTGCCCTTGCATTTTATGCTTTTGGTGTCATGCTGCTTCTAAGTGAGGTTTCATTTCATTTTATGTAAGTCCCTGCAGTAGTTCTTGCACAGGCAGTCTAGTGGTGATAAATTCTTTTAACTTTTACTTATCTGTGAAGCTCTTAACTGTTTCTTCAATTCTAAGTGATAACCTAGCAGGGTAGAATATTCTTGGATGGAAGTCCTTTTCTGTCTGCACTTTGAAGAAATAAGTTTGTTCCATTCTGGTCTGTAAAGTTTCCACTGAAAAATCCACAATCTTATGGGGCCCCTGGTATGTGACTCATTTTCCTTTAGTTGCTTTTAAGATCCTTTAATTTTTGTCATCTTAAATTATAAGTTTAAATAATAAGGTATGTATCTGCTTGCATGTATTTTGTTTGAAACTGTTTGATCTTCCTGGGACTGGATGTCTGTTTCCTTTCCCAGATTAAAGACATTTGCTATGATTACTTCTTCAAATACAATTTATATCTCCTTCTCTTTCGCTTCTTCTGGAACTCGTATGTTGCAAATGTTTTTCCTCTTGCTATTATCCCATAACTCTCTAAAGCTGTATTCATTTCTTTTAATTCTTTTTTTCCCCTTTTTGTTTCTCTCTCTGGGAGCTTTCAACTGCCCAATCTTCTGTTTTTCTGATTATGTCTGCTGCTTCTTTTAGTCTGCTGTTGAGAACCTCTATCATATTTTTCAGTTCAGCTATAGCATTTTTTAGTGCTATGATTTCTGTTTGCAACTTTCTCATATTTTCTTTGTTGTTTTGATTTTGTTTACCCATTGTTCTCTTAATTCCAGTGAGCACCATTCAGACTATTGCTTTGAAGTCTTTTTCAAGTAGTTTACTTAAGCTTTTGTATTAGAGTTTTTTACCCCCAAGGTTGGTTTTGCTCCATCATTTGAGATATCATCTTTTGTCTCTTCATTTTGTTTGATGGTACTCTATTTACTTCTATGGGTTAAGATAAATGGCTTTCTTTCCCTGTCATGATGTATTGGGGGTATGTTACGATCACAGGTGGTGGCCTGGCATGCTGGGCTTCCTGTTGCCTATGCTCCAATCTGAATGACTGTAGCTTCAGAGTCATCATGGGGTAGTAGTCCCAAACCTCATCCTGCAGAGTGGGATCCAGGGCACCTGGAAGCAGGGAGCTTGCTGCAGGAGTGTGCCAAGGGCTCAAGCTCCCTTGGGGTTAAACTGAGAGTGATATCTGCAACCACTATCTTCCTCAAGACAAGTCCCACAGTGAGAGCTTTCCCAGTGGCCTTGGACTGAAACTGATCCCTCAGCTACAGCCCAGCTCTGATCCCAGCAGGTTCTGCAAGCACATTTTTCCTGTCAAGAGCCACAGGCAAGAACAGAGCAGCCTAGGAAATGAGGGCTCAGGCAGGCCACAGTCCCCACTAACCCTGGTTCCTTAATTGATTTCAACCAATATGATGTATGCCAGTGCCGGCACCTCACAAACAATGGGGCACCTGCAGCACATGCCTGGCCAGATCTTTACTCTCTTAGACTTCTTTATTCCTTCTGTTGCAGTTTTTGGATCAACAAATGATAATCTTTCAATTCTGTCTGTGCATCTAAGAGCTCCCCTGCTCTCTGCCTCAGAACCTCAGCTCCAGATCCTATTCTGCAAAGAAATGAACCTCTGTTTTCCACACCTAGATGTGTGTACTCCTGTCTAGCGTAGCTTCCAAGCACTGGGGCACCTGATGTGGGAGAGAGCCTATTAGTCCCCAGAAAGAAGCTCCATATCACTAATGTCCCGTCTAACCTTGTGTCATAATGCCCTGGAAGCATTCCTAGCAAGACTGTATGTTGGCTTTTCCCACTCTTTCTGATGTTTTCTGTCACTTTTCCTTTAAAATCCCTGATCCTCCAGGCCGCTGTTCTTTTAAAAGGTAATTATTCCTGTTTCTATGCAGGTCTGTTGTGTCTGTCAGGAGGAGGTGAACCCATGATCTTGATTATTCTACTAAATTTGAGTATGGAAACTCTTACAGCTTTTTCAACTGTTGAAGAATGATTTAGAAAGAACAATCTATCACAGATGATAAAAAATGTTTAAGGAGGATACTCAGAAATACAGGTCCCTAAAAGAGAAAAAAAAAAAAAAATCACTGGCACATTCACAAGCTTTTATCCTTGAAGCTTTGTAGCCCACAAACACCCAGCAGACGCCAGGCCTAGGCAGAGCCCTACCTAGTCTCAGATGCTGACTTAGCAAGAGGCAAGTGCAGATGCCTGTGTGCACTAGAGCTTTCTGACCTCAGAGGGCAGTTGCCACATTAGAATCCTAGCCCTTTAAGAATAGCACTAACAAATACTCAGAGTGGCTGCTTTATATACAGATTTTCAAAACACTCTTATCTCCTGTTTCTCCCCACTCTTAGTAACAGCCTCTGGCCACCATTTACAGTATAATGAGTCTTTAATGGTTCCTCAACAAATAAATCTAAAAATGACAGGCACATTTCACCTTTGTCCTACCAAGATTTCACAAGGTTGAGAACACAGGTTTAGTTTGAAATCCATCATTACAAAATCATCTTCATCTAGCAAAGTGAAAACCTCAATCGAAATTCTCTTCTGAGAGTTATTAGAAAAAGCTGATGAAAGAGCAGGAAAAAGAGTCAAAGAATAACAATTTAACTTACAAAAGCATAGGCCACTTTATTTAACTCATAAAACTAGAGCCTGCTTTATTCAATTCATCCTCTAGTAAGGAGATATAGACCAGAAGATTTTTATTACCCCAGTTTCATTCTACAAAATAGGACTACATTTACTCATCTTTCTGGATGGTCCTGAAATAATGGTACATCTTATAAATACAGGTAGGTTACTTCAAGGAAGGGGTAAGAATTAATTTCAAACCTATCACACAGTTTCAAGTTATTTCCCAGGAGATTTCATACCAGACCACAGTACTGGAAGCCATAATTTCCATATTTATTGGAAACAGCATCTCAGCCAAAGTGGTACATTGCAGCCCCACAGTGAGCCCTCACTCAGGGAAATAGAATTAACTCACACTATCATCATAAGTGTCTAAGATCTTTTTGGAAAACTATAATATTTGACCCCTAGTTTAGAGAAAGTTTCTTAAATGCACTATACTTTAGCAAAGGCTATAATTTAAGGGAACAATTTCTAACCTAGTAAACTTCTTTGCTAACTAAAGCAAAAAGTTTAGATCTGATCAAATGACAATTTTTTTTGATTCATGTATCTTCCAGCAGCTTTGCTTAGCTGGATCTTTATTTATGGTAATATATTTTATTCTCCAAAAATGGTTCATAATCTTTTAGACTATATTTTCATTTAAAATGTATACATTTACATATTCCATATATATGAAATCTATGTATGTATTTACAACTGTGTATGCAAGTGTTTATACATGTTTGTGTGTGCATTTAGTGTACAGGTTCACATTAAGTTTAGATTGAGATAAAACAACTGATAAGAATACTATGCACATTTCACATATATCTGGATATCGAATTTTAAAACTAATGCTGAACGGTCTGAGTTAGGAGCAAGCATTTAATCTTCAGGGCAACAATAGTACCCTCCAATAATACTTCCTCTTGTGGATCAGGTGTTTTATTCAGCATGACTTTCATGTTTTTACATTTTTGAAAATAGCTTTTGCATTTATAAGTGATTTATTTAGATGTTTTCATTAATAAGTGAAATCTTTGTCTACTGTTATTCTTGATATTATTATATTAAAATACTTACTATGGCAGGCTTGCAAAATTAATATAAAAATATTTCCCCCCAATTATTATCTAAGTACAGTATTTAAAAACAGAGTCTGTTTTTATCAGTGTAGTTGAAACCATGTAATTTGTACTCTATTTAGTGGGGTGCAGGGAGTACAAACAGTGTGAACAACCAAATAAAAATTAAATAAATGCTTCTTCCTCCTCTCCCTGTCTGTCTGCCTACTTAATTTCATTCCTTTCCTTATAAAAAAAGGCAGCAGGGATGTGGGAAGCTGGGGCAACTGGCCTACACACACACACACACACACACACACACACACACACACACACACACACACACAGATGAACACACACACAGAGTTTTATCTGTTTATATGGGTCTGTTTACTTTGAATATCTCAAAATTCAATCAACATCAGGAAAGAAAACTAGGAGCTGAAAGCTGAGAGTAATACTACCCATTTGAAACTGGTCTTTTGAGGTAAATAAATCAGTAAGGTAAATAATTAGAAGAGTTTGAGCAAGAAAGTCTTCAGCATATTATGCTTTAATAACTTGTGAACTGAAGGAATTATTGGGGAAGAGAGTCTGTTTTTAGAAAAGCAATTAAATTCAGCCGACGGGTGTCAGTGACACTAAGGTCATTTCACCAAAAAGGATTTTCGAAGTAATAGAAGCAGAACTGAGGGTAGAAGCACCCCAGAGATGGCTACAACAGAATCAAAGACCAATTTGCCCCGGTGTTCAAGGAGAAAAAGGTATAGGAGTTATTTCCCCAAGATTCCACTGGGATTGGATGCCTTTACTTAATTAACTACTCATCCATGACACTATGTGAAAAATGCTGACCCCACAGTTTTTGTGCCAATAATTTGCTGGAGCCTCAACCACTCTTTATTGGATTATCTGTTTTCCTATCTCATAGAACCCAGAGTTGGAACTTCTTCTGCTTGAGTTGAGCTGATATTCTACTTCTTTATTTATGCTACAGCTGTGTTTGTTCTGGAAGGTGTCAAGATGTTTGTGCCTGTGACCATATACAGTTCAAGGGGAAAAAAACATACAAGGAGAAATTTAAAAAAAAACCCTCATTTTACTTTCTTTCAAAATAAAATAGTACAAAATTGTAGGGAAAATACTGCTTGTAAAATTTAACACAAATGACCTTTAATTTATAAAGAAAAATTGTCATAAGCAAATTGATTTAAAAGTGGCTACGTGTCCTGGCCGATCAATGTGCAAGTTTGCCCCCATATTATAATGTTCTCGAAGGCAAGGGTTAGATTCAGGGACCTGTTTTCTCACGTGGGTGCCAAGGCCTACCAGTGTGGAGAGTTCACACTCTGGTAGATATGCTAATGATCTTCATCAGTTTAGTCACTGCAGACTCTGCACAGCATCCTGCCCATGCTAGATGCTTATTTAATATGAGTGGACAAGACAGAAATAGCAAGAATGTTATCTATTACCTCCATTAACAACCGATTGAGACTAGCTTTGATATATTTTCTAAATTGTCCTTTGTTTTCTTCCTTTTGAATAACCACTATTTAAAGAGTTTAAAAGCTAAGTATGATAATACTTAGCAGAAGTAAATATTTAACCAAAGCCCTGCTACTCTACTAAGTAAAGGCCTTAACATTTTATACACAACCTGAAGACACATTGGATATACATAATGGTACATACATAGACATTTTATGCCAAATGTGTTGTGTGTGTATATATATATATATATATATAAATGTTCTATATATACACATACACATATGAATTTTATATACGGTACATACATACATACATATGTGTGTATATGTATGTATGTATATCTATATATATATACACAATATGCAGACATTTGGTGTAAAAGATGGTCTCACCATTAGTGCTGTTTTCTATACAGTATCAGTGAATAAAGATTTATACACCACTAGCAGACACCTTAATATTTATCTTTCATCATTCCATTTCCTGAAATACATCAACTTTACTCACCCTACCTCATCATGCTATCTTCATATTCAGAATATCGTAGCTATTGATTTGAAAAAGCATAGAACTTTGCTTAATATTCTTCTGCTCACTAGCTTTCTCGTTCCATTCCCATTTCAAAGCTTTTAAGTTGTTTTTCAAATTTAAACTCTCCTACTTTTCATTGGAGAGATTGATTAAATTGATAAAAATAGAGCTTTTTCAGTCACCTTAATTGTAATTAGTTTTTAAATATTCAGCTCCTGATTTCCCATCAAACTGAGGGCATCACACCCATGTGAGCTGTCCATATTTCTTAATACCAACACTGGTAATAGGTGACTGTCCATTCTTCCCTGTGGTCTTTCATACTTTCAGCCCTGATTAGTATGTGTGTGGCTGGTAAATAATTGAATTAATTTTAGAGTGAGTGACATATTTTGAAATCTGCAAAGCATCTTATTGTGGGAATTTAAGTCAGCCTTTGCTTTTCCCCAGATAGCTCTGTGAGCGCTGCAATAATAAGCTGGAGCAGATTCTTGACTTCCCTATTAGCATCTAACAATTTATGAGCTTTTGATATCCCTGGGATGATTTTTAAAAGATGATTTTAATTCCCCAATGCACCTAGATAACTAGAAAAACAATAGACAACAAATGAGTGCTTTAGAAGAGGAATTTAACTAGGAATTTAAAGCTTCATCCATGCTGAAAATAATCAACAATACTTTCTAATGGTCCTGAATTGACTTCAATATTCACTTACATTATTAAACGGATGTGTCAGTTTTCACTAACTTACTTCATTTAGGCCTCACAAAATTCGGTAGTCATTCTCCACCATTTTTAGATGAGGAAATGGAGGCTCAGATATTTTAGGTAAATTACAGAATTAGAAATGAGCAGAGCTGGAGTTCAATTCAGATCCAGCTGCATCTAAACACTTGTTCTCAGCACTGCACCAAATCCAGGCGGAAAGTGAACCTTGAACTCCCTCAGAATGACAGCACTGCAAGTTCAAACCTGCAAACATTCAAAATCCAATTCTCTTATGGATTACCCAAATCATTTGGACTTAATTTATCAGTAACTATATACACGGCTACATTCTTTAACCATGCCATTAAAAAAAGATTTAATATATTTAGGTGTATAAACTGGAAAATCAGAGAAACTTGCACATGAATTTTCCCAATAAGAATATACCTAGAAAGTTTATCATGGAAATAAAAGCACGTGTTATTCTATGCAAAAATATTTACATAAATGTCTATCCATATCATCCATTGTCAAAGCATAAAATTCTTAACTTCTGTTACTCCTTTGAGCAAAGTTCATCAAAGGGACAACCATATGCCCTCTGTACACTCCATGGATATGTAAACAATTTTTAATGAGCATATCGTTTAATTACCAATTTGCTTGAAGGGCTAAACTCCTGGTGCTTGAGTATTTAAGTAACAAGTTCAACTGAATCACCATACTAAAATACTGACTAGAACTCATTCAGGGAAGAAATTAGAAACAGATATTTTTCCAAACAGAATTCAGATTAAATCAGCTCACTGGAACAATTCTATTTATTTAAAAACAAACACCTCTTATAGGCCATTTTTAGGAATGTAGCTAATCATGTATTAATCTATTAAGAGGCTTTACTTCAAACTTTCTGACAGATTTGCCCTGGAGCATTATCTTTTCAAGGATGTTTGTAAACAAAGAGCCTGGAGAGATAAAGAGAGCATCTTCCTTCAGGACAGAAGATTGATTTGTTTCAAGACAAGAATAACAAAGGCTGCGTAAGTTTGCCAGCACCATAAGGGTGGTGATTTCCTACACTCTGCTTCCCCACCTGTGACCTGGACCCACGGAGTGTGAAGCACCAGCCTGGTAGGCTCTGTGGGCCCAGAGGCAGGGGCTGGACACACAGGAAACCCACACCAGCACAAAGACAAGTTTCTGCTGCCAATTGGACCATGAGGAACAAAGTCCTTTGTGTCTGATCCAGAGTCTTCCTGTCTTCTGCCAGGATGTATGATACAATGGGAGGCTCACTTAATATCCTACAGGCAGGACAAATTCACAGAGCCTTCACTGCTCTTGACAGTTATGTGTGATTGATTACTTCAGTAAATATTTGCAGGGGCTCACTAACTCCAAGTGTTTGCACCTCCCAACTCACAATGGTCACTCCTCACACAGGTATGGCAAAGCCTGCTAGAGAATCCCACCCCGTACAACGAAGTGCTGGACTGCCAGGTCACTCACTCTGGGGTTGCTAAAATGACGGGGGTGGAGGCAGCATCCCCTTTAGGCAACCAATATCCAATTATTAGAGCCATAGTGACTGTGGATCTGTACACAGAAGACAAGATACCCTTATACCCTGAGTGATCACATGCTTTCACAGGTCAACCTGTAAATCCTTGCCATCAATCAATCTCCCTCATACAGGCTCTGGGAAGAAAATGTCCTGTCTTGCTCATGCTCTCCAGTTTACTCACCGGGTGACACAGGCCTGATAGGGTTTACAGGCAGAGGTGCTGTAATTGCTTCCTTCGTCACCTTGTCATGGACAGTAATAACCAGTCTTTACAGTGCATTTCTCAAAAATCATTTGATCCTTCTCCCCCTACCCCTAGCTGTGTTCAAGCTGAATTAGCATTCTTTCCTCACAGAGGTTCTGTGAAGAGAAGGGGTTTGACCCAGTCTTGAATCTAGTACTGATGAAGTGGACACGTAAATTCAAGGCTTCTGACCCTTTCAAACATTTCACTGTGTACTTCAGTAAACAGATGGTTCAACAAGTGGCAGAGTACATTTTTCTCCCTCGCCAACCCCTCCCAGGGAATGCTGGTGGGCTGCCTGGTTTCTGCATCTTCCTACACAGAGACAGCATCTTCCACATCCTCCCAATGGCAAGTGGCTGTGCCCACACAGTGGGGTCTGTCCTGTGTTCCCAAAGCAGAAACCATGAAGTCCAAATAACAATTCAATAAGCACAACTGCACAGAAATGAGATTCTTCACACTCTCTGGTCATCTCTATGATTTCCTTGTCCACTTTTTAACTGTCCCCATGAGAGGCAGAGAAGTGCAATGGTTAGGGGGAGGGTCTAGAGCTTGATAACCTGAGAATTTGTATCCTGAACCAGTCATTTATTAGTTTTGAGACCTTGGGCAATGTATTTAACCAATCTGTGACTATGTTCCATTGCCTGTGAAAAAAAAAAAAAGGATCAAACGAGCAAATAGGACATTATTTCAGGATTGCCATACAGGTTACATGAATTAAATATATTACTCCAAACAGTCCTGTACTCAATAAATGCTGCCTGTCACCACCACTGTCACTGTTACAGCTGCTTTGAGTCACCTTTGGACACATAGATCCCATTTTGATTAGCAACCTAAGTTCTGACTGTTAGGACTGGTTCTGAATTCAGGTGAACTTCTCCAGGGTCCCTTACACAAACCTATAGAACAGCAATCTTATCTGGCCCACGCTGCCATCAGAAACCAAATTATCAAAGAGGATGTGACAAGTTCCCTAAATGTTTCCTGTTAAATGAATAAATGAGTTAGGAAGACTTTCACAATGCATATTCTGGGAGAGAAAGGAGACTCTGAGATGCACCACCCCTCCAGCTTCTTTTGTGAACAAATCCATTTGGTTCGCAGAATAATGTCCATCCCCCAAAAGAGGCCCACACCTTACTCCACAGAACCGTGAATATGTTGCCGTACACTTCAAGAAGGACGTTGTAGACATGGTTAATGTTAAGGACTTTGAGATAAGAGAATTTCCTAGATTAACTAAATATACACAGTCTGATCACATGAGTCCTTAAAAGTGCTGAGCCTTTTAAGCTGGAGAGAGACAGACTGATGACAGATGAGAAGGACTCAACTCTGTTCTGCTGGACCTGAGAATGGAAATGAGCCACAGACCAGGGAATGTGTGTGGCCTCCAAAGCTAAAAGAGTCAAGAAAATGAATTTCCCCTAGAGTCTTCAAAAGTGCCCTACAAACACCAGGATTTTGTTTGGTGAGACTTGTATTTGACTTCTGACCTCTAGAACTTCAAGATACTAAACCTCTGCTGTTTCAGTCATCAAGTTTGTGGTAATTTGTTACTATAACAACAGAAAACTAAGCTCAGCCCTTTGGATTCTTCTACTAGAAAAAACTCACAACCTAGTATCATGGCGCTATATTGTGGAACTCAGCAACAGAAAGGTTTTACTTGTGTATTTACTCACTACACCCATTCATTGTTTTGTTCCATGAATGTATTGGAACCTATCACAGGTCAGGTACAGTTCTATGTGCAGAAAATACCAGCAAACCAGAGTCAAAGTTAGCTTCTGTCCCCCATAGAGCTTATTATGTTCCAGAGGGTGTGTGTGTGTGTGTGTGTGTGTGTGTGTGTGTGTGTGTGTGTGTGTGCTATGAGAGAGAGAGGCAGTTATTCAGTCAATAAATAAAATAATTTCAGACAGTGATGAGTGCCATGAACAAAGTAAAACAGATGATGAGAGAGAGAATAGTGGGCAGGATAGGTGGCGGGTAGAGGGTGGAAACAGGAGCTCCAGACTGAGTGGAGGGAATGCTCTCTAAGAGATGATATTTGAGCTGAAACCCAGGTACAACTTGGCAGCAAGACAAAGATCAAGTGAGCTCCTGTGCAGCTCGCCCATGGCAGACCCAGCCTTTTTAAGGGAACTGTGAGAGATGAAATACCCACTTGGCGAAACTGACTTTTCGCTCTGAGGAAAAGTGCACTGAGTGAATTGCTATGCTCATTTTCCTGTCCTCACTCTTCACAAGCATGACTTTTAAGACTTTATTTTTTTAACAAATTTTATGAGCAGTGTAAAGGCAACATCATCCCAGGTCCCTGGGTCTCGTTCTCAGTGGGAGCACTAAGCGCACTCCTGATCTGAATGTGGATGTGCTTAGAGTCCCAGACAAGGCCAGACTGCTGTTCTGGTGATGGATTTCCCTGTGGCTGGTGCTGCATGTATCAGTCTCACTGGGTCCAGGTCCAAATCCATTGCTCAAGTCCAGACTGAGAAGTAGAACATATGCAGACCATAGCTGGCTCCCCAAGAGTCTTTTTATGACAAAAATCCCAAAGTGCACATGTGGTGAGTCAGCACATAAAATCCTCAATCCTGTCCTCTCACATAGGAATGCTAGCCTTTGAAACACAACACACACAAACACAGAACAGGCCACTTGAGGTATCTATTGCATAGTATTTTGATCTGACATCTATAGTAAAGAATGAAAACAGCTCCAATTTTGATTTATTGTCACGATGACACTAGTTATTTCTCACAACTGCTCCTTCCATAGGTTTGTTATGAAGGTCAAACTAGAATATTCAAACAATCTGTCCCAACCCCAGCTCTTAGACATACATAAACAACCCAGGGCAGTGAAACTTCCATTTTACATGCTGGGAAGAATTTTTTTCACATACACCTTCCCATGTGAGAAGGTGACTAAGCTGAGATACAGAAGATAATTACAGCTTTTACTGTTTCTAGTGTTTTATATGTTAATATAATACATTTACAAATACACTTAATATGGAGTGAGAAGGCTTCTGTGTTGGTAGGTGGAGTGCAGAGTTAACAGTGTTGATAATTCATTTACTCTGAAACTGGTACTCAAATTTTAGAGCCACATTTCATGACATCAGTCGTAGAGACGTCCACCATCAAGGGAAACAAAAAGAAAAATAAACAACCGGGACTACATCAAACTAAGGAGCCTCCTCACAACAAAGGAAAACATCACCAAAACCAAAAGGAAGCCTACTAACTGGGAGAAGATATTTGTATTCAATATTTCTGACACAAGCTTAATATCTAAAATATACAAGGAACTCATAAAACAACAACAGAAGAACAGGCAATCCAATCAAAAAATGGGAGGAATTGGAGAGACACTTTTCTGAAGAGGATCTACAGATGGCCAACAGGCACATGAAATTATATTCCTACTCACTGGCTATCGGGGAAATGCAAATTAAAACAAAGAGATATCACCTTACACCTGAAAGACTGGCTATTATCTGAAAGTCTGGGAAGAACAAATGGTGGCGAGGATGTGGAGAAAAGGGAACACTTTTGCACTGCCGGTGGGAGTGCAAATTGGTACAACCCCTATGGAGAACAGTTTTGAGATTCCTCAAAAACTGAAGATGGAGATTCTATATGATCCCATCATTCCACTTCTGGGCATCTACCCAAAAGATACAAAAGCGCCCATCCACAGAGATGTATGCATCCCCATATTTATTGCAGCCCTATTCACAATAGCTAAGAAATGGAAATTATCTAAGTGCCCGACATCAGATGAATGCATAAAGAAGATGTGGTACATATATACAATGGAATACTATACAGCCTTCAGAAGAGATGAAACCCTGTCATGTGAATTAACATGGATGGAACTAGAGGGGATTATGCTAAGTGAAAGAAGTCAAAAGAAGACAGACAAGACGACCTCACTCATAGGCTGAATGTGAATAGACAAAACAAAGGAACAGATGAAACATAACCAGCCCTGAAACATGTGCAACAGAACTGAAGTTATCAAAAGGGAATGGGGCGGGCAGGGGGCAAATGGTGGTGGGACCCACTGGACAATGGGGGAGGAACACTTGGCGATTTGGTGGAGGGCATGGTATGTTGAAATATATTTAAGAAATGGGGAACCTAACATAGGAAATTATTTAAATGTGTAGAATAATTACTATAATAAAAATAAATTTACAAAATTTTAGAGCCAGAATATCAGTTTAATTTCTAATACAACGTAGTATACTCTATGACCTTGAACAAGACACATCTCTGAACAAGCACCAATCTTTTTTTTTGTCTCTATTAACTGAAGTCAAAAGCAATGCCCTTTCTGTCTGCTTCAGAGATTCTCACAATTATAAGATGAAATGAACTTTGTGACCTGTGGAACAGTCTCTGACTTCTTCACTCACCGTGCTACAAATCTGGGTTTAAGGCAACAACCTGAAGTCCCAATTCTCTGAACTCACCCTGGGATTCCTCTCTTCGGTTATTTCCTTCGGGACATCCTGGTGGTGGTGGCAGCGGATGTCCCCACACAGAAAGACCTAAGACTTGAAAGATCTCACCTCATCAATGCTTTTCCTCTGATGTGCTAACCTTTGTTACTCTACTCCCCACAGGTCACAACTGACACTGAAAACTACATTCTTCTGACAAGTAATTACCTTTAGAATACCAACTTCAAGGCCTAGCCATCAAAGAAATTCCTCCTCCTCCTGGGCTTTGCTGTTTGAGTAAAGGAGTACTAGGAAAGAATTCCTAGTACATCACCGACCCATTCTACCTAGGAGTCAACAAACTATCTGTAAGGATCAGCTCATAAATATTTTAGGCTTCAGAGGCTTAAATATTTTGTCTCTTTAGCACATTCTTCACTTCTTTTTTTAAACAATATTTTAAATATATAAATTCTTAGCCTTTGTTCCATATACAAATACAGGCCACAGACTGGATTTGTCCCAGTGACCAGTGTGCCAATCCCTGCTTTATGCCATAGGCTGCACTTACACCACAGCATACTTGGATTTGTGTGTGTGTATAAAGTGTGTGAGGAGGCCTCTCTGTTGGTATGGGGAGGTTAGCTGGGTCAGGGAAGGTACCTGGAACTGCTGCTCCCTCTGACTGGTCCACCATGTGTTTCTTCACTCATGGCTTTCTCTCAGGGAATCTGACACCTCCCTTGATCCAGCCTCTTTTGAGGAACCCTAAGCCATGGGAAAGATTAGTACATGCCTGATCCCTCAAAGTGAGCCAGGCTCTAGTTCTTACACGTAGGGGTCCTGCACTCTGTGTAAGTCAAGCATGTGACAATCCTAAACATTCTATGACAGTTGGAGGCTGCTCTGCCATAGTCCATCAGACCTCTGGTTGCAGTTACCCATGATACAATCCAGTCCAGTTGATGCACATCGCTGAGCCTTCAGGATATTTTATATATTTATTAGTTGCTATGCTTATTGGCCAAAAAGGAAAAGGGGAAGGATGAGAAGAAAGAGGGGGAAGACAAAACACTGCAGAATATTTTGCGTAGGTGTCATTATGACAAAAGAAAATTATCTTCATCCAGTACTTACATCAAATTTACCAAAACTGTCACATAATTTAGAAGAAAAAGCAAGATTTCCCCCATTCATGGTTTCTACATGAGAGGGAATAGATTTGGTTTTCCTTTTGATGTTGTCTCCTCTCAAGAGAAAATACGACTTGATTTTCACATAGATGCCATAAGTCAAGGCCTCTACAAGTATATAGGGTGTCCAGCAGCAAATCTGTAAATGATTTACAGATCAGCCCACAAAAGGTTTAGAAAATGGTGCCCCTTCAGCTCTCTCTGTGTCTCAGCACAGTTTGGAAAGCTAAAGTGCCTTTGTTGGGGAGAGTAAAGGCTAGAAGTCGCCCCTTAACCTGGCAGGTCCAGCTGTGCCCACAGATACACAATTGATAAGCAGAGCCGAGAAGGATTTGCAACCCGACTTGCATTCTTCACCAGGCTGCGTAATCACATGCAGAGAGCTTGGCAAGAAGTTTGAGACAATGTCCACAGGCCAGATAAACACAGCCCATTTTATGCAGCTAATCCTGTGCTGACACAGAAGTTGGTGACTGTATTCATGGTGACGGTGGTGGCGACAGTGGCGTGGCCAACAGAACTGCTCAGCTGGAGAGTCACTGCTCCTTCTCAAGGGTGGAGCAACTTAAAGATGTAGAAGGTGAAGTGGTCTGCAGGAGTAGCATAGGAGAAAAGTGACTCACAGTCATAAGGGTTTGCAGCTCAGAGGGAAAGATGTTTTTTTCAAAAATTAGTTTAAACAGTATGCCACAGTAGACAGGTTGAGGACGGATATCTGTCCCCGCAGAGAGTGCTGAACTGCCGGAAGGCTGAGTGAAAGCTGGCTTTCTTCCATAGCTGGAGAAAGTTTGGGAAGGTCTTGATTTGGAGTGAAAGAAGGGGTAAGCAGCTGAGAAGCCAGGAGGCCAGTGATGAGTTTCAAGTATCCAAAGAGAAAAGAAGAGAATCTGGAGGTGGCCTGGAGATATGTGGGGGAAGAGAAAATGTGAAGATGATGAGGAGCTGCCTGGCAGAACCCAGCGACAGATTGTCAGGGGGAGGAGAAAGGTCACGGTGGAGTCAAGGATGACTGGAGTCCCTGCCTGAGGAAAGGACTGAAGACTGTGCTTTAGTTGCCAAGACAACAAGCCTAAAAGGCAGCCAGAGAGACTACATTCTTTCTCTCTGGGATTCTCCTGCTCTTGGTTATGCAATGCTTGATCTCATCCACTTAAAAGTACAATATGTTACTCTATTATGTGAGGTGTGTTTTTCACCTGAAATGACTCACCTCTCAATTGTACCAGAATGCTGCAGGTTGCAATTATGCTTCAGAAACACATATTTTTCAGCACTGTTAATAGATACAAACATCTGCAACATCTAATCCAAACCCATTCACAGGAAAGATAAATACAAATATTCTAACCTTTGGCATTATGCATAACTTCTTTAAGCCCACAGAACGTTACAGCACATATCTTCCTTTCCAGGAGAGAATGTGCTACATATTTTCTCTGGAGACGAAAGATACTACATATAAATTTGAAAATGAATATTTCTTCAAAGTATTAATTTTTAAAGCAGCCAAAATTGCTAACAACGAGGAAAAGTACCGATTTATAAATTATGTTCTCAGCATATAGTATACATTGTGAATTTGCATGCATATTAAATGCAAATAACCAGAAGAGCATAACATTAAGGCTTCAAATTTATATGTGCAAAAGACAGTAAATTCTAACATTAAAATTCTTCCCAGAAAATATTAACTCCCCAGATCCCATGTGATTGTCACACAGTCTGCTGAACAGCCTCACTGCAGACTTGCCAAGTCAATAAATTGCATCACGCATGCCCACCCCGCTCACAAGGCAGAGCAGATAAGGACATGTGGCATCTTGAGGGAGAAGAAAGGTGCAGAAGTTGCCCAACTTTTCAAACAAGCTTTTTTTTTTTAAATCTAATAATATGACAGAAAAAAATTACCACTAAAACTGCCATCATTGAATCACTAAGAGAATCTTTTTCCACTACAAAGTCTTCAACATTTAAGAAATGGGACAAAAAACATTGACTCGGGTCTTTCACTGTAGTAAAAACAAGAGGTTTTTGATGGTAAAATTTTATGTGTTAACTGATGGAGTATGGTACCCAGTTATGTGATCCAGCACTAGTCTAGATATTGCTATAAAGGTATTTTGTAGATGTGGTTGAACTGACATTCACCATCAGTTGACTGTGATAAAAGAGACTACCTCAGATAATCTGAGTGGGTCAGCACTCAGCTGAAGACCTGAAGTGCAAACACTTAGTTTCCAGCAGAAGGAATGATGCTTCTAGGCCCAAATAACAGAAATCTTCCTGTTTCAATTTACCCTACAGATGCCAAACTCAAGGTTACAATATCAACTCTGTCTCAGTTTTCAGATTGCTGGATTGTCCTATGAGTGTCAGACTTGCCAGTTCCCAGAATTACATAAATAATCCCTTAAAACAAACCTCTTAATACATACCATGCATGCATATAAACAAATGCACACAGTTATTGATTCTTTCTCCCTGGAAAACCCTGACTGATACAAGATCTGAAGGGATCTTCATTTTAAAACTGACAAAATTCACAATCTATCCTGGTCGGAGGGTAAGTGCTGGCTGAATTTGATTACAATGTAAAAACGAATATATTCTTTGTTTAAATAGCTTGCCACGGTGAAATGCAGAAATTTCTTGAAAATCTCCTTCCTGATACCTATTTAAGGAATATTCACAATCAACTCTAAGAATAGTAAGTGTTTCAAATGAGGAGGGGCTTGTGAAACTCTGGTGTGAACATCTGCTCAGCCATGTCAGTGCTAGGGCACGCCTTATTATACTGATTGTGAATCCTCTGTGAACACAAAATCTTGGGAGATGGAACTATTCTTTGATTTATGGTTGAAAGATGTAAATCATACTGTCAGCATTAATGAAGCAAATATCCGTTTCAAGTTAAAATCAAACAACTTCATGGTTCTACTGCCTCTCCAACTGCTCCTTCTCCGGTCCCTTTTCTCCTTTAGCCTCCACACACAGCAGCTTCTAAGGCTTGCTTCCAAAGTTCTGCTCTCCCTTTCTCTCTGTGACATGGAATACTTACGCACACACCCAGATCCAATTACCAAGTATGCACAGACCACCCCCTAGGCCTGCAGTTCCTTCCCTGACCACTAATTCTTATCGCATTCCTTCATTTATTGCCATCTGTCCGTAGGATTTCCTGGGAATGGGTGGAATGAGGGGCAGAGTCATAGCATATTCAAAGGAGAAACATTCAACTAACACGTCTGTCTTTTGCAAAATGTCCCATTTCCACTGTTCCACAACTTGCAAGCTAGGAAGAAAACTAACTAGTTCTAGAAGACATCTGGTCACATACTACATAATCTTTTGAATATACTGCTTCTTTATTTTTATTTTTGGACTGGTAAGGATGGGAGTTGTTCCCCAAGAAGTAATCATTACTGACTAAAAGCACTCTATAACTTCTCTTTATCTTCTCTACCAATCTCTCACCAAGTCCAATCCTGCTCCCTCTTCCTTCCTTAATCACAGTCCTTATGTGCCAGCTTTATTCCTCCTCCTCTGTGTTATATGAAAACCCACAGCCAGAACCATCTCCACCAAATATCATTTTAATCCTGTCACTTGTTGCCAAATGATTCAGATGTTTCTTCCAAAATTAAATGTCACCCCAGATCTGAGTACACCAGCTGACACCTTCTTTCTGACTCTCCTCCTTCTCAGCTGTGCCCCCACCCCTTTGCCGGCCTCAGGAACTCTCTGCTCTCCAGACAGGGGGTAAATCCTTTTCTCCTACTATTTCTCTCTTCAATGTGTTCCTGTTCTTTTTTGAATCTCCACCCAGATATCCCTCCACTCAGACATCCCCCGGATATTAGAAAGTGACCCCCTGTTCAGTTTTCACTGAGAAAATTCAAGAGCGGAGGTGTGTCTTTGATTCTGTAGTCTAAATAACTAACTTTGCTATGGCTTTCCACCATTCCTCATTCCAATTATAAGGTTTAGACTCAAATTCACTCCACATCCAGGAAATCCTCAGGCAAAAACCTAGTAACTCCCTGAGTAGCCACTATCTTACATCATCTGAAAGCATCCGTAATTTTACCATTCCCATCATGAACTCTGAAATAAGAAACTTTCCAGAGTTGTTTATTATTTCCTTCTTGGCAAATTCTCTTAGACACGAAAACCTATATACATAAGTATTATTACCTAGACATGCATATCAGAATGCACTTCCCTTTGGACTTATGTACATGTTGCATATAGATATGGATATATTTTTTGAAAAAAATTTTTTAATACTAAACAGCCACTGAATGGGTAAAACAATACTCTGTTCTTTATGGAACAGTAAGAAGTCATTTCTAGCACTTTTCGTAAGTATTTGCAATTGTAATCAGTAATGTGGACAAAAAAATGCCAATGTTTTTCAATTATCACTGGTAAAAATGTAAATTAAAAAAATGTAAGACTCTATAAAGTTCACCTGCATCAATCTACTGTTAATGCAAGTTGGTACTATTTCCTAGGATTCTGAGTGGCTTAACGTCATCAAGATGTGTCACAAGCTTCATCCAAATTATTCAGTGCATACCATGCATTATTGTGAATCTCTCAGAAGATGAAAAAGGCAGAGGCAATAAAAATGTTTGAAGAACAAAAGGAAAAATGAAGCGTAGAGACTTCAGGGTAAAAGTGTAGGACCTCTGTGCAGATTTTAAGGGTCTGAAAAAAATGAGAAAAAATCAGCAACTGATTTAACTTGGCATTAACTTAGCAACAAATTAAAGTACCACTGTTTCCAATTTCAGCTTTGAATATGGAGGGCACCAAATGGCCCACGCTAGCCATCCCTCTACAGAAGAGTGCTCTCCCTTTTGCATTCACAAGTATCTTTCTTCCTTGCCAGCTAATCTAGTGAAACAGTAACTATCCATTTTCTAACTCTTCTCCTAAAACTTATTACTAATATCCCTAGGAACATGTTAAGGGGACAATAGGAAAATCATCCAGTGACAACTAAAAACACAAGCCATATATTGCATTGATTTCAACTTGTCCTTTTCCTTTTATTAAAAAAATACTTGTGGTCCTTATATGGATTGCTCTTTTATCTTAATTCTTTAGACAAAAAGGTTAAATACAATAGGCAGATAATCTCTCAGAAGCCTCTGAATTAAAGAAGTAATCCATGTTTCATAATTATATACATTTTATTGTCTCATTTCATGCAAACAGAGTGAAAGCTGCTCTTTCCAAAGCCTGGATAAGGCAGAAATTCTAGAAGAGCTAATATGACCATATGGGAAATATATATATATATGTATGTACATATATATATATGTATGTACATATATGTAAATATGTGCATATATAGGTAAGCTTGTATTTAAATCAATCTACTTGTAACATCATTTCATCAGCTAAGTAGCACTAGGTGTAGAGGTTAACTACTTTTAATGCTTTAAGCAATGATCTTGGACTCTCCCTTCACATCTGGACCACAGTGCTTCCCAACTGGTAGGTCCTGGCACACGGCTGTGCTATGAATTGGTTCCAGGTTTACTCTGAGGTATTGATTTTCCTTGGCTTTGGGGAACCAGGTGGGGTCTGGGGCAGCCAGCACCTCTGAGCAGGTCAAAATCGGACATAAACTTCTCCACAGTATGAAGGCATAGTTCTGCTGAGATGCACTCACTTCATCAGGATGTTACAGAGGCATCACGCCCTTTGAGAGAAGCAGCCCACGTGGCTGCTGCAGGAGACTGCATCCCAGGTGAACAAGGACCTAGAAAGTAGAGAGGAGGGTCTGGTGGGCAAAGCACAAGGAGCAGTCCCTTTGTGGGAATTTCCCTTTACGGGTTTTAGATACTTCTCTCCATTGGGGCTAATGTGCTTTGTTGTCAGTATCCAAGCTACTTATGAGGTGATTACTCGAATAATCAACACACATTTTACAAGTGAGGTCCTCATCAATATTTTTAACTACTAGATGGGAGAAAAGTTCAGTGGGCAGCAGCAGAGAACAGAGTTAGAGTTCCTGCGATTTTTCCTGACTTGTGTAGCATTTGACAATAACAAATATGAATTTGAAGAGAAGAAAATTGAAATCTTGATCAAGATTCATCTAGTTTATGCATATAATCAATAAGAAAAAAAGCTACGTTCATGAAAGCAAGCTCGGGTTTCTCGTTAGACAATCGGAAAAGATCTTATTTGGAAGTTACATATTTATGCTATTCCCCAAGAAGATGTCCTCAGTTTACTACTTTATTATCAGTTTGATTATTAAGTAACAGCTTCTGTGTATACTATAATGAAGCAAAAGTGATTTTAAGTAACAAGATTATATTACTACTTATAAATAAAATTGGTTTCTCAATCTTTGGTATTATTTATTTGCCTCACAATGAGGAAGATGGGAATTATATATATATGCACACATACATTTATGTAATTATACATCTATATGTATATATGCCATATATTCCCATCCTCTCAGAATTCTACCATAACATTGGTTTAATATCCATGTTTACGTCATTAGAGAATGGAGACATTATTAGTAATTAAATTATATAATATTCCACAATTTTATTTCCTTTTCAGATAATTTTTGTCTTTCTGAGAGTAAATCATTTTTACATTTAATTTGGGTTAGTTTGCTATATACTTATCATGAAGTTACCCTAAAAGCCTCCCCTAGAATTGCAAATCTCCTCTGGCACTAACACATTAGGTGTTTTATCAGTTTTATCATCCTGGGGACATCTCTGCTGAACCCTACTTGCCATTCCATTTTAGACCTAAGGAGCAGGCCTGCCACTCAGCTGGCTCTGTGTTGGTCCCATCCCTGGGACCCCATTACCCTGTAATTTACTGCAGCACACCTAGTGGTGTAAAGTTCTGTGATGATTAATTGGTATTATTTTTTAATCTAGAAACTCCTATTTTTGTTTCTAGGAAATTTTAAGTAAATTTTATTTTATTTAATGATTCCTTTTTCGTCTGTCTTCTACAGTCTTGGCAATAAATAGAGTGCTACCATTTGTGGACATTGGATTTACTGGACCAGTCTGGTAAGTGTCATAGTTTTCTATATTATTATCTATCTTTTTTTTTTTTTTTTTTTTAATACCATACTCTTGGAAATTCCCTTTATTTGATCTCCTAACCCTCAGTAAGGACTGTTTAATTTCATGGCTGCAATGTCATGCCTTATATTAATTATTTCTTTTTTAAGATTTCTTCTGCATATAAAGGTTCTGTGTATTCTCAGATGATTTTCTTTTGTTTGCATATTCTAGTTTCTTGATTTCATGATTAGACTTTCATTAACTATCTGATGATCCTCGGTTGTTGGGTGATACTTAGAGTGGGGCATTAGAATATCAACAGAAAGGTTAGGGTTCATTGATTTGGGCCTCATTTTAGAATTGTTCTGCTTAGGATTCTTCTTTGGGGGAACGTATTCTATCAATATGCTTGAGTTTTATATTTAGATCAGGAACTTCGGGAAATCGTCTGGAATCTCCTGCAGGTAATATATCATCCTGGCTGTCTGCAATCTATGGGGCAGGAAGAAGATGGCTATATTTCTTAGGATTTGGTAAATCAATGCAATTTTCCTGATATTTAAGACTCTGTGATACCATTTTTCTTTTCCTGATACCTTCCAATTCAGAAATCTTCCATTTTGTCATCTTTATAGAAAAAAATAATTTCCATTCCTCTGTTGGTTGGAGTCACTGAAGGGCAGTTACCTGCTTGTATAAAGTTGAGGAGCAGGTTTGAACTTTGAACCAATACTCCGAATTCTAACTCTACAATTCATTGTCATTTCCAGGGGATTCTTTTTGCTGAAATTCTTGATGTTTTGCAGGGTTCAATCTTCTTTTCTCTTTTGCAGGATTAAAATTCTGCATTCTTAGGTCTGTTCAGCAAGCTATCACACATTCATGTGTATCCCAGATTCGAAAACACTGCGGCTGTTGCCTCATTTCTTCATTCTTCCAAGTGTGTGCCTTTAAAAAGGAGTTTCAGGAGGGGACAGGAATTAACGTGTATATTTACCTTTAACATGAAACCAATCATTCTTTCACATTGATGCTGAAATGGGTATTACTCAGTTTTTTTCACCACTCAGACAATGTACAACATTCAGGAAGAAGAGGAAATAGGGAGAATATTAAAATTTGAGGGTTTAGGGGAAACTGAATTTAATAACTTCATGCTCTTAAAAACTAGTATATCTCTTTGTCCTAACAACTGTGCTTGCTAGTGTAGGAAATAAAAAAAGGGTCCTTACTTCAGAATAGCCTCTAAAACTTCTCAAAGAAGTTAACTATTAAAGACGTCCTTAAATTGATAGTTACCCTCAAAAACAGTATTCAGAGGGAAAGAACAGGCAAAAGAATGGATAGGGGTATACTCAACGTAAAAGAGCCAGAATTAGGTATGGAAAAATAAATGGTATAAACATTTCTTCTGCAGTGTTTGCATAATGTGTATTAGAAAGTGATCAATTGGGGAATAAGATTTATTTATGTAAACTAAGACTGCTGGCATAAGACAAAAAAGCTCTTCTGCTTTACAATACAGCTGCTCGATTCTGTTTTTTACTATAGTGAATAATTAAGGTATTGATATATTATTTTTAAATACCAGTTTAGCTTACCACAAACTTGTGAAAAGAGACATAGTAACCTGTTATTTTTTTCAAAGATGTTCATATTTTGAAGTCATACACCTATACAGATTGGAAATACCATTATTATTGAAATAACTATAGGTAAAATAATTCTGACAAGTGCCTGCTACTTTCTAGTCCCTAACTCCATTATTCTCACTGAAATAATTGTCTTCAGAACATAGCTTTTGATAATGCACCATTTTAAGGAAGACTGTTGCCTTAGGCAGAACTGACTAATTGGATGGATATAGATATGAGAGGAAGGACTCCAAAGAGTATATTGTGTGTGTTAAAAAAGGGATGACACAATGAAGAGACAAATCTGTCTTCCTCACCAAGTCCCACTAGGGGACTTGGGAATTAAGTGGGTGGTAAGTGTGGCTGGGTTGTAGGAGAAGTCAGATTGCTGAAGCTTTCAAAGCCACAGAGTGAAATAAACTCTAAAGTACAATGAGTCTATAATTTTGTTAACAGAGGAGACACTGATGTTTTTGACCAGAGTCATGACATTAAAATTATATTTCCAAAAAAGTAATCTGCCAGTGTTCTACAGACTAGAAAGTCTAGCAACAGAAAAGTTCAGACCATAAATAATGCAGAGATCTGACTTGGATTACCTGACAGTAGAAATGTGAGAGAACTCACTTCAGAGATCGATGACAGTGAGTAATCTACAATTTCAGCACTGTAGATACAGTCAGTCAAGTTACAGCAACAGGACAGAACCAGTACTGGCAAAAGGATTTACACTGAAGTTGTTTTTAAACTAAATTTATGATACCTGTTGGTTTTTAATTCAAGAAACTGAGTATCTACTATGTGCAAGGCATACAGTCTTTTCTCATCATGTGTCTCATTATCTTACAAGCCGAATGTAAAAAAAAATTCTAGTTAATTGATTTCACAGACTGATTGATGTTCTTTTGTAAGAACAACAGATTGATTTTTTCATAGACAGCAATACTGCTTCTTCCATTATGTCCTTCTCCTTCTGTGCACATAGTCCAATCGACTTTAGGACCAACTCAATACAAAGAGCAGGAGAAAAGCATTAAGAGAACAAGGTCCATTAGGCCCGATATTGCCTCAATTACTTTAATTCCATTATTCCTGTTCATATTACTTCTTTAATCAATATTTTCTTTCAGATATTCATGTTTACCCTTTTCAAAATCACAAGTAATAGGATTATGCTCTTTTGGGCTCAGTGACAACAGACTTTCATAAATATATTTCTGAATTTGTGATTGTCTCCAGATATGCAACTGAGAAGTCTTAAATTGAATAAAGTTTTCCAGGGGGCATCTCATAGAAAGATGCAGAGAATTTTAATGCAATATAGGTGCTTTTACCTTTTATGTCATTTGTCACTCATTATCAAGACCAGTCACTTCTGACTTGTGGCTTTCTTCTTCTTAGGTCTAAGTCTTAGGACAGTTTAATGTTGTTTTGTTTTTTAATCACTCTTCTATACATATCGCTGCCTTTTTTTTATTGTAATACTTCTACCTTCACTAACAATTACTCTACCCTGAAAGAGTTTTATCTGACATTACATTAACCACCACCTCTTCCATATGACAATCAATCAGTCCCTTAGTTCCACCTCCATAACAGCCTTACAAATGATAGGAACTCTGTTTCCTTCCAATCTTTTAACAAACATCAATGCAATGTTTATTATATGTAAGAAGTTGCATTTTTAGCATAAACAGCATATACAATGGGTTTGTAGTCCTTCCCTCAATATGTAGTAGTCTTTCTGAGAGTGCTTTAAAAAAACTTGTGACATAAAGAAGCATTTGAAAATTGTGGTATGAAGAGTCCATTGAAAGCTATGGAGTTCAGAACAAGTAAAATAATTCAAGAGTAGAGAAAGTTTAATAAAAGTTCACAGTGAGATCTTAACCTTGGCCTACCTACATGTAACACTAAGCCAGTAGCTGCAGGAGATTCACGGGGATCTTAGTGGTACCTACCTCACTCTCAGGAGGAAATCTACCACCAGACCTTGAGTGAGATCTTAAAGGATGGGAGGATTTTGAAAACGGAAGCTTGTGAAGGAAAAGAACAAACAGTGTGAGAAGCAGAGCAAGCAAGCCTAGCTTGAGTAAATGATCTACATAGTAAATAAAAACAAGAGAAAGATCTGAGATCTTTGAGTACCAGGGTAGGAAGGCCCGACTTCCCTTGAGAAGCAATGAGACCAGAGCGACATTCATAAAGAGTGAGTTTCAGCAGAGATAAGTACCATAACAGAGTTAGCCTCTTTGTATGCAGGCTGAACTGAAGGCAGTGGCTTTTCATAGACAGGAGATAGGAGGGAAGGCTCAGTCATCTGTAAGGGGATCTTTAAGATTCTGCTATAGAACCTCATCTAGCCCATGTCCTCCTCTTCGCTTCATGCTCTACGATTACAGAAACACAGCCTGCTACCTGCTAAGCAGAACTCCATCTCCTCTGGAACATCCTCTCTGTACCACATGGTTTATAAAACTGGCAATATCCTACTCCTTCCAATCTCCCCTTGCATGCAAGGTTCTCCATAAAGCATTTCCTGACTCCTCCAGAAGATGACTTAGTTGCTCTTTTTCCTCTCTGTAAGGTATACTTAGTATATATTTCCATCACAGCAACAATTTTTGCACAAACATTTCCCACCTAAGTTATAATGTCCTTGATATTATCACCAGAGTGATTTTTGGCACATGCCAGAAGGATAAATGAAGAAATGAATGAACAAATGAAAAAACTGAATGGTCACATGAACAAATAACAGGAAAAGTTAAGAGAAAACTGGAAAAGGAAAATGAAAATATGGAAGAATTACAGAAACTTAACCAAGTTTGTTGAAAACTAAATGGAGCAAGAAATGGGGAATGCCAAGCTTCTGAGTTCTCTGCTAGAAACCCAGTGTTCTTCATTACCTTTATATTACCAGCTAAAAAGTCACTAAACATAAATTCAGGGATTTAAAGAGACAAAGAAAGAAGTATCAGGAGACAGAAGCAGAATAAGAATCCAGAGAGACAAAACATTCAGTTCATATTTTATCAGACCCACACGCACACACTTTCTTTGAAAATTTGATATAATCTTGATTCAAAGTAAAATTTAATTTTCAATATCTCATAAAAATGCTCTAATATCAGTCTTTTAAAAATATTACCAAGTCAGTTATTAAAAGGACACAAAAATCATTCCCACTTTAAAATCAGAATTGATAACAAATATATTATTGTTAATTCCATGAAATTTTTATATTGAACTTTCAGAAATCTAAGATTAATGAAAGAATGCAAAGTGAAAGTAAAGTACAAGCAACAACAAATTAGTTTTCAAGACACGAGATTTTCTTTCTCCTTTGTTTTTCTCTTTAGCAGTATAGAAGTTCTAGGAACATAGAAAATAGCCTAGTAATTAAAGTAAGGATTATCAGAATGTTGTCGTTGTAGCAGTGCAGACTTCAGAGTGCTCAGCAAGATATTTAGGGACAAATTAATGACCAGAATACAACTGCTCACTGAATTCCTCATGTAGTTGTCAGTGGATTATTCTACCATCTCTCTGACTTGGTCATCACGTGACCACATTAAAGCAACTGTTTTCATTTTAATGAAACTCTGCAGTCTCACAAGGCAACTGAAGAAATTCCCCAGGTCAGCTACACAAGGCCTCTAACAGGACAGCAAGCTTGTGAACAAAATGGAAAAGAGATGTAAGCAGTGGAGGCACTAGGATGAAGATTTACATCTGTAGGGTATTGGTGGAACCGTGTCTGTATGCATCCCACACTCCATAAATACTTATCATTTGATTCACAAGTTTTCTTATGACAAACGTCAATGTGAAAAGTGCTAAAATGAATTTTAATTTTCACTCTTATTTTCTGCTGTCTGCCATCATCTATGCAGCCACTGCTATCTAGCTCAATGCTATCACTTGGCCATGTAACCCCATCCCCAGGAACACAAAAGTTTCTGTGGGGTTGAGTAATCTGTAACTAAATCATTCCAACCACTTACTGTGGAGCCTGGAGAGGCAGGAGGGGAGGGGAGGGGAGGGGGCGGGATGAGCCACGCTGTGACTATCTAGACCAGAACCTGCCTATATGCAACCGTAACCCACCACCTGCAATAAATCATAGGGCTCCATTGATACCTATATCACTCCCAAGAGGAAATCCACCACCAGGCCTTGACTTCTCTCAGCAGGAGGTTCCCTTTGGTATAAAAAAGGTCATCCTTTCCTGAAAGTAACAGTAGACATGGCCAGAAAACTCTACCATTATGGGAAATACGGATTTTGAAGTAAACATCTCTAAAAAAATGCATCATTGAAGTACTACCTTGAGACTAGTAACCTCATATTTTATCAACACACAAATGTAAACGCTCAAAACATAACTTGTAACAATTTTGAGCTAAGGGAACAAAAAGAAGAGAGAAGACACAACTAGAGCAGATCTGTTTCAGGATAGCATTACAGATTAGAGCTAGAGAACAGAATGTTAAATTTAATAAGTGCAAAGCGATGCAGCTGGAAAGAAAGAATAGCCAGGCTAAGTGTGATTTAAATGGTATTGAATTAGCTGGAAAGATATCTTGATGTACTGATAGAGGCGGCATGTAAATTGGCAGTTCAGCCTGTGATGCCAACAGAGAAAGCATGACTTGCTCACACAGCAGGCTATATTTTATAAAAACTACTTGCTATTAGTTTTAAAGGAAAACTCATCACATTTATGATGTTCTTTAACTTGGATTATCCTGAAAGTAAGAGCTTGCTGAAGACAAGTGTCAGCAAAATACTTTCCCACCTCTGGTCACTGCAATGCACTTTGTCAAATTCAGTATGACCAGGGTTAATGTGGCCTTTACTCATACAACCAGTATTAAGCAACAGACACTGTTCTAGATTCTATAGGGGATACCAAGAGGAATTAAGTTCCCTTCCCTTAGACAGTGTTTTGGGTTGAACCATGGACTCCACAAAGAGGTTGAAGTCCTAATCTCTCATACATATAAATGTGGCCTTATTTAAAAGTAGAGTCTTTGCAGATAGTCAAATTATGATGAGGTCATATAGTAGTCTCTAATCCAACATGAGAGGTGACTTTTAAAAAGCAGGAAATTTAAAAACAGAAATAGACATTTAGAAGGAAGTCACTGTGAAGACATGGAGAGAAGAAGGTTATCTGTAAGCTAAAGAATGCCTGAGGCTACCAGAAGCGAGGAGAAAGACATGAATCAGGTCTCCCTCACAACTCTCAGAAAGAATCAACCCTTCTGACACCTTGATTTCAGACTTCTAGTCTCTACAGTCATGAGATGATAAGTGTCTGTAATTTAAGCTACATAGTATGTGGTACTGTATTACAGTCACCGGAGGAAACTGATCCAGTTTGGGTCACAAAAGCAGCTAGGTCAATGACAAAATTACCATGGCCAACAAAACTCCTCACGTGGGTCCATTGACAGATATTTGACTTGGCAAATGGAGCCAGGTTCAGTCCTGGCCACATATCACCACCATCTACATCAATTCCTAAAGGCCATCAAAAGGAGGAAAAACCAAACAAAAAAAAAAAAAGATGGTTGATAACCTATGCAGAGGCTGACCCGAGGTGAACTGTTTAATTCTCTAAGAATATTATTAGAAAGAAACAGAGGCAATAAAGGTTAATGGAAAATTAATCTCAGTGACCTAGTTGGGCAAATCAAGTTGTGGGACATGCATTTATTTAAAAAGAAAGTGCAAAGAATATTTAGAACAGCAACTTCAGATAAAGGGACAGAGATAAGACTTTAATTAGAAGTCTCTTCTCAGAATTCCCATATTTATATAAATGTTGAAAAGATAAAACCTTCTAATACTGTAATAAAGAGGAACATTTGTAATAATTCTAAGTTAACTCTGCAAAAGATGGAAACCATTTCAGGTGACCATTCCTGCTTCCTTACTGGTTGCTTAGAGACCCTGTGGTAGGTTCTTCGTAGACACACCCCAAATGCATGTTAGTCCACTGAGATCCCCAATGACAGGACCCCTGAATTCCAGGCATAACTGAGTCACATACATGTAGGAAAATGATGTCAAGTTATAGTTAAGCTGAATTACTTCTCACACAGACAACCTGCCATTAATCTTGCTTGTCCCCAGCTGCACACACTATTCCTGTACCTGAGCATGGTGAGCTTTTTCTCCACATGTTATAAAGATGATATCATGCTGGCTGCCGACCTGTAAAATAAAGGCCATCTTGTTAGATAAAACTTCAGACATCAAATTCAGAGAGCTCTTTGAACACATATAAGGTTTCACTGCAAAGTTCAAGCTGAAAACTGCCCTTTCCTATTTCTAGTCATTCCAAATGATTGCTCTTGGAGGTCTCTGCTAACCTAGTAAACAATCAATACATGTGAAGGTTTCACCATTCACACAGCCTTTGAACTGTCAGTCTCCCCAAGAATATTTCTGTTTCAGAAGTAATCTTTGTTGCTAAAGCAGCTACACGGGTCATTGCTAGGTCTGAGGCCTCCTAAATCTGAGAAAGCCTAAGTAAATAAAACTATATGTTAATTGAGGACAGTAATTAAGGGCGATGAAAGTATAATTCAAAAGTTATGGCAGCTAACTAGCATTATAGGTAGTATGTTAAATATGAAAAATTACGAATTTCCAAGTTGAAATAAATTAGATCCTATGTTTCCTCACCAAAAAGCTGTGTTTCTGCAAACAACAATGAATCTGCATGTTTTCATATAATGAATCTGAGCTTTATTTTCTAGAAGTGTTAAAGCTTCGTTACTCAATTCTGTTCCATGGACCAACAACAGCAGCAGCACCAAGCTGAAATGCTGAGTGAAAACCTACCTGAGACCTATGCAAATTATCTGCATCTTAACAATATTGTCACATGATTTCTTTGTACATGGATAAGCATGGTTTCAAAGTACCTTATGCATCTGGTCTGTGATAACCAGGATCACAAGAAATAGGTTGCCTGAAACTTCAAGACCTTCCTCTGGTATCTAGGAGTTAACAGAATCACAATCACATTATTATAGTGCATGAATCTGGAGACCTACTAAACTCCAGAAACCTCCTGCTGCTAGCTAAGTCAACTTTTCTTTTCCAAAAGATGTAGGCTAATTCTAAACTAATATATAAATGCATTACACTCTAAAGACTAGCATTGTAGTCCCTTCATTTATTCCACACCCAATGAGTGAACACAATGTAGATATTCAGTAATAGCAGCCATTGTGCAAAGAGCTCAAAGTCAAAGACCAGAAATGATGATCTGGGATGGCAGCTCTATAGGGAAAGAACAGTACAGGAGGCCAGGGTATAGAGGAGGATGCTCGTGGACACTCAGAAAGCACCTGACACATGCAGGGAAGATTGGAGAGGCTTCCTAAGCTGAGCTTTGAAAAAGGGAACAGGAAGAGCACCCTGGTGGCTGAGGTGTTAAACTTGCTTCTGAGGTGCAGTCCAGATTGAACCGAAGGATCAGAATCAGGATTCATCTCCCAGGGCTGGGGGAAACAACTGAAAATAACTAACTAAATAAAATGCTTTTTCTTCTTCTCTCTTCCTTCCTGCCAGAGAGAGAGAGAGAGAGAGAGAGAGAGAGAGAGAGAGAGAGAGAGAGAGAGAGAGGAAGGACTTTTCAAGAAGCAGTCCATCTATAAGCAGATTAAGTGTACTGTTGGGTTTAGACAAGTACCCTGACAAGCAGAGTCAACCACCCTAATTAAAAACAAACACACAAAGCCATATTAGACTGGGATTTTACAGCTTTTTTTTTTTTTTTTTT